>JAZAYU010000183.1:0-559610 GCA_038501625.1 Corbicula japonica | reverse complement strand
TTATTTTATGATAAAAGTGTACACGAGAAAAGGTTTGATAATAACAAAGGCTACAAAACTCATGTATATCTACCGGTTATTAAGATTGTACTTTTAAAGTCGACTTAATAATGTATGTATTATCCAAATCACAGGTTGAGTTTGATGGTTTTAAACAGACCCAGGTTTTAATTCGAATTCGTTGAATCTAGGGACATTTTACTCCATTGGGAGCCAGGAGAGGAGATAGCGATCTCAACATTCAAGACTTAGTGGGACTCGAACTACAAGGAATATCCAGGTACTAGCCTCTAGATAATATCCATGATACAATGCGTCATGTAAAATCACCAACGTGTCTTATAAAAATACACTTATTCCGAGTTTGAACCAGCTTGTTATGGACTGGTGGGCATTTTGATGAAAAGACTTCCATCAGCGGATCCGTTCAATATGTATACATACAGGGATCTGACTTAAGCCTTTTACAATCGATAACGAAACTTTTCACTAAGTATTAAAATATCAGGTCAACATTGTAGAGACATGCCGTTAACGTCAAACGTGACCAAAAAAACCCAAGTGAGTTTTCTAAGGTCGGTAAGGAGGTTCTCTAACATCGGCTATTCGGCTTACCGTGCCTACGCTCCCTTGGCAACCTGGTTCAAAAACTTCTATGCCTATGGGTCTGTTCGGTAGCTAGGAAAAAAATAAGAAAATTAATATGAATTGACAGGGGCTGATCCATGAGAGAGGGGTTCAGTAGGTTTGTTCAACCACCTTTGGGGTAGCAATATTGAACTGTTTAACGTTCATTGAGATTTTGGTAAGAATGTTGGAAATTATCATGTACGTATATCATGCTCTACATGACCACCTTTCTGGAAATCTTGCGACCGACCCTGGTGTAGACTCGAGTAAAGGTTACAGGAGTAGCGAACACCGACGCAAGAGTAAGTTTCACGTGTGTGGCATATGAAAATATGAATTGGTTGTAATCAATTATTATTGCTAAAACAGTTGCCATATATACAAACACATACTTACTGCGGTTATATAAATACTCGCTCGAAATATTCGAATATATCCGAAAATATGAGTCTGACGATAAACTCTAAAACTTATCGTTATAAAACAGTATCACAGTTATTCATGTGCATTATTTTCAAACTTGATTCACTTAACTTAATAAAGAACATGTTCCTTTTCAATCAAATTAATACATCCATGCAATATAAAACTGATATATCCATGTTCACATATCCCTATAATGTCATGCAATTCTCGTGCAAAACGATTCTGCCGCGGATAGAACGGATTACTGGTCAAGATTTGTCCGCTTTGTATTGAAATGTGTTAGCGGATGTTCGCGAGATAACAAATTTCTAACGGTACATCACATCGGACATAAAATTGATGACCAAATTGCAATATTTGTTAAAATGTTTTCATTATGTTTGATGTTTTGACAGTATTGCTGAAGATTATAAAACTGAGTTTGGAGACCAGTCTCAAATCTCAAGGATCTGATTGGAATTCTCTCACCAGAGGGCGTGCTACACAAGTTTCGCTTACACCTCTGTCAACGCCGGGAAAAGTAGTTCTCATACACGTGATATATCTCATACACTCCGCAAAATAGTTCCCCGAAAATTTGGGTTAAAATATATCTTAAACATTGTTCTAAAAAAAATAAAATACCCATTTTCATTTTAAGTAAAATATACAGAGATCAAAATAATCTCACGAGCATTTTATTCATTATTTATATTTTGTACAAGAATCTTGTACATCGGGCGTTGACAGAGGTGTAAGCGAAACTTGTGTAGCACGCCCTCTGGTGAGAGAATGATCTGATTGGCTGAAATGGCGACTGATTCTTGAGATTTGAGACTGGTCTCCAGCCTCAGTTTTATAATCTTGAAGCAATATTTCAAAGTACAAATTATTTGTTCGAATGTTTTTATATTTTGACAAAAACAGTAAAAGTTAATAATAATAGGGACTGTTTATAATAAGGACTGTTGTTGTTTGGTCTTTAAATCAAATATCAAGCCTTACCATTGATGGTGTTCAATTGAAAATAAATAAATATCCAGTAAACAATAGAATACATAGATGTTTTTCGACTGCAAATAAATAAATCCAGTACACAAAATTAAAATAAAAGATTACACAATAATAATAAAAGTTTAAAGTAACCTGTTATCATCTGTAACATCCATATAACGTGATATTGACATAACTGTTAGTTGAGGGTGATTTTGAATCAATTTATCGAGGATACTAGTATCCCTAAAACAACATCGGATAAATTTCTAACAACATCCCTTTAATTTTTAAATATATTTTAATTTATTTTGAAATCCTTTGATAACTGTTAAGTTTCAGTTATCAAATAAAAACCAAAATGTGTTGCCTGCATGCAAAAAATTGAAATGAGCGATTATGTTTTATAAATAAATGACAACACCATATAATCCAAAGTACAACGTAATACTAACTTGCATGCCATAACTTGTTTTAACTCTTTAAACATACAGGTCTTGGTACAATTGCAGTTTACCGGTACGTAAAAAAATCCGCAAAATCGTAGTATTTTTGAGTAACTAAGTAACTTACCGACTTGTTCGATTAATGGTAAAATCCAGTTTTTTCTTTCGTTTCGTGTTCCTGTTTTATGTTATATCGGGGGCTACCGCCCCGAACCCCCGTTTTTATGTTTTAAGCGAGAAAGAAAATGGCCGCCAAAAATCCGGTAAACAATCGGGTTTGGATGTAAACGTTTATACTCGTACCGGTAAACTGCAATCTATCCCAGGTCTTACAGCATATGCCACCAGTGTTTATCCAGATCTGTTATCTACACTGGTACCCTCTAGGTTAGATAAAACACAATGAATTTGAGAGTGAACAGTGTAGATCCTGATCAGATGGCACAGATGTGGCAGCTGATCCTGATCTACACTGTCCATCCATGGATAACAGCAATTTATTTTATGCTTTTCAGTGAAATATTGAATTTTCCCAGTAAAATAAGTGGTATTTCACTGTTTTCAAACAGTGGAATATCATTTTTATTTTCACTGTTTTTTGACGTTGGAATTCGGACTCAAGTTTGGTCATATGACGTCATGACGTCACGTCGAAGACAAACGTTTTTGGCGCCATTTCATGCAATGTTTCTGTCGAATTTACACAAATGATGCACTAAAAGCATAAAATAAAAAGAACTCCGGAATTATGTGTTTTCACTCGTGGCTTCGCCCCTCGTGAAAATACCAATTCTGGAGCTCACCTGGTGAAACATATTTCTATCTTACACTGGTAATAAGAGGTTATTAACCGGTGTTCAAGGGCCGGGAGGTGATATCGGCCCGGAAGAGCAATATTGGCCCGAGAGCTTCAGCTCGAGGGCCTATGTTGCTCTGCCGGGCCGATATCGTCTCACGGCCCTTGAACACCGGTTTATAACCATTTTATTACATGTGCCGGGCTGATATCAAAGTCTGCCATTTTCATGCTCTTTAATTCATAAATGAACTGAGCACTTGTCTATTCGTTAATTAACTACGTCACGATGAATGCTTTCGCTACTACGTCATTTAGAGTTTTGTGACGTAATTAAAGATTGTTTACATTTTCAAACTGCAACAGAAGAAGTTGCTGTCAGTTGATTTTTTAGGTTTATTTGGTTTTAAGTGATTATGTCTTCGAACGATTTGATAAAATTGTGCTGGATATGAGATTGAGAAAATTTGAGTTCTGGAAGTATTTTACAGCGGTATGGGTATGTAAAGGCTGTTATTTGTGAGTGTTTCATTCTCATAACGCTGCTGGGAGCTTCAATTCAACAAAAACACAATGAAGCATATCTTTTTCAAAGAATAATAGGCATAAAGCCTAAAGAAAATATGAAGGAACATGATTCTGGAAATACAGTGCTTTTTGTTCTTGGTTGTCCCGAGGTATGTACAATTTCTCCATGTTTCTCTTGTCATTTTGTCGCTCTTAGAAATATGTCTCATGTAAGCATGCAAGTTCTTTTTTAAATATGCTACTTCTTGCATCTAGCTCCAAAAGACTTGAATGTGACTCGATCGATTCAATTGTCGCCATCTTGAAATTTTAAAGTTCAATCCTGTATCAATGGTTACCACGTGCAAAAAATCGTGATACGGGATTTCTGCCCGCGATATCAGGTTTTCAGCCCGCGATATCAGGTTTTCGGCCCGCCCTTTATCATGCAAAGTACCCGGGCATTTTGGTCATTATTTGTTACTATATATAGTAACACATGTAATAAAAACAAATATCCTTTATATGCTATAGATATAAAGGGTTAAAAAGAAGAAAAAAAGTTGTTTTTCGATTAAAGTACAGCTTTTTTAATGATGAATATTCACATGTTACAAATTTTAATAGATCTAGTAGGCAGATAAAAGAAATCTGATAACATATTTCATTTCAGTTACACTAACAATAAAGATCCAGATCAGCCAGCCCATTTGTGCCATATTATCAGGATCTACACTTATAGTTCTTACCAAATTAGATCCAGATTCAGATGATCTGTATCTAGATTGATCTGGCTCTTCAAGTGATAAAATACAATAGATGAAAAGGGAACTTTGAAAGCCACCGAACACGACACGTATGAAAATACTGCAGGCTCGGTTTGATTGAGCCTGTACATGGGCAGTAATGGGAATGCTTATTACTGCCCACGCCGCCTAGCCCCGGGTTGAGCGCAACTCAGTAATTACACCATTAAATAGTACAATTTCGATCCATCCCAAACGATGGTATGCATATGGCGGTGAACATGGAACCTTCAATGAGGTATTTTCAGATTAATACCATTCCATATTCAGCGGCGTATGGTCCCCAGATAAAAGAATGGGTTTGCCCTAAACGAGAAAACAATGGGCGGAACTAAACAGAATAGAATTTTGACAGGGGATCTTAGAATATAAATCCTGCATATCACAGACTACGCCAAAGGCAAAATTTAAAAAGCAGGAAGTATATCCTTGGGGGTGATTAGACAATATCCAAATCTATATTGGCTGGGATATTGAAACCACCTATCTATAAACTGGCCGAAATATTAAAACAAAAGGAATTTTAGAAGTGCTATAAACATAGTACATAAGTATCGTGCTCAACGACCTTCAAAGGACGTAACTGATAACAGCACTGATTGAATTTCCAATGAATAGAAACCTAATGTCCCAAATATCTATCAAGTACTAAAGAATATTTTTCCCCTACTAGAGGTCATTGTTTACATCTGATTATGACTTCTGATTATGAATTACTGCAAAATCTAAATTAATCTGAATAAATATTTCCATGAATTACTGCAAAATCTAAATAAATCTGAATACATATTTCCAAATATTAGAAATATTCTAAGCGACTTGGTGGGACAACATCTATGATCTATGAAGCTCTTAAGAATCATCATTCAGACAATAATGAAACTGTTTTTATTGTTTCAATGCTGCTGACATATGTTTCCATAAAATTTGACAATAAACTACTCAAAAGTCGATAATAAAGTCCACTTTTGGTGTCAGTATGTTTTTCATCTTAGGTTATTTTACACTCATGATTCAGTGCAATAATTCAACCCAGATGTCTAAGTCATCAGTTTTATCAAATAATCAATAAAAAACAAATTTTAATGTATCATTAACTGTTGAGAATGTTTACCTAAACAATAATGATTAAAGCCTTCAAAAGTGGCCCACATCAAATTTTGAGTAGTATATTTTTCCACTTACAAGAAACATTCATTATCACAGTGTATCAAGTGGCAAAACAAACAATCAGTGAAGCACTAATGAACTGCCCATGCCCTAAAGTCATATCTATTGAGTAAATGATTAACCCTTTCCTCCATAGACACACCTTTATTGCGTGGGCAAACAGTGTAGATCAAGATCAGCTGGCACATCTTTGCCGTCTGATCAGGATCTACACTGTTTGCTTTTTGATTCATTAGGTTATTTCTAGTGCAGATCCTGATCAGACAGCACGGATCTGGTCACATATGCGTAAAAATGCATATTATATAGTGGAAAGGGTTAACAATTAAAAGTGGGGAAATTAAAACATTTGGTAAATTAATCTATGACATTTGGGTTGCTGGCTGAATATACTGATTAACCCTTTACTCCATATATATGCATTTTTACGCCTCTGCAACCAGTATATGTCCAGATCAGCTGGCACAATAGTGCAGTCTGATCAGGATCTGCACTGGTTACTTTTTTATCAGAAATAATCTAATAAAATCAAAAGACGAACAGTAGATTGTGATCGGATGGCACAGAATGTGCAAGCTGATCTGTACATGTATCTAAACTGTTTGTTCAGGCAATAAAGGTGTATCTATGGAGGAAAGGGTTAAGCTACCCAAATCAATGATACCATTACGAGGGGTCAGTGCAAAACTATTGTAACTCCTTCTTTCTTCAATGTAGTTACAATAGTTTTGCACTGACCCCTTGATTAAGTTTTAACCCTTTACTCCATAAATATTGGTTTTATTGCATGTGTGACCAGTGTAGCTTCAGATCAGCTGGCACACTCTTGCCATCTCATCAGGGCTGAAGGTTATAAAGCTGAGATTGGAAACCAGTCTCAAATCTCAAGCATCTGATTGGCTGAAATGGCGACTGGTCGCCATTTCAGCCAATCAGATGCTTGAGATTTGAGACTGGTTTCCAATCTCAGCTTTATAACCTTGGGCACTGGATCTACAAGTGTAGTAGATCCTAATCAGACAGGCAGGAATGTGCCGGCTTATCTGGATCTACACCATTCTTCCACTTGAAAAAATGCTTATTCATGGTTTAAACAATTAAAGTGTTTCGTCAACTATATCTTTTAATCTTAAATTACAGATTTTCTTGACTTCACTAAGACCCGTATTTGCCTCGATTTCTCGAGGATTCTTAAGTCTCTGCTCCAATCCATTCAATATGGCATCTTTCTTGTTTTCTCGAGCACAAATCACAAATGGAAACCCAAAGTTGTCTTTGTACTTTGAGTTTAATTCATTCATTTTCGCTCGTTCTATTTCAGTTAAAGTGTCCAAGCCTGCGCTGGCGTGTTCCTTTACTGATTCCTGTGTGAGACCTCCATGTTTGGCAAGACGACCTGCAAGGTCAGGGTAGAGGCGTAAAGTCCCTTCTTTACCTGCAAAAGTGTGTGATTTATGATTAATGACAAGTTTTGTACAAAACTGTGCATTAACCCTTTCTTCCATATATAATGATGTGTTTAAACAGCAATATTCATGTGTGCAATATAATTATATGCTGTCCTATCTGGATCTGCATTGGGTGCATTTTGGTCATAACTAACCTGCAGATGGCGTTTTGGTCAGAAATAACCTAACAAATAATAAATAAACAGTGTAGATCCTGATCAGATGACAAACACAAACAATGACATATATATGAAGGAAGGGTTAAGATAAATTTTCAACCATTTCTCTCTAAATATAGAAATATTTGGACAACAGCTTGTAAATTCAAAGCTGCCTATGCACAGTTCGGGTTGGATCAATGTCTTAGATGTGTTACTATAAACTGTACTACTATGTAAGACTATAAATGACTGAACGACTGAACAGGAGTGAATTTTGCCGAAATTTTGAACTAGTCACCTACACAGAAGCACATGTTATGCGTGAAAAGAGTAGTAAACCATATGTAACATACAATGTCATGGTACGAGTATGAAGCACAAAGGGGCTGGCATATTAAATTGCTGTGTAAAGCACCAATTTCATACCTGAAAGGGGCAACTGGTCCAGGAATTCTGAAATTCTTGACTGCATTTCTGTTACATCTTTAAATGGTCTGTAGGTCCAAATGGCTGCTGCACAAAGGGCACTGTGTTCCACAACATTACCAAAGATGGAAATAAAGTCTTCATAGGATAGTGAGTTCACCTCCGAGATGCTTATGTTTTTTTTCTCTTGTGCCATACTGGAAAATATATTACCAACCTTACTCACGCAACAGCTGCATTTTTTAAAAACAATTTAATCTTTCAGAAAGTTGGAATGTGGCTAATACATAGCTAATGCCACATTTGTGTTATGTAAAAGCTGTCTTTACTCTTCATTCGGGCTATTTTCATGGGATGAATCCTTTACACAGATGCAGCTTATACAAGAGTGATAATGGTACGTATTATGGCTTAGTTGGTGACTTGGGAGAAATAGTCTACCAAATGTCAAGAATTTCTCCCTCTGCTCAACCAAGGGAGCTTTTTCCCTATATGTTTTATAAAGAATGCCAAAATCCTAGTTGACTTCAGCCTAATTTTGAAAAAATCTTTTCCCTGTTCTAATAATAAAAGCCAAAAAATCCCTGCCAATGAATGTTATGACACTGGAAAGGTCACTTGCAACAATATCCTATCTTATAAACCATTTTTAACATAAGCAAAAATTGTCTCCTTAAAAGTACAGTTTAACCTGCCTTAGCAGCCACCTGCAATCAGCAACCACCCGCTTTAAACAGTCAGTTTAAATTAGTCCTTCATAGAAAGACGTCGCATTTTTTTACATATTTTTATCTGGCAAATGCGACGTAGCATGGATTTGACCTTTCAAAAAATTATCATCAAATCCACTGTTTACGTCTAAATTTTTGGACTAAGTTTAAATATACCCTAAATTGACATTTTGATCTAAATTTTACCTGTCTTCAACAGCCACCTGTGTTAAACAGCCACTTTTTGTTACTCAATTGAGTTTGACTGTATATTGATTTCCATAAAATTTATAAATTTGATCAATTTTATACATAACTAACCTGTCTCTATACGGTGCAGTTAGAAGTGAACGCGACCTCCTGACTGACTAAATGGATGTTCCATTTTCAAGATATGAATTGTGAAAAGGTCATACAACCAATATTTAACTTCTGAGTCATCCGGTGATAAGTATAATGCTCTAAAAATGTCTTAGCCCAATGTTTACAACTGAAAGTGAAAGTAGGGTTTTTATTTATCGATAATCGAGTTGCAGATAAATCACTGGTGTTAAGAATATATCATTTAACTGAATATCATTGAATAAAAGTATTACACTCTTTTTTCGAAGTGAATAAAACTAGCACATTGACATTGTCAGTGTGGTGGTTTTAAGCAGATTACATTTTTGAACAGACATGGGCCAAAGCCCAAGACTCGAACCGCATCTCACCAGCTAATCATACCGATGCTCTGTCAGTGCCAATCAAGTGGCTAGCTAATTTAATTTGGACAAAAGGCCTCTAGTTATGTAACTATGAAGGCTTATGTTTAATTACAGTTAATTAATAAACACTGATTAACCCAATTACCTATTTTTAATTGTCTGTGTTTGTAGACGATTGCGTTCAACATAAAATAGACGCTTGGTTAAGGATTTGTCTAAAACTGAAACTTATAACGGTTTGGTTGCGTTCTTATTAGATTGTTTCACAGCATGACCTTAAAATACATGTAGTTTAACAGATCTGACCCTGTTTATTGCTGTTTAGATTTTATATTTTATTATAGTTTAGATCAAATGTTGTCTGATTTTAGGTTGAGATTTTATGTAAGGCTTCATGTTTAGCCTAAGTCCCGCCCACCTTTCCTTCCAGGATAATGATCGGATTAAGGTTGGGTTAACAGACTGTAAAATTGGTCTAAACATGTCATTATGCTCTGATTTTTTATATCGGTTTTATGATATCACTTTTAATACCTAACATAATACAGCAATAATAATATAAAATAAGTTCACAATAAATGTATACTACTGATTAAAGAATGCATCGATCGTCCAGAAATAAACGCATAGAAACTTAATTGGTTTATGTGGTTTCTATAGTTTTATTGCTGTTGGTTCGAGTCGTCCCGGTGTCGGAATCGTTTCTTATGTGGAAGCTATCTAGCGGTCAGTTCTACGTACCTAGGTCCTCGCACGGGCTTCAAACAATGCCTGAATGGGCCATGGGTTCAGAACCAAGAAATGCACTTACAAGAGGCAAGGTATAACTTAAAGCAACCATAGGACAACAAATAATGCTCAACCCCCACCAAGAAATTAAAACAAATGAACAACAACCAATGAACCGATTTGGCATCCTCTTCTTCATATACAATACAAACAAAAACTTGTAATCAATACAATTTATTCATCTTTTTTATTCAATATAGTCATACACAAGTACAGTACTATTTAAGTCGGTTTTAAAAGCTCTACAGAGCTTGTGTTTTATATGTGTATTTGTACAATTGTATGTTACACATATTTGTTATATGCCTCCGACTTTTAAAATAAATATTATTTGACTTGACTTGAGTGTATGGAATCTTGTAATTATATTGAAGGAAATTTTAAAATCTGCCTTTGTGGCTTTAAGCAACAAATCATAAAAAGATGGAGACATAAATATTTTTGTTGTGTTTCCTTAAATTTCTGGTGATTTAGATCTAGCTGTTGCTTTGGTTTAATAGCAGATAAAACAGGCGACATAAGATGGCTATTTTAAAGAACTAGAAAATTAGGTGAAGGCTTGTGGTTGTCATGCAGAAATGGTGTTTTTAGAATTATAAAATGGGGCACGTAACGGGAATGGTGTCTTCGGTTATATTTTGAACATTTTAGATGTTACCTTATTGGAAATAATTAAATTATCTTATTAATTTCTCGTAACTTAACATTTTGACATTATAATGTGTTTTTTACGGCGAAATACATAATAAGCGATTTCGTCTGCTCAGCTTTATTACGTAATTCCAAGCATTGACGTCAAACCTTCGGAAGATTATTTTCCCGTTACGCGACCAAACATATTTTAATTTAAACAAAACTGGATTAACTCTGCATTAAATCATTTTCGTTAAATCTGTTATAACATATTCATAATATACGAAACGTATAGATGGCACCAAAGCAAAACAAATGCGGCGGTAGCATCCGGCCGACCATAAACGATACAACAATAATGCGGTTTAACGTTTTGATTTGCTTCACTTTCCGTCAGGGCTGAAGATTATATAACTGAAATGATAAACCAGTCTAAAATCTAAAGCATCTGGTTGGCTGAAATGGCGACAAGTTGCAATTTCAACCAATCAGATCTTTAAGATTTGAGACTGGTTTCCACTCTCAATTTTATAAATTTTGAACATGGTCCAATGAAGAAATTGTAATTTTATATATGGGATTAAACATCTTGCATTAAAAATAATTAATTTATTGTGAACAACAAATTATTTTATCCATACAGTTGTTGCACGACTGCAGCTCCTCCAATTTTGTGTTGCTAATAACGCCAAAACATTACGAGAAATTCTCGAAATATTGGTAGCCTCATCATCAACAACACATACTTCGTTACAAGTAATGCTCCTCATATGGAGATCATCCACAACAACACATTCTACATTACAAGAAAATCTCATCATATTGTGAGCATCCGCAACAACACGTACTACATTACAAGTAATGCTCCACATATTGTGAGCATCCACAACAACACATACTACATTACAAGTAATGCTCAATATTTTGTGAGCATCCACAACAACACATACAATATTACAAGTAATGCTCAACATATTGTGAGCATCCACAACAACACATACTATATTACAAGTAATGCTCAACATATTGAGAGCATCCACAACAACACATACTATAATACAAGTTATGCTGCACGTATTGTGAGCATCCACAATAACACATACTATAATACAAGTTATGCTTCACATATTGTGAGCATTCAAAACAACACATACTGCATTTCAAGTAATGCTACACATATTGTGAGCATCCACAACAATATTTACTATATTATAAAAATGCTCAACTTATTGTGAGCATTCAAAATAAAATATACCATATTACAATATATGTTCTACACATAGAGCATCCACTGTTGAACGTAATACATTATAATGTTATTATGCTCTACAAATAGAGCATCATCAACAACAATTACTACATCACAATAAATGCTTCACAACGAAATCATCCATATTAAAACGTCATGCAATAAAATACAAATGCTTATTTTATAACAACACATACTTCATTATAAACAAATGATTTTCACACATAGAGCAATAATAATTAAACGTTTTACATTATCAATAATGATACCACATTCAGAAGCACCCACAGCAGAACGAACTACACTACAAATAATGCTCCACACATACAGAATCCGACAGAAATACTTTCCATCACAAATTATGCTCCCCTCAACAAAGAGGTTAGAAATATATACTACATTGCAAATAGTGGTCCACACACAGATATCAACATAAAACTAAATGCATTATAAACAATGTTTCACTATGTGCATAACCAGTAATAAATTATGCTCCAAATATGATGGATTTTAATTATTGCCAATCACGAGTTGTTGTGCGTCTTATAAAATGTTTATACTTATCTGTTTAAAAAATACACATACATATAGGGTACTTGCAAATAAAATATCAGTATAACATCACTGCCGCATGGAACCGATAACCAAATCATTCAGTTTTGATCCAGTTGTCACGGGCAGGTCATTCAGTTTAACATCACTGCCTAATGGAACTGATAAACAAATCGTTCGGTTATGATCAGGTTGTCATTTACAGGCCATTCAGTTTAACATCACTGCCGTATGGAACAGATAACCAACTCATTCATTTTTGTTCCAGTTGTCATTGGCAGGTCATTCAGTTTAATTAACATCACTGCCGCATGGAACCGATAACCAAATAATTTAGTTTTGATCCAGTTGTCATTGGCAGGTCATTCAGTTTAACATCACTGCCTAATGGAACTGATAACCAAATCGTTCGGTTATGATCCGGTTGTCATTGACAGGCCATTCAGTTTAACATTACTGCCGTATGGAACCGATAACCAAATCGCTCAGTTATGATCCTGTTGTCATTGCAGGTCATTTAGTTGCACATCACTGCCGCATGACACTGATAACGAAATCGTTCAGTTATTATCCAGTTACTTAAGAAAAATATTCGCGTTGCTGTCAAATGATAGAAACTGCTAAAATTTACACATGATCAAATATAAAATAAATTCAGGTTCGCGTTAGAGTATAAGAAATAAGGTTTTATGAAAAATTTGTAAACTCGGCATCTGTGTCTGCATGTACAAACTCCTAAACAATGTACAAACGTCTTAATGACAAACACATTCAAGTTCAAAATTTCTACCCTTGCTGACTCAAGTTGCTTATGATACGATGCTGCTAATCGATACAAAATACATGTATATACAAAGCTACCCTTGCTCGCAAGTGTTGCTTCATTTTTCAATAGTTGGTTTTAAACATGTTGCGGGTCAGTGATACAAATACTTATACAATTTACATAATTTCTTAATGAAATATAAATTTTAGTTTTCGTAAAAGAAGCAATGTTTATGAAAAACGAATATTCTCGGTATCTGTATCAACAGTGCAATTTACAAAGCTCCCCTGTTGGCAAGTGTTGCCAATGATTTCAATAGTTTGCATAAACATGTTGTAAATGAAACAGAATACTTATACTATTAAAATAACGTTTCAAAAGAAAACTGTAATTAAAATTCGTGTAATAAACGAAAACAAGATTGATAAAAAGTGTATATGCTCGATATATGTGTCTACATGTATATACAAAGCCAGCCTTGCTGATCAGAGTTGCTTATGATTACACTAATTGACGTAAACGTGTTGCTGGTAAATGATACAAACTATTTACACTGTTGACGTAAAGTCTAAATGAAAAAATAAATTAACGGTTAACATAGAAGAAAAAATGTTTATGAAAATGGCGTATGCTATGTACCTATAAGCAAAAGCTACCACTGATGACCCGAGTTGCTTGTGATACCATTCATGTTGCTGCTTAATGATACAACATATATGTATGTAAAACGCTACCCCTTCTTTCATGTGTTGCTTTACATTTCTATAAATAGTTTAAGTATGCTGCTGGTCAGTGATTCCAATACAAATACTATTTACATAATGTCTTAATGAAAAATTAATGTTCATGTAAAAGATGCAAGGCTTATGACCATTGTGTATGCTTGGTATCTTTGTCTGCATGTATATACAAAGCAACCAACCCTGATCAGAGCTGCTTATGATAGCAATAGTTGACGTAAACATGTTGCTTGTAAATAATACAAAATATTTACCATATTTACAAACATCTTAATGAAAATAAATTCAAGTTCGAGATAGAAACACTGTTCATGAAAATTGTGTATACTGTAAAGCAAAGCTACCCCTGCCTACCCTAGTTGTTTATGATAGCATTCATGTTGCGACTAACTGAAACAAACTACATGAATATACTTAGCCAGCCCTGCTCAAAAGTCTTTGCCCAAGGTTATAAAACTGAGCATGGAAACCAGTCTCAAATCTCAAGGATCTGATTGGCTGAAATGGCGACCTGTCGCCATTTCAGCCAATCAGATCCTTGAGATTTGAGACTGGTTTCCAAACTCATCTTTATAACCTTCAGCCCTTACCTATGATTTCAATAATTGGCGTAAACATATTGCCGGTAAATGATACATAATACTTATACTATTTACATAACGTTTAAATGAAAAATTTCAAGTTCATGTAAAAGAAACAATGTTTATGAAAAGTGCATATGCTTGGTATTTGTGTCTGCATGTATATATACAATGTTACTCTTGTTCACAAAAGTTGATTATTACAGCAATATGTTTATGGTAATTAATACACATACTTATACTATTTACAGAACGTTTAAATGAAAAATAAATTCAAGTTCATGTAAAAGAGTTAATGTTTATGAAAAGTGTATATGCCCGACATCCGTGTCTGGATGTATATACAAAGCCACAATTGCTTATAAGAGTTGCTTATGATAGCAATATATTCATAGTAATTAATACAAAATACTTATACAATTTACAAAATGTCAAAATCTCTAAATGAAAAATAAATTCAAGTTCATGTTAAAAATGTTTATGAAAAGTGTGTATGCTCGCTATTTGTGGCCGCCTGTATAAGCAAAGCAACACTTGCTTACCAGAGTTGCATATGATAGCAATATGTTCATAGTAATTAATACAAAACACAAAATATTTACAAACGTTTAAATAAAAAATATCAAGTTCATTTAAATTACAAGAAACAAGGTTTTATAAAAAGTCCGTAGCTCTTTGGATGCTCGGTATCTCTGTGTACATGTATATACAAAGCCAACCCTCCTGATCAGAGTTACTTATGATAGCAACATGTTCCCAGCACAAGGAATCCGCACTTAATTTTTTTTTCTATTATATTAAAAAGATTAGAAAAAAAAGTTTTGTGCCGATTCCCTGTTGTTCCCCGTTAATACTAAAACAAACGAATACTATTTACAAACGAAACGTACGCCTATAAAAGAAAAATAATTTGAAGTTGATGTAGGAGTCCAAGAAACAAGTGCCCAAGATCATAAAACTTAATCTGGAGATCAGTCTCAAATCTCAAGCATCTGATTAGCTGAAAATGGCGACCAGTCGCCATTTCAGCCAATCAGATCCTTGGGATTTGAGACTGACCTCAAAACTTAGTTAACAGTTTTGTCCCGATACGTGACCAGGCAACTTCAAACTTTCAAATAAAATAATCACTTTGCACTTTCTGAATGATCTGCTCAGCCAGCTGTATGACAGTCTCAGCAGTTTGTCGAGTGTAGGCCTCCGCCGGTATTTGTTGACCACGCAGTGCATCAGGATACCTCATTCTGGTATGATCTCCGGTGAGATCGGAAAGCTGTCTTGACAAGGTAGACAACTCTGAACCAAGGCCTGCAATCAACATGCAGTTACAAGAACCTATTGACATTTAATTGCGAAAAGAGCAATGTTGTGAGCTGAATGTAAAGTTTCTCCTTTAAGCCGTTAGAGGAACCAAGATGTAAGGCAAGCATATGTACACTTGGTGCCGAACATAAGTTTTAATTTAATGACAAAACTAAGTGTCGTGAATGCTGTTGAAGTTATGGGCATTATAGCTTTTTAAGGAACCCATCAAACAAACAAATGACGAAAACATACGAAAGCATGTCGGGCATAACTATACGTAATGCCGGACATAATTTTAAAGTTTCAAGTCAATATCTTGAAAACTGAAGTAATTCGCATCTCGAAATTTTAAAGAATCCCATATCTCTAGAACAAATAATGAATCGAGCCATCTACACATCATGCTAAAATATGTTTTAACTTTTCAAGTATTGAGTATTGATGAATATTGATTTCAAACAAAAAGCAGTCATCAAAGAAAAGTTAATATTATTTGAAAATAACTTTTTCACAAAAAAGGGCTGGGTACATAATTTTTAGTCTATTTTGGCCTGTTTTATTACGGAAAATTGAAATAATGAAATGATACTGAAACTTTATTTTCATGATAATTCTTTGGACATTTTCATTATTATTCTGCGTAAAGATAGCTTTATGATCTGGGCTGAAGGTTACAAAATTGAGATTGGAAACCAATCTCAAATCTGAAGCATCTGATTAGCTGACATGGCGGCTGGTCGCCATTTCAGCCAATCAGATGCTTGAGATTTGAGACTGGTTTACTTGCCCAGGTTTATAACCTTGGACACAGCTTTATTTATTTGTAAGACCGAAATCGCGCAAAACGTACCCACAACATTACAATAAACAAAATCATTGAAAGAGAAATCAAAAACAACCTGAAGCAATGCTGACAATGTCATGGCTGTACTGCACACTGCATATCTGGTTTGCGTCTTTTGCATACCAGGCAGCCTTCAGAGACTTCTCTGCTGCCTAGAAAACATAATTTCAAGGAACTTAATTGAACGCTCAAATAACACACACAACAAGGGAGAAAAACTTAATAAGTCATGTGGGGTCACTTATATTCGTGAGCATAAAGTTTCGTAATTTCGTGTTTTTCCGTAAGACACCATTTTCGCGGAATCTTAATTTCGTGGCAAACCAATTTTCGAAATCTATTTTTCGTGGTGGTTTTGAACTCGTGGATCGATCTGCTCAAGAAATCCACGAAAAGTAGTACAACAAAATTATTAACGATTGTATAGTATTAGAAATGTTTAAGCTCAATAATTGACACACGCTAAAAGTTTTCCTATTAGCAAACATGAACGAATAGAGTTTTATTTCTGATGAACATAATATATAGACAGTGTAACCGACCTCAAATCATTATTCAATGAAGAAAGACGAAGCTTTCTGGGGCCAGTTGTTCGAACATTTATGTGCGAATTAAACTAAGTTGTTATTACAATCTAAAGTTGTAATAAGTAATTCTTGCAAATAACACAATCTCTTCATTTTAATTTATGTTATGCATTTAAACTAGAATAACTTGTTTATAATGACAGAATCTTAGCGACCCAAGACACCGTACACTTGGACGACGCACAGACGCAAAGACTAATAAAAAGCTCAACTAATTACAGACAAAAAAGAGACAAGATGAGTTTTACCTGATGGGTTTTATAACAGACCCAGTTGAATGTGTTACCGGTATTTTCTTGCATTGAAGCGCGAGCGTTTTCAAGATCGGATACGGCCTGCCTCTGCCATCTTCGACCCTCGGCATACCAGTGATATGGCTCTTGTTCTGATTTTGGTTGTGCTTGGGGGTATTCGTCATCTCTTTGGTGCTCCTCGGTACTCCTATATTGTTGACGACGTTCCCAGTATTGTTTGTACCATGAATTCTCCCAATCCCACGTCGAACTTGGTGTTCTTAAGTCATCGTTTGTATCAGCGTCGTTATTTCCGGGAAGTTCTAACCCTCTTTCTAGACGTTCCAAACATAGCTGTATATACTGAAATACTTCTGTACAGATTGCAACGTTGTCAGGATTTTTGTCAGGATGCCACTTCAGCATTAGACGTTTCACAATTCTTCTACGAACGTCTACCGACTGCTGCCAAGCTTCAATTAAATATATTCGCACTTCGGAGAGTGCCTGTTTCAGAGATATCGTAGTATTTCTGTCCGCAACTCTTTCCCCTGTAAGTGTTCTTTCATAAATAATAAGACGGTTCTCTGTACGTGTCCTTTCACTTAGAGCAATAAACTTGAAAAGTTGGAAAGCTTTCACTATACGCGGAGTTCCTGAACCATCATCTATTTTATATTCTTGCAGTAAAGGTTGAATGTTTCCTGTTGTCTGTTTCTCCAGAATATGGACAAAAATATATGTCGAATCCAAATCATCTCCAGGAGCGTTTATGCTTTCATGTGTTTTGAACTCGTTGTCATCTACATCGAAAGCTGGATCGTTAAGTTCTAATGCAACAAACTTGTAGTCATAATTGTAAAACAAGCCATAATCATTGTCGAGGTAACAATGCATTTCTCTAGGCACAAATTCTCCCGGTATCGGATAAGTATGCGGGTTCTTTATCTCAATGCTAGAGTAATATTCGGGAACTCCTGCATCACCAAGTATTTCGAAAATTCGATCACTTTCTCCAATCATTCCTATGATTTTTCTTAAAGCCATTAAGTGCTCATCTTTCAGTCGATGTTCAAAACTCCCATTGAGGTGAACGCTTAACTCAGTTTGCACATCTTCAATCCACTTATCGCATACAGCATCAAAGTAAATGCAAACATTTTCCTCAGTCACTTCTATGTGAACGTATTTTGTCTTGTTTGTGTTTTCGATCGTTATAGGTGGTTCTGTCAGTTCATTCCTAATGATTTTCAATTCAAGCACTGTTTGTATTCCTGTCACATGCTTGCATGTGATATTTTCCAGGTGAATCGCAATTTTTCTTTCTTTATCATCATTCCATCTTGCTTTGTTTTCTTTAAATGCGTTTCTTACAAGACTGATAACGGCGTTTAAGAAAACCCTTCCGTGAATAAACTCTTCCAGTTTTTTGGCTGGCAAAACTTCTTTCATCTGAATATGTTCTAAATCAATACGAACCTTCATCAGATCAGTTAGTAAATGCGGCCTGCATGCCTGCGGGAGATTTATCAAACTTTCGAGGAAGATACCTTTCTTAAACTTGTAGTTTAAAAGATCCGTATATTCCATAAGAAACATCATGGATTCTTTATATTGTTCGGGTATCTTACTGAAAAAGTTTTCACTGTCAATAACCACAATGGTGCTTGCTTTCACTAACTTAAAATCCTTGCTTACCAAATACAGTTCCTCTTCACTACTCAGTGAACAAGAAGACTGCGATAAATAGTTGAAAAACTGTCCCATAGCTTTAGCACCATCTGTTCTTTCCTTAAAAAGGAGTTGGCCAGCATTATCACAACGGGTTTTTAATTTACGTAAAACTGAAGCGTATGTATCCAATGAGGTAATCTTCCGTGCACCAAATGATATGAAAAGCTCTCTTTGACCAACATATTCGTTGGGACATTTATTCAAAAATGGTGGAATTGTTTCATCATCACTGCATTCAATAATGATGGCGCTCGGTAACACAAACTGTTGTAAAACGGGTAGATAAATGATTGGTTTGTCAATTAATGGTTCTAGCATTGCTGTCGTCAAGTTGCGATTTTCTCTGAGTTTATCCAACTTTTCATATATTAGTTTCATAACTAACTCCAAAGTATTGTAATTTATCGGTTGTCCAGTCCTAATCTTTTCGTGGACACTTTCAGATACATTTTTGAAATGTTTTACAAGATCTTTAACTTGAGGTTCGCGTTTAATTCGTAAAGCGCTTACTATCAAATCAGTTTTTGATGGTACTTGCATTTTTGGATCTGCTTTTTCAGAAAGAACATCTGAAACTGTCCAGCATAGTTTTATACTTTCACCTGAAGAACTGGAAGGCAGCATTGATCCTTGAAATTTAATGAAACGGCCTCTGTTGAAATATGAATGTATTGATTCGATTTCAGAAGATACTTTCAATGGAAGAACGAATCTGATTGTAGATAGTGAAGTCAAATCTTCCGTCTTGAAGAACTTTACGTCCATCTTGAACAGTTCCTTAACTAAACGAGATGATTGTTTCTCGACAACAAAATTGCATGACCTTGACGACTCTATTTCTTTTGCAAAACGGATAAACAATGTTAGATCCATTTCTACGTTGAGACCTAATTTCTTTAAAAAATAAAAGATGTGGTCATCAGTTAGGTCGATCGGACAAAGCTCATAGTCTTTACACATTAATTTGAACAATTTAAACTTCGGATGAAACAAATCTGAAACTGCAACCATTGTTTTATTAGTTGCTTCCACGAATTTAACTGACCCTAAGGCTTGAATAATGTTTTTTTCATTTGGTAATATATTTGTGCTTATGTGGTGCGCTAAAAAATGTACATGATTGTAAAATTCAGTACGTGTCATATGACCTTGCATCGGAATGATAAATTCAGTGTACGCTCTTTCATTGTCTAAACTGAAGATACCCAATTTGTCGTACAAGGCAGTACATCCGATCTTACGAAGGAAAAGAACATTAGCCTTTTCTGTCAAAACATTCAGACCATCATTTGGCAGATCATTCGAAATCGCGAACATTTTGTCATATTCTTTAATTGCTACAACATTCCCAGCTTTGGACAAGAAGAATTTTAAACTTTTCAACATTTCCTCTGACTCTGGTAAAAGTTTTTTCAGGGGCAAATATTCGTTAAAATACCGTAATATGCAACATGCATCTCCAGCAGAAATCCCGGTACTTGCTATTACTTCTTTATTCAAGTAGAAACATTCAAGTACTTCCAATGCGCTGGAGAACCTCGGAATGTGATTTAATAAAATTTCATAAGCTCCGGGTTTTTGTCGTTGTCCTTCAACGACAGATATTGCTTCTTCAGCTTCAAACGCAAATTCATCTAACTCGGGTAATTTCAGACCTATAGCAACGCTTTGTAACTGTTCATTATTACTGAAACTTTTGGTGTTAAGAAGAGATTTTCTGTTTGACGGTGGGACCAGAATGTTTTGTATATGACTTTCTTTCCCCGGGATGAGGGCTATATTGCCAATAACGTCAAATGCACTCGTAACAAACTCCTCGTCTTTGTCCGAGATAAGATGCATGAAATATTTCCAAAACTTTTTCACGTAGTTCACGGATGCTTCAGTTTTGTTCCACATGACACTTTTGCTAACCTCTGTAATAACAGTGTCTGTGTCCTTTGCGAGAATTGCAAAGTCCGAAAGAGTAAACTGTTTCAAGCAACCTAGTGATTTCTTTTCATAATCACTAACTTTATCACTTATTGAGGATGATAATGAAGCATGCAAAAACATTTTAAATTTCGATGTGAAAAGGTCGCATAAATGACCTGTCGGCTCCACGAACAAAACTTCTCCTTCCAGAAGTGATCGTAAAACGCAATCTTGTGTCAAAAATATTGGTAGCTTGTGGATATTGGAGACAAAGCACTCTGTGTCCTCAAGACAAAAATCAAATATTCGTTGTAGATTCGATATTGATCTTATTGTCGTCTGCTCAATATGCTTTAACACTTGAACTGAACATTTCCCTTTTGCATCCGAACTGAAAGAGGCTAAAAATTCAATAATATGTTTTGGTTCCAGCGGTTCTATTGCTGTACCAGCAAACTTCATACCTGATAAGGTATTGTCATCACACACAACGACCCGCATGCCAATTTCTCGTAGTAAATTATTGAAATCAGACTTTGCCGTACTGGAACATTGTATGCCTGATTCAGCCATACAATAAGCCGGAAACTCAGAATCATTGACTTTTAATGGCGTCCAAGAAAGTTCCGTTAATTTTGTCGGAATATCTGAAAAGTCGCTTTTCTTACCTGTTGTTCTCAGTACAGGTAGAAATGGTATCTTCTCAAATACAAGCTCTTGATATACACACTTGAGTAATTCTTTCCAGTACTCGTCCGATAAATTGTCTTTAGATGGAAATAAATTTTGGAAATGTCTTACAGAATTTGAGACCAAGACAAGAAGTGATGGTTTGTTTGCAAATGCTGAAAACATAGACGCCTTCATGTGTTCCAACATTTGCACATACGCTGGTGCAATGACCTGTCGGATCAATGTTGAGTTCCAAAGTGTTTTAGGACACATATCTTTATCTGGGCTTCTAAAAAGTGACCTTCTGATTTCATGGTCCAGTGCAAAGTTCCCGTGGATGTGAAACGGTAACCCGGTTTCATTTGGAAGTGGTAAAAAGCAAAACACTTTGCAATCGTTTGTTTGTGGGATCCTTATTTTTCCGCCATTTAATATTGACGATCGATATGCTACAGCGCCCTGAGGCATAGAACCTGTGCTACCCGACAATACGCTCTGTTTAAGTACTTGCGGGATATTGTTTTTTTCTTTGAAACCTAGCATTTGAATGACACTATATTTTGTTACTGTTGAACTATGCTCCTTCTGCGGCCATAACTTCTTTTCCGTTAATTCAAATTCGTAAAGGTAAGACGATTGTTCGTTATTAAATATTGTTTCTTTTGAAGACTTTGCTTGACTGCAAAGTCTTAATCGATCTGTCACAAATTTGCTCTTTTTCCTCTGGTAGGTTTTACTAATATGAATATCAAAACGGACGACTTCGTGGTATATTTTTTTTTGTCCTTTTGCAAAAGTTTTTGAAATTCTTATCGTGTGCAGATTTTTCAGAAATATCATTATTTCTTTAGCCTCTAAGATAAAATTGTCTAATTCCTGTGAGATATCTTCCACATTGGTTGGTTCTGTTTTTATCTCCGACGTTTCGGCCATTTCTTTTGTTCTTAAAGGAAATCTAAAAATTGTTCCTCTTTCTTCAGAGGTTTTCATAAAAAACGTTTCATGGAAGCCATTCAATACATTGCTGTGATTCCGTTTTATATCACGAACATTTTTATACCGCTTTCCAGGTCGTTTTCTAGTGACATTTGGCAAAAACTTGGCCAGAGGATCGAAAAAGCAAATAGTTTCTCCATTTTCAATATCGCCACCTTTAGTATAGAAAGATGGCGCATCTGTAATACTGTAAACAGAATTAAATCCAACACCATATTTTCCGGTTTTTGAAGGATCGTCTCCTTTACTTCCAACCCCAAGCCTCTTAATTCCATCGAGATCGCTGTTAGAAAACGCGCTATTGTTGAAAACGCACAATGCAGGTCCTTGAAGAGGTTTAAATTCCTTATTCATGATATTGAAGCAAGGATGAATGCGCTCGTCAAGAAGAAAATGTATTTCGGATGCTCCTGCATCATCAGCATTCTGAATGAGTTCTTTAAATATACCGCAGTCACCGTGATAACCATCAACAAGTCTTTTCAAACGCGTGACGAGAGGCTCCTCTTGGTAAAAGTCTTCAATGTTTTCTGAGTGTTTTTCCAGGTTAAAAATTGCTTTCGGTTGAATTCCTAATACTTTTGCTAGCTGAGGCGTTATATGTGTACTTGAATATATCATTGCCTGAGATTTCTCCATGTTGTCGAAGTCATTAAAACACATCATCTTACAGTCCTGTAAGTAGCCGTTCTCATCTGGTGCATAAATACAAGGTAAATCATCGTCCAATATTTCCTCTAAGACATTAATGTTAAAAGCATCTAAACTCTTTTCTAAATAGTTCAACAAGTTGATCACTATTTGCTCTTCATTAACACACAACGGCATGTTCCGTTTTTCTTTCTTGATGTCCATGATTGCTTTTCCTACAAGTTTAGGCGAAAAATGATCCACTATATTCATGCATTTGGTAAGGTGAGGAAAATCACATAAAGGCGACTTTTCAATGTTGTAGAAATAAGGCTGACAATCATTTGGACCACACTTTGCAACATAATCCATCAGTACAAATCTATCGGAAACCCAGACAGATTTTTTTCCACCAAGGCATGTCCGGATGTTCTCCAATGTTGCCATGTTTTTACACTGTTCATCCAAGTATTTATATATGCATTTTACAGCAGTCGTAAATTCTGTCTGTGTTTCTCTTGTTACAGGTGAGTTTATCACTAACGCGAGCTGATTCATAACCAATTCGGGTTCGACCGTACTCAAAGGAATCCCTTTCATTCCGATACGCTGTAAAAGCATTTCCAAATCTGCTGACAACGTAATATGCTTTATTGAACAATGCATGTCGTCAAAGACAAACCTCAAGCAGCCAACAAGGTATTTACAATCCGAATGATATATATCTGAAGCTCTTTCAAAATGACATTGTTCTAATGTATTCGAGTGCTTCTTGCAATTTTCAGTAACTATTGTGTCATTACTTATTCCTTGCCAAATGAAGGGCCATTTTTGTGGCTGAGACATGACTGGAACAAATGAAACTTTCTTCAGCTCCTGGAAGCAGATTTCATGATGTGATATATTTCTACTTATATACATCAACAGATAATTCGACCGAGTTGCTGCGCATATGCCACATCTTTTCTTTAAATCTTTCACTGACTTTGCCCTATCTACAACAAGAAAATCGGGTAATATATCACATAATAAACCAAGATTTCGTAATCGTTCGCATATTTCAGTTGAAGCGAAATCTTTGCTTGGAAACCAAATGTCATCTTCTTCAAAAAGACATGCAAGTTGAGATTTGGGATCTATGAGTTCGTTCGGACGTTTCAACACACCGCGTGTCATAGATGGTACACATGGATTGTCTTTTAACCATTTTTCTATGGCCGAATTGTTTTGACGAATCGCATACAGCAGAAGATCATTTCTTCTTCCTTTAAAATCCTCATTGTCATCAAAATTCCCAAGGTTCAGAAAAAAATAATCCAAAAAGAATGCTTCTTCAGTAACAGTTTGTTCTTCGATGAGCTTGCTGTCCGCGCGTTGTAGCAACTGATACTGATCTTCACATATGTCTACAGCATTCAAAGTCAACATTGACAATGCTGCAAATGCATAATCTCCAGTAATTGATTTTCTAAATGTGCTCCGAAGGAACAAACACTTTGTGATATCAAACCATACCCCATCTCTTTCAAAAACCTCAAAGACACCTGGTCTAACAACATGGCGATAGAAAGAGTCAGTAACGCACTGCAAGTGTTGTCCGGATTCAGATCTTGGCCACAGTTGATCAAATTTGTAGTCAGTCAGGTTTCCTAACTTTCGAACATTTACCAGTAGAAACAGTAGAGAGTTAACTACTGAATCTGAGAGCAAACATTCGTTCCAATTCTTTATCTCTGTCTTTCTGTCATCTTCCGTGGACGAACTGAGATGCCGTCTGTCAGGACTTACACAAAATTGACCATTTATATGGAATGGAAAGTTATGTTCAATCGGTAATGGCAGATAGCAAAACACATGCCCTTTCCTGAAAAATGCAGTATTGACTTTATCTAAATGTAATATTTTGATATTTGTTAAAGACTTCTCCTCGATGTTTAATTGCTCTATCGGCACTGCAATGGAGCCTAAACACAGCGATCCCTTTTCCGCTTCAGTCATTCGTAAAATATGCTCACCTTCACCAGTAGCCCAACTTATAAGCCAGGTATTCGTGTACATTTCAGTTTGCAAATGAGAATCATTGTATCTTGTTCCTGAGATTGTATTTTTCTGTAGAAGAAAAAGAGGTTTCTTCAACCGGTGAAGCCTTTTCATCTCATTTGCTCTCTCTACTATCGGCTGTGTAAGACTTGAGAAGTGTTCAAGGTTTGAAATGGTTTTCGTAACTTCAAATAGAAGCCGCATATTTAATGGAAGGCTGTTTTCTGGTAAATGAAATATCTTGAACTCTTGAACATTGTGATTGAAAAGAAAAAGGTTTGATGAAAGATTTATAGTCAATTTTATGAAGTCAAGCACGTCATTATGCGAATACACGGTTTCACTGATATCGCTTGGTTTCTTCCGAAGGGGCACACGAAACAACGTTCCTTCGAAATTAGGACTGCAGTCAAACATTCTGCAACCAAATATGCCCTCAAAAGGTTTAAACTGACTTTTCATTTTTTGTAGCATTTTTCTATTTTTCATTAGCCCAAAATTTATTCTCATGCCAGGACTTTTTTCTGTAAGTGATTTTCCCAGATGTGTCGTTAGTGGATCAAAAATAACAAGATTTTCTCCTGAAAAGAAACTAGGAACATCTGTTAAATTATAAACAGCACAAAATCCTAAACCAAATTTTCCGATTTTTGTAGAATCATCTTCTTTCGTTGCTCCTCCGAGTTTTGTAATATTCTTTAAATCATTTTCTGTAAACTTTCCATCATTAAAAATCCAAATCGCAGGCCCCTGGCATATAGCCATGTTTTCACTTAAAAGGTTAGTTTTCGCATCATCATTTTCTCTTTCGTCATATAAGATCCACATCTTTTTAGCACCAGCATCGTCTGCATTCTGAAAAAATTCTTTAACGATAGAAAATCCATCGGTATATCCTTTCAAAATCATTTTAATTTGTCTCGTTAATGGTTCCTCTTGTCCCCATTGTTCAATCGCTTGAGTATTATATAATAAATGTTGGTGTAAAGACTGAACTCCCAAAGCTTCTGCTGTTGCTACGGGTACATCTGGATGTATCTCTGCCATATCATCTTCAATCATGTCTTGTAGCCATGGAGCGTCGATATAAAAACATCTTTTTGATGATGCCAACTTCATAAAATCTCTATTCGTTTGCACCGGAAAATAAATTACTCTATCTGTGAGTTTTTCAATATCATCCAGATGGTCCTCTTTTAGTTTGTTCAATATCGCTATGGATAGTGACAAAAGGCGTCTTTCTGAGCAGATGAGTTCTGTTTTAGAAGATTCACAAACGCTTTTGATCTTCTCTAGAGTTTCTATGTGCTTATAGACACCAATATTGGCAGAGCATCCCAACTTTAGAAAAACATCTGCAAGTTCTTTCAGCTCATTGGGTAATTCAAACAAAAACGGCGTCATATCAATGTCGCTCTCCATTTTGTGAACATAAACTTTTTCGGGCGGTTGAAAACCATCACCTATCCAAATGTATCTGCCACCTTGTGACAAAAACACCATGTTGCACTTATTTCGAAGTTGATAAGCTGACAATTGATCTTGGTCCTTTAGAAAACTATACACTTTTATTATAATCGGCAAAATGTCTGCTTTCCGTTTAACATCGTAAGTTCTTACCACATTGCATAAATGTTTTAAAACATCATCGACATCAGGAGGTTTTGTCCAACCAAATGTATCAGAAAGCTGTGGAAAAGCTCGTTCATCTATTGTGAGAAGCACCGAACCAATTAGTTGTTCGTACCTTTTGGACTTTATTTCCGTAGGACATTTCAAGCACGTTTTATCAACTTTTTTATTCTTGTCAGGAGAGCAGGTTAAAGAAGCTTCTGGGTTAGTAAGTATACATCGCTTCGACGCTATTCTTTCCTTCTGCACCAGGCTGCTCTTTTCATTCATTACTTGAAGTAAAGTGTTACATCTGTCAGCGTCGAATCTGGTCTCTCCAGTTGTCATTTCATGTACTATGTCGCACAGTTCAAATATATCACCACATGTCAGATCATCTTTATTTTTTAATCCGAGTTGTTTTAACGCTTTCATGTAAATATCATCATTTACTCCGAAAACCGGGAACACCGGACGATCATAAAACAGTTTCTTTAAATCTTTGTCAGTCGGATCGAACAACTGCGATGGTTTGTGGTAATTGCCTTCTGCAGATTTTAAAAAACGAATGTTCTTTAATGCGTTTCTAACTGAGACGTCTGCAAAAACTGCATTTTGATGTATGATCCATTTGACCAATTTACTCTTTTCTTCTTCCGAGTATTTATCAAACATCTTTAGAGCATCTATAGATAACTGGACATCTGATATCAACTGTACTCCAAGTTTGTTTGCTAAAGTTTCTTGTGACTGAGAACCCATCAAGATTATTCTGTATGGAAATCTTACGGGAAATACGGGAAAGCTTGTGTGATTGTAAACTTTCTGGTTTTCACTTATTGATTTAAGTTCGAAATTTGTAGCATCTGTATAGCCTTTAAATAACTTTAATTTAGCCAGATGATGTTTGCAAACAGCTATATTCCTATGCAGGCGTGTTGAAAAAAATACCAAAAGTGCCTGGCTAATCTCCGTCGTGCACTTTCTATTGAAGTTCTTGATGCCTTCATCAGTTATACAGGAAAGTATTTTTGTTAGTCTTTCTGCGTCATTGTGTATATATTGATCCAAACGCCATTGTTGTATCCATTTCGGTATGTGTCTGACCACAGTTACTGACAACAATGCAAAGGCTTCCAGTACTTGTACTTCGTGTTCGTCTTCTCTAAAGTATGGAACATGTATAATGTGAGATTTGAGATCAAGAAGGCGGAATTCTTTTGCAGTCTCCCAAGGATAATCAAATAAAATAGGAAATATGTGAAGATCACTGAAAACATTAACCTCATTTCCAAATCTGCTTTGTATCAAATTCCATACCCTTTGTATCCAAAGTTTCCATCTGTTTGAAGCATTTCTTTGCACAAATGGAGGATTCTTAAAGTTGCTGGATAACACTTTCTTAAGCATCTCGTTCGTATATGAAGCGTTAAGTGTCTGGAAATATTGCTTATCTGAAAGTCAAAGCGAAAACTTAACATGCATACAGATTGTAGTCTCAATCATAATAATAATGGAAGGGGTATCGAACGAAGTAAACAAACATTAAAACACTTACTGTCTTATTAGTACATCTCTAACAGTTTAAAGAGAATAATTAATAGACCAAGCGCTTATAATATCAAATCAGATCAAAGATTAGCAACGGACTGATTAAACAACGAATCGCTGACGAAAGACCTACTGACGATGACGATACAAGAAGCCAATCAAGTTTGCTTATGAACTTAGTTTATGATTTATTTAACTTAAAACTTTAAACTAAATTAAATTTTTGTATCAGAAGAAGTGATCAAAAGAGTTTCGTGGTAGTCATCAAACCGTGCCTGTCAGTGATGGTGAATAAAAGGTTTCATAGCCGTATGAGTTATTTATTCGGTTTGTGTGTATACTTTAATCATTGTTTCTTAGTAGAAAAGGATTTTTAATTTGAGTCAATTGTTGATGGTATATAGCATGACAATACAAATGATATTGCCCATAGTCGGAATCGAACCAGTACCGTACGGCGACAGCGCCTTGCCTCGCAAATCTGAATTCACTTCCAACTTAGCTAGCCGGGACAACCTCAAAAAGGGATGTGCTGATAACCCCGATAAACGTCATCATTATTACAATATAATTATCACGACATTGGAAAAGGTCTGATTTTATATACGGGGAGACAATCTTAGGCAATAAAAAATACCTACTGCTCGACTTGAACTTGCCAATCAGCTTTGATAACTCTTGTGAAAGTTTCGGGGATAGAAATCTTCCTTCTTGTCGAGGAAAAAGATCGATTATTTCTTTGTCTTCTTTAAAAACTAAATTTGAAGTGGATAACTTGCAGAAAGTGTTATCTGCTAGTGGAACCAACTCTATATGTTCCAAATAGTTCGTCGACAATTCTTGAAGTACGAATTCAAACAAATCCTGTTTACAGCTAGCCTTTAAATACTTATAAGTTTGGTTTCGGGTCAGATGCTGTCTTAGGAACATAGGTGTCACGAGAAAAATCTCTGGGAAAACTTTTTTGTAAGCTTTTATAACATGCTGTGGTGCTTTGCAGATTTCGACTTTGTCCTTCTCAAGAAGATCTAACACCGTATCGAAGCAAGAGTGTGACAAATTGTTGTATGGCACTGGATCAGCAATGACAGCCTTTTCGACAGGTAACCAATTCCCATTACATTCTGCATGAAATATTTCTGCCTTTTTTTGCTGACACAATGTATGAACATTGTTTGCCAGGTCTTTCCAATGATATCGCACTACTTCTAAATCAGGAATTGTATTATACACAGCATGAACAAGATAATCTTTATTGCCTTCCAGCTTGCTTAGTTCGACCATCTCTAAAATTGTTTGAAAGTAGGCTTCTGGGAAGATTTCTGATATGATTCTAATATTCCATTCAATTTTCTTGTCTTGGCAGACAAATGAGAGACTATCCTCATCCGGCCATCGAATATGCCTTCTGTTTTGACTAAGGGCGAAATAGGCATTTACATGAACCGGAAGTCCTGTAACCGAAGAACTTTCCTGCGGTAAAGGTTGGAAACAGAACACGTGACCTGCGGTGCTGATGTAGTTACTATCTTCTAGTATTGGCGCAGCCAGACCTACGAGATGCGGATATGCAAGTGATTTATCTTTTCTTAGCTCTTGCATGCGATGGGACAATTCACCTCCTTTCAAATAATTTACAATCAGCCAGCGCGATTTCGAAATTATGTTTTCTTCGAATTTTCGTTTACTTATAACTGTCAAATAGACGTTATCCACCCAGTACTTCGAAATCTGTGGAATATTATCACCAATTTCCTTCAACTCTTTCAAACGCTTGGCTCTTTCAGATAACAAATCTTCCGAAGAGTTATCAATCTGAACACTGTAAAATGACTGATCTTTTCCAAAATTGATTTGTTCAAGGTCCATTCTTCTATTATGTTTAGAGGATAGTTTTATTGTCTGCTCGGGTCTTTGTAATGTTTCACCTGACTTTGCTAAAGCTGAAATGCTGACAAAGATCTCAACATTGCACAGTGTCTTCAGAAATAGCAAAGAACGTTGACACTCATTGATAAAAGCTTGAAGAAGTCCTGCTACATCGCTTTCCTTATATACATTTTTGGAGAGCTCCGACGGCTTTTGTCGAAGCGGAAACCAGAACAACGTGCCTTGGTAATGTCCCGTTTCTATGTTCTTCTCGGAAAATCCAAACGTTCCATCTAAAGCCTTCATAAATTCATTAAAGATCTCTTTCTCCAATCTTCTTATGTCCTTGAGACTGACTTTTGCGAAGATTTTGCGAGGATCTTCTTCATGAGGATTTATAAGCAGAACCGTACTTCCACTGATAATGCACGGGTTATCTTAAATAAGTGTCAAGAATTCAAATGTAAACCAGTCTAAGAATTTCGTTAAAATAAACCTTATGCCTGCACTCGTATAATGCTTAAACGGATATGTATGTCATTACAATAAACAATTTGCCTGCAAAACATCCGGAAAATGCTTAAACGGAGTTTTTTTTTTCAATTTTTAAAGATTCGGTGCGTACATCTTAAGTTATCATCTTCATCTTCGCTAGAATAATCACGATAAAAAGCACTAGGTATGTAATACTATGTAAAATATATCATATAGTAATGAATATGCAAGTACTAACAAAGTAAGCGTATTATATAATGTATTGCTGGGCTTACTATTTAAAATGAAAGTGCTGAAATAAATGAATTTTAAAATAGATGAAAATGAAATTTCGAAAGCATACGAACATGACAAATATTAAAATACTGCAGGCTCGGATTGAATAAGCCTGTCCAAAGGCTGTTCTTATATATGTGTTATTATTGAGTTGCGCTCAACCCGAGGCGAGGTTAGGCGGCATGGACAGTAATATGCGTTGCCATTACTCCCAATAAACATGCTCAAACAAAAAAAGCCTTCATAACTCAATTAGTTGTGAAGTTCGTAAGCTGTCAAAGTTTAATTTTATTTATTTAGCAAAGAGTATTTCATTGATTTTCCGATATAAAATATTCGTACCTGTTAAATGGAACACAGACTTAAATCCTAAGCCAAATTGGCCGATCTTGAGGGGGTCGTCAACTTTTACACTTTTATATATAGACCTGATACCGCGCCAGTCATCATCGGAAAATGTCGTGTCATTATAAAACACTAGAGCAGGCGCCTGTAACAGATAATATATGTCATAAGTTGTATTTAGTGACTGTAAAAACCACAGATGCTTTTTAAATGTACCAACTACGCTGATCACGTGACTTTAATTTCTTAGCATGGAATCGGAGTGTTATCTTTAAACTTGACACGTAATAAGATACATCATGTTCACTTCTTTTTATGAAATAACCAATATATTGCCTTCATATGTTTACAAACAATTACATTTATTAAGGTCTGTAGCAGATATGTTCTCCGTTGGAGCAGATAGCTGTCACCTTGTTTTAATTAACAGTCTTAAGTAATGTTGACAATTCTATTCGGTTTTGTAATGATGCGATTGCTGAGAAGTTAGAAAAATATGTTGTTGCGATATAGGCAGGTTTCGATACATTCTCCTCATTAAAGCTAGTGACGAATTGGCGAATTCTGGTACTACATAACTTTTGATTAAATAACCTTGATTTACAATGGTTAATTTAAAGAATATATCAATAATTTAATTCAAAGAAGAGAACATGATCGTCGCATTAAATATAAGTTATAAAGCATACATGCATCACTATTGTGACATGTTTGACTATTGCACACAAACAATAATTTTTAATTTTTCAAAAGTTCCACCTGTCTTTTAAAATCCGTTCCGTGATAAATCATTCGATATATCACCAGTGTCTATTTATTATTTCATAATAAAAGCATGCGAGCAGAGTCTTGAAATCACAGGTGTCCGTATCATTGTTATCACCTCATCGATGACGACTAAAACGTTTGGCAATGTTTGTGCCGATATGAAAAGCTCTAGCAAAAAATAGGTTTGAGGAAATTCTGATCGGGTTTCGCGACATGTTAGCATAATGAAAGACTCATCTATTGCTGTATTGTTTAAGCTAGATTTGTTAGTATAAATGACAAAATATTTCAGTTCTTTGAGGTCACTATCAGTGTATGGGACCCGCTTCATGGGCACCTTTATTTATGTATATCAAAAAACAAAAACTTTTGTTTTCTTTATTGGAATTTTATTTTTTAACAGTGATACGGACACCTGTGGTTGAAATTTCTCGACAAACAGGTACTTACTCGAAAGAATTTTCGATACTTTGTGTCGGTATCTATTTTTTCGTTTATATTTCTTCCTTCGTATAGGATTTTCAACGTTGTTGCCTCCGCGTCATCGGCGTTTTGGACCAACTCCTGCAGATACAATATACACGTACTAGTTAGAGCTAAATGCATAATAAGTAATGTCTGCTTAACGTAACGTCATCCCAAAGAGTGAAGTCAGATTCTCGAAGCCATGTTTTTGCACGGCGCAGCTAAAATGATACCAGGTATTGCGCAATTGTCAAGACCCAAAACATCAACTACATAAAAGTTTTCAATAAGTCTACCTGTGGCCTAGGGTGCTATGTCACCGAAAACCATAATCTAATCACCACTATAAAAGTAATTCACTGACGCTATTCGGTGAAAATCTGTTCCATGTTTGTCAATCTATGTATCTAATAAACTTACAGAAGAGAGGCTCGGTCCATACCAGATTTATACCAGTAAATGTGTAGGGAAATTCTAACCTTGATGATTTGCACATCATTTCTGTATTCGTCGAGGATTGTTTTGATTTGTTCTATGAAAGATGGCTGTTCGTATCCAAAATATTCTTCAATATCTGGACCGGAACTAGAGTCTTCTGGAAGAAATAAAGCAAAACAGATGTACCAGTGTAACGTAATAGGGAAATTATGATAATAATTTACAAACATATTAGGTGTTAAACAATTACATTTTAAAATATTTATTTACGGCCTTGTTTAGACTAATATCCTTTTTCTGGATAACATCTTAAATCTTGTAGGTATTTTAACCACAGGTTATTTCATGTCTTCACCTGTATCTTTTAATTACATTGGACTCGATCTTGTTATGATTAAGCAAGACGTTATATAACTGTTACTGTAGTTTTATAGATATTCTTCATGTCAAACTGTGATCTCGAAACAGTAATAAGTCTGCATGAACAGTCTAGTGTATTGTATAAAAGCCAGAGATTTTATCTATATAAAAAAAGAAGAGAATGGCCGGATGGCCAGAGCGGCCACTGAAGGATTTTAGGATGAGAGTTTGTTAGTCTCGTGGCTAAATTACGAAACTTTAAATAGAGAAATTTATGACACTTAGATATTTATTAGGAATATTTATACTCATAAGAACTGTTTATGTTTTCGAAGTAATAGATAAACTGTTAAAAGCTGATCGACATATAAAGTAATTTTGGAACCAACTAGTGTTCGTATTATTACACCTGAGACCTTTGTAAGATTAACACACTACGTTACAAGGTCTTCTTTGTGGTGCCGTGACCAGGATCTTACTACTAGAGGTCGTCGCGGCATAACGAGGAGGAAAACTACATACGACACAGCGCAGATTAATCTACCTTACGTCACGCCAGTAAACTAGAATTACGCAGAATGTCGCAGAAGTCACAATGAAGGCTTACAGGTTAGTTCCATTTGCTAATAAAATCTTAATCCAATCATGATACACGGAACTGGTATTAAAATTCAAAAAATGTAGGCTTTTCTTTTAAAGATAATACTGGGGAAGGGGGTTATTTTTGGATTGTAGATTTTTATTTTTGGAGATCGAAAATGTTATTCAAGGTGCCGTATTCTTATTTAGTAATTTTTGAAAATTTAACTGTTAGATCAGTAATTAATTTAGGCTCTATTTGTTCTTTACTAAATAAAATATTTTCCAAAACTAAAGTGAAAACTTTACTTGTTAAAACAATTTTTTCTTAATACGTTGAAAAACCGACAAGTTTACGTGCTACATTAGTTCAAGTGAAATCTAACTATCTACAATCTAAAATTTTTTTGCAACCACAATTTGTTGTAATTTCCAATATTTCTAAAAAAATAGGAACATATTTTTGTAACAGCAACGGTTGTAGGTCTAATTTTGGCATTAACTGCTTAGTTGTGTTTTAAAGGAGATAAGAAGAAAACTTTTTGATGTCATTAAGTAATATAAATATTCCGAAACACTGGTTGTATAGTTTAACTACCAACTTAAAAAAATAGAAAAATGCACAAAAATATTTAAAAAAAATAGAAAAGTGTACTAGAAAAAAAAATAAATTAAAAAGACTAGTTTTGGTATTAACTATCATAAAATAAAAGCAAAGTATTAAACATATTTTAATATAAGTTTTTTACATGAATGATAGGCTTTTTTTCTGGTACAAGGTATTATTACTAGATTATGTGATTTCACTGTCGCGTTGCAAGCGCTGAGACCGTTCATTCTTTGTTTATAAGTCTTGTTTCCGAGCGTATCGGATATGTATATATGTATATATTTGAGAAGAAAACAGTAAAATGTTGTTGTTAACCGCGATTTTGACGCGATGAATTTTAGTTGATTCCGAGAGTACCGGAAGTCGATGTTTATGACTATGTTTATGTCTATGGCTATGATCATGCCCTTGGCTCTGTCTATGTTTATGTCTATGTTCGCGTTTCAGTAATGTAGTATAATGATGTAAACCGTGAAATGCGCGATATCATTAATTGACTTAAGTAAAACGTATGCAGCTTTGTTAATGAGTAGATCAGCGGTAAGCCTTTTTGTTTAAAAATTTACGGGTGCGTCTTCCTACATTTCGGGCTTACACATTAATGTGTCAGTTACTTAAAGCATTCGGCGCGAATGCGCTAACGATGTCGACAATTTTTGAGAATAATTGTCACGTGACTTGTATTTAAGTTGTGCGGTCTCAGCACGTTTCGCGATTGTATATCACTCGATTTTAATCGTTGTGTGCTTGTATGGACGTATTTTTAAATAATTTAATGGAAATGCGGTTAATCGATGTTGTTTATGTTAAAGTTGTGCGTCCATACGCAAGTGTCATTTAAGGTATTTTTTGTCGGAGCGGTATGTCTGATGAAGTATGCTTGTCAATTTAAGTATGTACTCTTTCTTTTAAAATGGTTTTTATTATTTCATGTACCATGAATACGGAGTGTATGGTTTTGGCTTTTTCTAAGAGTTTTGTTTTCATTACGCATAAATAGTTTATATTGTAACATATTTTCATTTTACGGCACAAGTTCATTAGGCAGATTTCAATGCATTTATAACATTAATTAGGATTATTTAAAATTTAATAATTCAATGGGTATTTATTAAATGGTGTTAGTGATGCCAGGGAAATGTGTCATTGTGCGGAAGCGGGTTTAATTGGCTAGGAACAAATCAAAGAGCATGATGTTACAGCTGGGTCATTTGCTCTCCCGTCAGTATGCTCCAGTGAACGGGTCAATCATCTACCCGGTCAAGAAAGCAGAGAATGGAATAACATTTTGGACAATTAACATAAATTGGACATTCCAGCAAATATTATATTTACAAGATTAGATTTTCCAGCTTGACATTTCTTTATAGTGTGGATATTTCCAACTGACATTATCTTGAGGTTATTCGCCAACATCTCAAGAAGTGTATCAGTACACGTGATCAGAAATTCATCTTTACAACTATTCACAACGAACAGAAGACGACGAGATGTTTTCACTCAAGCAAGGAATCACGACCTATCCCTGGTGAGACACTGATGGAATAAGAAATGACTTCAATTCCGTGACGCTTCCTATGATTGGCATGACGAAACGATTGTGTGGAAGAAACCAGAGATGAACTTGGCATGCAGGGCGATGAGGAAGCAGTACTATTATGTCGTATCGTTCCATAATTACTGATATAATTATACGTAGTAATTATGATTTTCCTCACTGTTTATTATTGTATAAATACTGCACAGAATGTTCGAACAACAAACAATAACTTTTTAAGGCAAACTCCATATGTTATATGCCTTGAATATTTTCATCTTTTAAACACACAAAATGTTTCTATGATTAATTATAAAGACAATTACAATGTTTCAAACATGTTAACCACTCAGTTTAATTTGCTTTCAGTAAAATATGAAGGAAATCGGAAAAATTTGTGTTTTTCCTAAAAAAATGTACAACTATAATTACAGATTAACTAAATTGTAAATGTATGATAACAATATTTTGTTATATACAGATGCTCTACATTTTCTTTCTATTTGCAGAACTTAAATGCGTTTTTGAATGTTACTCATGCAAGAAAAGAAAACCCAAAATGACGCACAGATGAGATTAAGGAAAAGAAATCAACATGCTGTAGAAATGTTTGCAGAAGTGTTGACATTATGAAGATGTGATTTTCATATTCCACCGTGATATTAGTGACTTTCCGTGTTTTAAATTTTATGAAAATGTACGTATTCTTGTATGTCCTTGAAACCGAACATCACTTAAGGCATACATATGAACTAGTATTTAATATAAGGGTTTCCTGTACACGCACATAATTTTTATTATATAATATATATGTGAATGCTTCTTGCAGGCAGTAGTATCTATATCGTAACGAAAAATTAATATTACATTGAAACGGAAATATATTATTTCGGTCTGAAACACAACCACTCAAAATGTTATTTAATATCACATACTTTATTTCCGAATTGAGTTTTTTTCTGACGGGTTAATACTCATACAAAACTGATACTGCTGGTTGAAATACAGATCTCTATCTTTTTTTGGTTTTTGTAAAGAAAGGAAGGGATTTGTAACGTAATAGGAAAATTATGATAATAATTTACAAACATATTAGGTGTTAAACAATTACATTTTAAAATATTTATTTACGGCCTTGTTTAGATTAATATCCTTTTTCTGGATAACATCAAAAATCTTGTAGGTATTTTAGCCACAGGTTATTTCATGTCTTCACCTGTATCTTTTAATTACATTGGACTCGATCTTGTTACGATTAAGCAAGACGTTATATAACTGTTACTGTAGTTTTATAGATATTCTTCATGTCAAACTGTGATCTCGAAACAGTAATAAGTCTGCATGAACAGTCTAGTGTATTGTATAAAAGCCAGAGATTTTATCTATATAAAAAAAGAGAATGGCCGGATGGCCAGAGCGGCCACTGAAGGCTTTTAGGATGAGAGTTTGTTAGTCTCGTGGCTAAATTACGAAACTTTAAATAGAGAAATTTATGACACTTAGAAATTTATTAGGAATATTTATACTCATAAGAACTGTTTATGTTTTAGAAGTAATAGATAAACTGTTAAAAGCTGATCGACATATAAAGCAATTTTGGAACCAACTAGTGTTCGTTTTATTACACCCTGAGACCTTTGTAAGATTAACACACTACGTTACACCAGTTTGTTAATCTATGAATTATGTTGATAGTTATTTTAAGAATAGGTGATAATTTTAATTCTACAAGCTCAGACTTGAATCGACCGACACCATCACAGTCACAGTGCCTAGGGTGCTGATAGTAAATGTCACATGACATGCGCAAGCACGTGTTCAATTTGGTACTTACATGTAACGGTTCATCTCATCTCATACGAAGCATCTCATAAGCATCTCATAAATAATAGAAATATCAACAACATTAACAATATTTCAACAACAGTTTGTGATTATATAAACATATACATTTACTGTGTGTGGGGGGGCTGTTTTTTCTGAATGTGGCGATTCCTGATATGCATATTTCACCTTTTGATATACTTAAGCAGACTACTTTGTTCTATTAACATCGAGAGAACCAAACATAGTCAAATGACGCTCACGGCATTTATAAAACCCGCAAATTGAGATGTAAACATTAGACAACATATGTGGCGCGTCACGGGAATGGTTGTTTTCGGACGGTTAACGTTTATCCTAGAATGACTTCGTAAAGTTTAGCAGGCGACACTGCTTTTATGCATTTCGCGAAAAAATCACCATTGTATGGTCAAATTGTGTAAAAAAATCAATGTCTGTTTAATTTTGAGAAAATGATAGATAACTTAAAGTTCTTTCCAGTTAAAGTAATATTTAGAATGTCAAAAAATTACATTTACGTACCCCAAACGAGGCATCGAACATATACTAACTCGCCCATCCAGGGTCACGTGTATATAAATACCCTTACAACAAGAACAATAATTGTTTACTCACCCATATTGCTTTCCTACATAACAGTGTCTAATGAATTGTGAAAAAGTGATTGGGGGCGTATTCACACCAGCCATTAAATCCTCATAATCAATTATACATAACTTGTTTGCAATTGTTATCATTCAGCAATAAAATCGACTGATATAAACAGTTATCATGTTTATGATATAGGCAAAATTAGGTGCAGTACCAAACTTGTCCTTTTACGGACGCTATACATATTTTGTTTTATTTTCAGGATGAAATTATATACTAATAGACTCAGGGTATATGTCTAATATTGGATCACACTGGATTCAGTCATGCAGCGGGACTAAATAAAGACTAAATTGGCGACGAAGAGTCTACGAGTACCAGTTTGTCGTTACAAGAGTGACGATCCTAGGTCAGTGCATGTATGTCTGGAAATATATATCGAGATGAAAGCCGATTCATGTCATGAAAACGAATTATTTCCATGTAAGGCGTAAAAGAATCACGATCCACAGAGCCCCTTTGTTGTGTCAACTCCCGTCAGAGAAGATGTCAGCAACTGAGACTCTTTGCTAAGAATTGTTAAGAATAGAAACACATAATTGATCGCCGTCTGCAATCATTGTGTATGAGATTCATAATCAACCTTCTGGAATAGTTAGCTAACACGATTAAAACAACAAGACTATGTCCAGCTTAATAATGATAATGCCCATACCGGAGATCGAACCCGTACGGCGACAGCGTCTAGCCATGTAATTCCACTTACGGTATCGATTAAAGAAGCGGAAGGCTACTGAACAAAAGCAGTGAGGATTGCACCTGTCTGATATAAAGGAAGAAGTTAAGTGCCTCTAGGCCATGGATTTTAGGGAGCAGAGTCAACTTTGCAGCATCAGGGCACATTAAGAATGCATCCTAGGATTTCATAAGTTTGTTTGCTCTAGTTGTGAATCTGATGATTCAATTCAAGATCAGGTCCCAAGGTTATAAAACTGAGTATGGAAACCAGTCTCAAATCTCAAGCATCTAATGGGCAGAAATGGCGACTAGATTTGAGATTTGCTTGAGATTTGAGACTGGTTTCCATGCTCAGCTTTATAACCTTGGACACATAAAATTTAACATGGAGACCAGTCTCAAAGCTCAAGCATCTGACTGGCTGAAATAGCGGCTGATAACATTGTAATGCTTTGGTTGTCGAGTTCATTTAGTTTAAATTGCTGATTTTTGTTGACTGAAAACTTGTTCAATATGACAAAACACCTATCAAGGATGTATTGCCCTCCATCAAGAAGAGTTGATCAATATTACAAAACACCTACCAAGGACGTATTGCCCTCCATCAAGAAGAGTTTAGTCTTACTCCGTATTCTCTTCTTATCATCATTTCATCAATATTGTTGACGTTTAAAACTGTTTGACGACCGTGCACAAAGCACAGTACTACAGGGTGGGGAATCACGTGATTAAAACATGGCCGCCAACCAAAAAAATCTCTCGGTTTGAGGTAAGATTTTACTTCTTTTTCGCTTCCGTCATGTCAAATTTTAAAACTCTGTAAAGCATATTTGGGTTAGAACAATAAAACACTACCGGGGATCTTCAAATATTTCATGGAGTAAAGCTAAATCTTAGTCAGTTTAAAATCATAACGCCAAAAATATTAGATATTTACCCATCTTTTATTCCGTGATAAATTCTTTCATTTATTTAACCGCCAGACCTTGTTGTATTAAATGCGCATTATTCAAAATGAGATATTCGTTTTAACTGGATGTAACACGATAGTGCACACTACGGCTATCATTCTGATTAATTTGAAGAAGACGTCATAAAACTTAATTGTTTAATTGTTCTTTTTCATATTTAATGTCTCTACCATTTTAGCAAATAAATAGTACAACTTCAAATTATAAGGTAGTTAATTGATAGCCGATAAAGTTAGAATGCGAACAATTCATTAAATACTTCCCCGAGCATGTTTTGTTGATAAGGAATAACGGGTATATGTAGTACGGAATACTGTGTAAAACGACAAATTTCGACCTTAATTTAGATAGGGGTTGGGGAGGGGGTCCATAGACGCTACATTCCTAAGTTATTAAAGATTATTTAATTTTTCATTGCGCTTAGAGAATAATACTATTTGTGCAGTGTGGCGGCCGTAAAAAGTCTCCCCGTACATACAGTCAGTACTGTTATCAGTTAAATAGTCCGTTACCAATGTAATCCGTTGTGATGATCACGTATATCGGGACTATCCGATCAACCTTTTTGGCGGTTGTCCCAGTTAGCTCAAATGGTTGCGTCGCCGGAATTGCAGGGCTAGGCGCTGTTGCCGTGACGGTGCGAGTTAGCTCCCAGGTTTAGGCAATATCATTTACAAATCGGTAACGTTTACAAAATTCCTTTGTCGGCCAGAGCGTAGTTAACGCAGCAAATTCGAATTATTATGTGTAGGCGACACTATTTTTAAGAAACCTCATACAAGACTGAGTGTGTAGTGATTGAAAGAAGGTGTGTTATTAGGAAATATAATGACTTACGTGGAGGTACCTTCATCAGTTGCTTACTGAATTAGGGTCTAAAGGTTAGATCACTGAGAATGGAGACCAGTCCCAGATCACAGCAACCTGACTGATTGATTCTAAGCATTGTCGCAGAACTTGACCTGAGACTTCTTTCCACACACAAGGGCAAGTGTGAGGTTGGTACATATTACAACGTAGTTTAAAATCCAAGAAGCAAAATTGTTTAGCCACTGACCGTTCTTACCCGTCGGGTACTCATTACGGTTAATTGTTTGTGGTGTCTATTTGAAACTGATCATTTTATTAACCATGCTCTCTTTACGCTCTCTCTACTGTTTGACTAGTTGGCTAGGCTGAATCTTCGGAATGTGGCAATTTCATTGTTTTCATAATCTCATAGCCTGGACAAAATAGTATTTAAACAAATTTTAGCCTTTTTCCAAATTGTAACTTCGACTTTTGCGAGGTCATGTTGTCAGCACTCTTGGAGAATACACTTATCATTTTAAATTCACATTAGCACTTTGTGCAGTGTGGTGGCCGTAAAAAGTCTCCCCGTCCATAGAGTAAGAACTGTTATTTGTCAAAACCCGGGTAATCGGTTTCTGGTATCATGAACTATTGATTACGTTTATCAGGGTTATCCGAACAACCTTTTGGGGGATTTTTTTTTACCCGGCTAGCTCAATAGGAAGCTTAATCGGAATTGCATGACTAGGCGCTGTCGCCGTACGGGTTCGATCCCTAGTAGGGAAATATCATTTTTCATTATTAGGTAGGGTTTGTACAAAAGTTGCGAAGTTGGCAATAGCCTCGTTTTATAACGATTAATATTATTCTTTAAATAATTTCAGTATAAAATAAACACTCATGTTTATCCTCTTTTTATTACACATTTGGACAGCATAACGTTTTTTTCGCAAAATGCAAAATAAGTAATGACGTCTGCTAAACTTTATGACGTTATTTCAAGAATTGCTGCAAACCGTCCGAAGGCACCGCTTCCCGTCAACCGCCCCAGATGATTGTTATCGGACAAAGTCTCTCACTATTTCGATGAGCTGCCCCTTTCCCCAGTGACGCGCCCCATTTTACTGTTATCGAATGAAGTCTCTTTTCACTATGTCGATGATCTGCCCTTTATCCCAGTGGCGCGCCCCATTTGATTGTTATCGAATGAAGTCTCTTTTCACTATTTCGATGATCTGCTTGGCATGGTGTACTGCGGTCTCTGCTGTTTGCCTATTGTAAGCATCAGCAGGAATCAGTTGTCCCCTGAAAGAATCAGGATATCTCATCCTGGTATGCTCTCCCACAAGGTTTGCTAGAGCATCCGCCAAGGGTACCAAATCTGATCTAAGGCCTGAAATGTATAATACAGTTAGTTATGTGGTTTCGAATCTCGGTCTGTTTTGAATTAACATCAGTTTATCTTAGTGACGCTTTAAGGGCCGTCTAGATTCGACATTGAACTGTCACCGGTAAATAAATAAATAATATCAAAATCCCTCTAACAGCAGCATGCAGTTCAATAAAACTTGCAAAAAAAAAGTTATTATTATCATACATTATCTTCATTTACTTTAGTTAAGGAAAGATAAAATATAAAACAGTAAAGAAATATAAATATCTAAAATTGTCTAAAACTAAATTTTCATCAAAACACAAGATCTTAACGAGAGAAACATTATTTTTAATGCCCACATGAGTATTATGATACAAGGTTGAGTCCTCTTTAAAGAATTGTCAATTATAAAAAGAGAAATCAACGTTTGCCACCTATTTACGTGAAATTCACGGTCAAACACTTTTACAAAATATCTCATATTTTTTACATATTTGAGACAAAAGGGCACAACATATTGTAGTCTGCTCAACGTCATGACGTTATTTCAAAGAATATACATTAGTCAATTTCTCGAGAACTTCTTTTTCCCGAAACATGCCTCAATTAAAGATGATTTTATCATCACATTTCGCGTTGGTTTCATATTCAAGTATTTCGCGCTGGGGAATTGGCGCAAAATCAAATAGCAGCAAGTATTAACCACATAATATTTTATCCTGAAGGAATAATACCACTGCGCGAATTTATGTTAGCGAAAAATGGTCAATGGCGTCATATGCGCAAAGATTAAGCACCGCGAAATATTAAATACCACAGTACCTGAAGAAATGCTAACAATGTCATGACTGAATTTCACACTGTGAATCTGGTTGGCATCTTTGGCATACCAGGCGGCCTTCAATGACTTCTCTGCTGCCTGAAATAAAAAGGAGAATTTGTGCAAAGCTGCGAGAAACTTGTGCCCAAGATCGTAAAACTAAGTTTTGAGATCAGTCTCAAATCTCAAGGATCTAATTGGCTGAAATGGCGACTTGTCAGCCAATCAGATGCTTGAGATTTGAGACTGATCTCCAGATTTATTTTTATGATCTTGGGCCCTGTTTTTTAACAACACTTATAAGGTAAGACACTTTGTACTTTTACTTATTGGTGTGTATGATAATGTTCACTACCGAACACTTGCCTCATAAAATGACGCTGATTGAATGCGAACACACTACCGACTTAGTTAGCCGGGACAACCCCTTGCGCGGCTAATATTAATACTTAACAGTACAGACAATATATACGGGGAGACTTTCTACGGCAGAAATATTGCACATATAGCACTAATAGCACTACTGTGATTTTCAAATGATATCGACCATTCTGGGACTATCAAACCCGTAGCGTAAACAATTCATAAATAATCAAAATAATTACCTGATGTGCTTTGTAACAGACCCAGTTGAATGTTTCAGATGGTGTGCTTCTTATGAAATTTTTGCTATTTGCAAGGTCAGATACGGCTTGTTTTTGCCATCTGCGACATTCGCTGTACCAGTGGTAGGGCTCTTTCTTCCTATCTGTTCGATAGCTGCTATACCCACCCGGTGGAACGGCATCGCACTCATCCCTATTATACTGGTTGTATCTTTCGTGACGGCGCAAGTATCTGCCATACCAGGAGCTCCACCAGTCACGTGATCGATCAGCCCCAGTATCTTTATAATCTTCTGTACCCTCAGGTAGCCTTAAACCTTTTTCTAGGCACAGTAAGCAATGCTGTATAAAGTTATACACTTCTGTACATTGTGAGACTGTGTCTGGATTTTTCAAGGGATCCCATTTAAAGAGAAGTCGCTTAACTATCCTTCTTCGCACGTATTCTGGCTGCTTTAATGCTTCAGATAAACATTTCCCAACTTCAGCATATGCCATTTGCATCGAAACTGATATCCCAATATTGTCTCCTAACGACGATTCTTCGGAAATTTCCATGCTTTGTTCCGTGTTAATGTTTTCAGTTTTCGCTGTTATTTTGAATAACTGGAGTGCCTTGACAGTGCAGGGATTTTCAGAGCCGTCATCTATCTTATATTCTTGCAATAATTTAATTTCACTTTCAGGTTTGATTTTCTCAAGAATTCTAACATAAATGTACGTGGAACTTAGTTCAATGTTGTCATTATTTTCCTCACATACAGATTCCCCGAGTGTGTCGTCCACGTCCAACGCTGGGTCGTCAATTTCTAATGCTATTAACTGGTCCTCTTTCGGATCAAACATGCCGTAATTATGATCAAGATACTGATGCAAGTCTCTTGGAACAAAAGTACCAGGTTTCGGATGTGGTTGTATTTCTTTCATTTCCATATTTTTTTCTATTCCTGGAATATTTTCTTTTCTAAGAATAATGTCAATTTGACCGGGAGATTCGTAAACGCCTATCATTTCTCGCAGAATCATGAGAGAATTATTCTTCAGGCGGCTATGAACAACTTCACCGAGATGTATACTCAGGGCGGCTTTAATATTTTCCAGCCATTCGTCTTCATCTATGTTAAAATATATGCAAACAGTTTCTTTGCTTAATCCCAAATTATCATTCTTGAATTCGTGTTGATTTTCAATTATCTTCGTATCTTCTGGTTCGATATTTATGCCTTCTATTAAGAAGAGTATAACGCTTAAACCGCTTGCGTGCTTGAAATGTATGTTCCTTAAGTATAATGCAATCCTGTTTTCTTCTTCAGTTGTCCATACGTCTCCGTTTTCTTTCCAAGCATGTCTTACAAGCCTCAAAAAGCCATTTAAGAAATCGCAGCTCTGTATAAACCTCTGAAATGACTGTGCACGTGATCCATCTATGTGAGCTTTAACAATATTGGCGGGCATTTCCGACTGCTTCTGTCTACAATATAAGAAGGATCTAACATGTATAGATCTGTATCTAAAAAAAAAAGAAATACCGTTTGCATCGGAAATCTTAAATTTATGTGACTTGTCATAATATCTTAACAATAAAAATATATATCATTTGTCTACGAAGCCTTGTAGCTTTTTTCATAAATTTTATAAAAATTTGTACTTTCGCTTTTAAGGTCAATACATTTTACTGTGTTCTTTGAAAGACTGACATTATTTTGAAAGATAATTGCAAGACACTGCAGATATTGGTGTATGCTACATCAATTTTGTTTTTAAGATGTTCCTTGTTATGCTTGTAGCAATGCTAGAGTTCTGATGCAAACATAGTTTCTTGCTCATAATGTGTTACGTTAAAAAAGACAACATTTCATCTAAACTGAGCATGAAATGTAAACTTATGCAGCATGTAACCTACGATTATTTATCAAAAGTGGGCCGGAAATGCGTACTGATGTCATTGTTTTTAAGAAATACAGGTACATTTTCGCCCTTATAACCGAAAGTAGAAAAGAAGAATCTTAATTGATGATAATATCTACGAATGTTTTTATATTGTCACTGTCAGACTGTAAATACTTCAAAGTTAAAAAACTACTTTTCCAATACAGTAGTAATTTATGATAGCAGAGCCTCAAACGACTAAATAATCTATAAATTTATTTTCAATATTCGTTAAATAACCTCACTTACCAAACTTTAACGAATTTATTCCATATAATGAAATCAACTGATTGCGTTATATATAACGTTACAAATGTCGATAATTTTAACTCAATTTAAAGGGAGGAAACTTGGTTAATATTTAGTGGTAATAATTTACTCCGTAACGGATCGTGTTTTATAATTGTTAACTTATTACGTGGCTTTTACTAAACAGGGTGAATATAAATCTATACGCAGTAAAACCCAAGTGGCATGCACATCGGAGATTTCATGACATCGTTTAGGTAATTTCGCCGTAAAAGTCGTTGATATAATCTATATGTGGTTTTATTTTATTTAATCTTGTAGTTGGTTGCATCGATTTTGCGGATTAACGCTGCACTATGCTAAAATCATTCGTGGGTATATAATAAAAAATCACCTGGAGTATCTTTAAATTTCCGGCTTCTTATCCAAAATATCAAACGAGAAATTTTCCATGTGAATCTTCTAATTTGTCCAAATTTCAGCTCACTTAGTTAATATTTATGATGTTATAATATCAAACTGGAACCAAGAATTAAACTACCAGCTACACTTCCTGTTTCAAAAAGTAAACATTTAATTTGTTTCTTACTTGACTACGTGCATATGTATTGACAGTGGAGAGATATCAAGATTAAATGATAAAACGATATGTTATTAACAATATTGTATCAAACAAGTTTTTTTATGTGTCAATTATTTGTTTTAAAATGCAAAAAGCTTCTTGTTAATAATTTGGATATTGGGATCGAAACAATAAAAATATCGCATTTATAACCATTTAAACGCATATCTCCGCAATTCAGTTCAATTGAATATACACAGCAACTTTCAAAATAATTAATGATGGTATTAAAAACTCCTACTATGGCACATTAAATAAACCGCGTAGTAATTTGAAAAAGGTATAATGTTTTCCCTCATAACGGGAGAATAAGCACAGAAGAAACACACAGACGTATGGATGAGAGGCAGAACAATACAACTTGTTTGCCGACTTAAAAAGGAGGAGCGTCCTTCTGAAAATACAGATAATAACAAGAGAGAGAGAGAGAGAGAGAGAGAGAGAGAGAGAGAGAGAGAGAGAGAGAGAGAGTACTGGTAAAACCGTAATTGTGTGGACATTTTCACCATTTTTTACCGGACTCTGGGGACCTATCGTAATTCTGGGCACATTGTGTGGGTCCCCAATGTTACGGTAGTGCATTAAAATCCTTACGTCATGGTGAGGTCATAAAATGTATTGATAGCTATGTCCCCTTAAAAATGAGAGTAATGAAAACTTGAGCCCATATATCATATAGGAAATCGAGAGAGGTGTCCCCAGAATGCGAGATACCGTAACTGCGAGAGAGAGAGAGACAGAGAGAGAGAGAGAGAGAGAGAGAGAATTTTTATTTTATGTATGTGTGATAATTTAAAAACACTAGACAACAATATATTATGAACTGAATAGGTTACTTCCCGAGACGTTCTGTGGCAATTTACATCAGATTCCATGTTACACGTATACCCTTGATCTACCAGGTTTTCTAAAGAACTCACAAACAGCCAGTGCTTCGTTATTGCTGAATTGTTGCTGTCGTTACTTTTACGTGTTGTTTTTTTTTCGTATCCCAGCTCAGGATAGCTGTGTTCTTCTCTTTGGTATTCATGGCTGTTTATGCTTTTTTTGTAGTTTAAATAGCATTGCCTACCTGATTATTTGCATTACAAGTTAAATAAAATATCATATATATAAATTTAAAAAAATCATTTTAACTGTACATATTTTATGCTATGATTAAACAAACTTGCAAGTTAAAACGTGTTTTCCTTATTTTAACTAGTGAATAAAAAACTTTTTACAAAAACATCAAATTTCTGTTCTCCAAAATATTATAATATTATAACCTGCTTACGTCAACGGTTCAAATTTTAAGTACAATGTACTTTGCTCTGCAGAAAATACTACCATCAAAGCTAAACGTGCGCTGTAAAACTGTCTTGGTTGAAAGTCGGACTGTGGAAATTACAGTCATTGATAACAGTACTGGGTAACCTAGGTCCTTTCAAGTATGCAATGCTGTATATATTTAATGAACCAGAAGTAAAGTTAACTAAAATACTACTTCTTAAAATGTATTGAATACAACTTCATAGACATGGAATGTTGATGAAAAAGTAGGTTACAGCCCAACAATGGAAATGGATGATATTAAGGGCCGACTCATATGTTCAAGAGCAGCAATTCTGTATTTTATTTTGTCCACGAAATACAAATGTATTTGATCATCTCGTCCCGGGACAGGAGAATCTTTAGTAAATCGGCACGGCAAATTATTACAATTAAGAACATGATTTTTAAGCATGATTTATTTCATTATTTAAAATCTGTGGTCCTCATCAATAGCTCAGATGAGTAACATTAATACAAATAATTACTGGTGTTTGATGTAAATATATTTTCTACATTGTATACGTATGCTGATGTACACACATAATCAATGTGTTGATGTAAATGTCCATTTTATATTCTACATTGTTTATGTATGCTGAATGCATTCATACACACATAACCAAACGTCAGAGTAAAACATAAATTTACGAAATCCAACGTGTAACGTATATGTAAGGATAACTCTTGCATAATTAAAAAAAACAACATGATATGGGTACATATAAGTGTTTACACTTTTGAAGATTAAAACAAAAGCACAGCATTAAATTATTCTCATACAAATGACCAATGTAAAATGATTATCCATAATGACGAATGTACCAACTCTTTAAATCATAAATCACTTTCATGTAATATATGTGCACAAATGATACTAGCGTTAAAATGCAGAACTATTAAAAACATTTTATCTAGACAATTTTTATTTGATATTCAAAATGCCAAAATTGAATATATGACATACTCGAGACTTGAATGATGTAAGTGTTTAAATAGCAAAATATTTACCTAGGCAATTCTACATATGCCAGATGAAATGCTTAAATATGATATCCGGAATTGTCATAAATGATACTTGTGTTAAAAATGCAAAATATTCAAAGATATTTTATATAGCTATCACATTTTACTCTGACATGCGAAAACATTGTTAATATACATGTATGGCATATTCGTGTCTTGTCAAAAATGATACTAGTGTTGAATTGCAATCTTTTACATATTACATTCGAAAACTGTCAATATATGGCATACACCTGACTTGTCAAAAATGATACTAGTGTTAAACATGCAAAATTTTACATTTGACATGCGAAAGATATGTCAATATATGAGATATTCGTGACTTGTCAAAATGATACTAGTGTTAAACATGCAAAATTTTACATTTAACATGCGAAAGATATGTCAATATATGAGATATTCGTGACTTGTCAAAATGATACTAGTGTTAAACATGCAAAATTTTACATTTGACATGCGAAAAATATGTCAATATATGAAATATTCGTGACTTGTCAAAAAATGTTACTAGTGTTAAACATGAAACATTTTACATTTGACATGCGAAAAATGTGACAATATATGAGATACTTGACTTGTCAAATACCGATAATAGCGAAACATGGAGGGTAAACTCATATGCCGAAAAACTATCGTACAATGTAGAAGTGTAGAAATACGTAGAATTCGAACAACAACATAGATGCACAAATAACAAAATGTGTATTTCATTCTTAATCTGAAAATTAGAACGTTAATTGAATGTGTAGACATGGAAAAAACAACACCAAAATGAGTTAAAAATAAAGCATTAGCAAATTGACTTAATTTATTAGTAAAGAAGTATGAATTACACATCAAGTGAACCTCGTTATGTAAAGCTGTGTCTCATCTTATTGGTACTCAAAACAATGTGAACAATCTCATCCTTTACAACAAACTCTTACTTAAAACATCGTGTAAAATCCAATCTTACAATACCAAACAATGTGAAAAATTAAATCCCATCCAACACCTTACAATTCCAAGAAATGTAAACTATCAAATCCAATTCCAAATAATGTGAAAAATCTTATATAATTCATCATCTTAAAATTCCAAATAATGTGAAACCTGTAATCCATTCAACTCCAACAATTCCAAATAATGTGAAAAATATAATCCCATTCAACACACAACAATTCAAAATAATGTGAAAAATATAATCCCATTCAACACACAACAATTCAAAATAATGTGAAAAATCTAATCCAATTCAACACCTTACAATTCCAAGTAATGTGAAAAAATCAAATACCATACATAATCTTACAATGCCAAATAATGTGAAAATTCCTGTGATATACAACATTTTATATAAGATTTAATATAAGTTATCTTATCAATACACTATAAGTTCTACCAAGCTATAAAATATATCTACGTATTAGTTCATTTCCTTATTTCGCGGTGATTTAAAATTCGTGGATCGATCCGCAGAAATAAGTTCACCCTTAAAAATTTTAATGTTAAAAGCAAGATTTACAGCTGAGCAGGACACAATATCAAAAATTAAATACTTTAAAGAATAACAAACAATAAAATCACAAAACACACAGCAGCAGCAGCAACAAAAACATCATCAAAAGATTAATAATTGATAATCCATATTTCCATCAGTTGACGTCAGCAATGTTCACCCAGCGAAGTCTTTAAATACATTTATGGATTTGCTTCGCTAACGAAATGTATTCCAATGACGTCTTTGTGTACCTTGAGCAGGATTTTTTTCGCTTACTGAATGACGTCATGGAATGAAATATGTTTGTACATTGTCCAGGATTTGCCTCGCGAGCTGAATGACGTCATCGAATAAAGTCTTTTTGTACCTTGTCAAGGATTTGCCTTGCTAGCTGAATGGCGGACTCTGCTGTCTGCCTGCTGAAGGCATCCGCAGGTATCACGTGACCACTGTACATATCAGGATATCTCATCCTGCTATGATCTCCCACCAGGTTGCTAAAGGAACCAGCCAAAGACACCAGATCGGACCCGAGACCTAAAAGGTATTTACAAATTAAGTAAGCAGAGAGAAATTATTATATCGTATTAACTACCTTGCGTTATACGGAAAAATGGTATGTATTCGTGGGGTACAAATTTTCGTGGACTGATCGATCCACGAATATAAAACCACCACGAAATTAAACATAGTTGAGAAAATTAAAAATCCGTAAATTTAAACACAAGCATATCACGTAAAAGAAATTTGGTTGCATTTGGTCTTCTACACCTGATTCTTATATTTAATTTATAAGTTTTAATATTATTTGAAGTAGAGAAGAGACTTTGGAAAAAGGCTTATACAATTATTATATATAATTAGATTAAGCTGAATTTGATTTACTTAAAATTAATTAAACTTTAAACGACGTGAAGAAATTAAATAGAGATTACTGTGATGAAACAGAGCGCGCTCATGTTGAAAAAAGGAAGATTTGAAATTACGTATAAACGAGCTGTACTTAAAAAAGACCCAAACGCCGATATTATATCCTTGACACATTCTTCAAGTTGACATAATGTGTCGACATATATTTATGTCTACATTTGTAGCATAATACAACCGTAATAACGTCCGAAATGAAACAATGAACAAAAATGAATTAGGTATAAACCCGATTTTTTTTCAATATTAAGTAGTTGCTACGATCTTAACTATGAAAATACCTGAAGCAATGCTGGTAATGTTATGGCTGTACTTGACATTGTCTATTTGGTTGGCATCTTTTGCGTACCAAGCTGCCTTCAGTGACTTCTCTACCGCCTGGGGATAAAATAAAATTTAAATTCCAATCAGAGATTCCAATCTAAGTAACACATTTTTTCATTTTATGTTATAACGTGATGCATGCTTATTCCAATTGATTTATACCAAGAACATTCATATAGCTAGAATTAGGTATTCCACGGAACACACGTGTCGGCTAAAGTTGCATTTGAAGGGGACATAACTCAAAACTAGAGAAAAAGCATTCATCACTAGTCACCGATGATTTTTTTCATGCAGATTAAAAATTCAAAGTATGATGTGAAAAGGAATAGTACTTTTGAAATTTATATGTTATATTAAGTTTTATATTAAATTTGGAAGAACAATCGGACCCCGCCGACGCCGCCGCCACCGGACAGTAGAATCTCTGTCTACCTGCTATCGCAGGCGACACAAAAATTAGTACATCTAATTAGTCTTTATGACAATTTTGCTAAAACGAAACAAGTGGAACTGATAAAATAATATGAGATGGCCAGGACTGAAGGTTAAAGGACTGGTCGCCATTTCATGCTTGAGATTTGAGACTGGTTTCTATGCTCATTTTTTATAACCTCGGAGCCTTCTTATATCAGGTATTGCAAGTTCGTTAATAATGGATAAAGTAAATAGTAGTATATTGTTAAGAAAATTCACAATATTGTTTAGACCGCATTTGTTATCGTTTAATCTAGTGAAATTCAGAATATGTATTTTCCGAAACGTAAATTCAATATTAGAATACCAAAGAAGTTCGGCTCTTATATACATCTACGAAGATATAATTATATTATCAAATCATTGAAACGGAACGTTAAAAAATCGTTTTGCTTGTTCTTTAATCCAGTTCACTATTTTTTTATTAATTGACATCTGTTGAAATCTTGTGCATTTTCTGAATAAATATTTTTAAATTAAATCATTGAAATACATGTACATGATTAACGAACATTAATATTTTGCAAACCTGATTTATGAAATCGATGACAGAGGAACTTTGAAAACTACCGAACTCCAATATTAAAATATTGCAGGCTCGGTTTGCTTGAGCCTGTTCATAATCAGATGGAAATGCATATTACTGTTCAAGCCGCATAGCCCCAGGTTGAGAGCAATTCAATATTTTCATAACATAAATATCAAATAATTGAAATACCTGATGAACCTTGTAGCAGACCCAGTTGAATGTTTCACAAGGAGTGCTCTGTAGAAAAAGTCTGCTATTTGCGTAATCTGACTCGGCCTGTCTTTGCCATCTGCGACCCTCACTGTACCAGTGGTATGGTTCTTTCTCAGTTGCTGACTCTGTTCTATTATGGCTTGAATACGATGAATCCCAAAAACCAAAGAACCTGAACGAACTGTCGCGTGAGCGTGAACCAGCATGGAACTCATCTCTATTGTACCGGTTGTATCGTTCATACCGACGCCAGTATCTGCCGTACCATGACGAAGACCAATTCCATGTTTCTCCAGAGTCTCTGTTCACATCATCTTCAGGGACTTCAGGAAGATCTAAACCCTTTTCTAGACGATGTAAACATTGCTGTATAAACTGAAATACTTTAGTACAAAAAGAAACCTTGTCTGGATTTTTATCGGGGTGCCACTTAAAAAGAAGACGTTTGATTAACAATTTACGAACATTTTCCGGTTGCGCCCATGCTTCCAAAAGAAATTTGCGTACTTCAGCATATGCCGCCTTCAGCGAAACTGGTATCTTGTCAGACGACGACGTCCCTGTGTAAAGTACTATACCTCTTTCCGTGTTGGTGTTTTCGATTTTATTTATAAATTTGAACAACTTTAATGCCTTGACAGTGCGGGGTATTCCTGACCCGTCATCTATTTTATATTCTTGTAATAATGAGAATGTGTTTTCTGGTTCGTTTTTCTCAAGAATGTGAACATAAATGAAAGTCGAACTAAATTCAATGTTTATATCATTTTCTTCATCTTCCGATTCCTCTTTTTCTTCAAATGCAGGATCATCCAGTTCCAATGCGATAAATTTGTATTCATAGGGATAAAACACACCATAGTCGTTGTCTAGGTACTGATGAAATTCCCTAGGGACAAATGATCCGGGTCTAGGATGTACCAGTGATTCTTTAACCTCTATTTTCGATTCGTACTCGGGTATTTTTTCTTTACTTAAAATAATACGAACTTGATTTGGATTTTCGAAAACACCAATTATTTCTCTCAGAGTCATCAGCATCTTATCTTTTAGACGTCTTTGAATGAATTCGTTGAGATAAATGCTCAGGTCAGTTTTAACGTTTTCCAGCCATTTGACATCACGTATGTTAAAGTATACGCATACGCCTTCACTATTTTCTTCTAAATGAACATTCTTTTCTTCTTGTGAATTCTCAATCACCACTTCGTTTACCGGTTCTTCGTTTATCTTTTCCGTTAAAACAAGAACTGTTTTTATTCCGCTTGCGTGTTTGAAGCGGACATTCTCCAAATGTGATGCGATTCTGCTTTCTTCTTCTATCGACCACGTGTCTCCATGGTCTTTCCAAGCATGCCGAACAAGTCTAATAAATCCATTGAAGAAACTTTGGCTATGTAAAAACTCCTCAAAATGCTGTGCATGTGTACCATCTTCTAACTTTATATCCTTTAAGAGTATGCGAGATTTAACAATATCGGTTAGCAGACGAGGTCTATGACATTGTGGAAGTCTGTTCAGAGTGTCTATGAAAATTTCTTTCCTTATGTTACACTCTTCCAAATGGGTAATATCCAGCAGAAACCACACACGGTTACCCTTGTAATTATCCGTAACTGTTTTGTAGAGGACGCTGTCATTCTCAGCTATAAGATTTACGGCTTTCTGTAACTTGTATTCGTTACTTACAAGATACAGACAGTCTTGTGAAATGGTTATCTCTCCCGAAGACAGTGACAAGAAATGGAAGAGCATGCTCATTGCCTTCACGCCATCAATCTTCCCTTTTGGCAGAAGAATGTTTGAATCCCCACAATCAATTGTTAAGGCACTCAAAACAGATACATACGCATCACAAGATAGCTCTTTTCTAGCCCCTAATCGCAAAAAGAGCTCCTTATATTTGATGAAATCATCGGGACATTTATTTAGATATGGCTGAATTTGTTCATTGTCTTTACATTCAAGAACAACAACACTGGCTGGCAACATTTGTTTAATGGCAGGTATGTAGATTATCGGAACATTTTTTAACACTTCCAATAAATCATTTCTCAATTCGTTTGTGTTTCTAAAATCGTCCATTGCTTGTAATATGTCTTCAATAACGGCTTTTAAAAAATCATGATTGATGGAGTTCGGTAACTTCTCTTTGACTTTTACACTTTCTCCAACATTTTTAAAGTGGTTTATCAAATCTTGGACTCCCGTTTTTCTTTCAATTTGCAGCACTCTAGTACAAAGATCAGATTTCGACGATGAAGGGCTAGCTTCGCTAGACAGAATACTAGCGACGGTCCAACATGTGTTCTTATTGGATTCTAAAAGTGATCCTTTAAAACAGATTAACTGATTGTTGTTGAAAGCTTTGCAAATCGACGACATGTCAACGGACGGTTTTAAGGGAAGAACAAATCTTATGTTGCAAAGAATGGCAAATGATTCTGTCTCAAAAAATTCTGTTCTCATCTTGAAAAGCGTACTAGTAAGCAATACAGAAGACTTTTGAACATTTTCTGTCAAGCCTTCCTCAAAACCAGCATTTGCAATATCTTTAGCAAACCTTTCAAACAATCTCATATTCATTTCCGTCGTCATTCCCAGCCGTTTAAACAATGTTAACACAGGCTGAGACCTTAGCTCGGTAGGAACTAATTCATCGGGCCCACAAAAGTGCTGGAATACCTTAATAGATGGATCGAACAATTCCCTAACAAAAACAAGTCTTCCGTCAGCTACCTTGACAAACTTCGTATTGCGCAGCATAGATATTAGCACAACAGCGTCTTCAGAGTCTTCGTAGTACCATTGTCCAGCAATAAATCGGACATGTTCATAGAAGTCATTACGTTGTAGTTTTTCCTGATTCGGTACAATAAAATTTGTATAAACTTTCTCCAGAGTAAAGGAAGGTATATCGAGGATTCTAAATAATTGTGTGCAACCAATATCTTGAAGGAGCAGAACACTTGCACTTCTTGCCAAATCTTCAACACCAAACTTTGGAAGGTTATATGGAACGACAGCCTTTCTTGAGTAGGTAGTTAATGACACAATGCGATTGAAGTGTGATATGAACAACGGCAGATTTTTCAGCATATCTCCTGTAGCTGAAGATATTGTAGCCAGATTTACATCGAAATATCGAACAATGCATCGTGCCTGATCTTGAGATAATTCTGTTTTTGAAATGGCATCTATATTCAAATGTAAGCTCTCGACAACATCGACGGCTCTATCAATTCTAGGTACCTGATCTAAAAGCATATCTAAAACTCCAGGTCTTAGCAGTGTTTGGTCGATTGCCGGTATTTTAAATTGTAAGAAGGCTTCGTGTAGCATGACATTTTCACTGAAACTCCCAGTATCAAGTAAAATGTTTCTGTTTCCAGGAGCGATAAGAATCTGTTGATCGAAACTGTCTTTTGCTGGAATAAGAGCTAATTCTCTAACCACAGTCAGTTGACTTGAAACCAATTCTCGACCAAAATCAACAACGAGCTGATAGAAATACTCCCAGAATCTTTTTACCCAAATCGCACATGGAGTTTGTTTGTCCCACACGATGTAATTACTCACTGTTTGAGTTGCCCCCGTTTCAATGATAAGAGTTACACATTGCTGTAAAGAGAACTCTTTGAGTTTGCTTTGCGATTTTTCCTCATAACCGGGAACTTTTCTTGCAATCAGAGGTGATATTTCTGAGTGCAGAAATGTATTTAGTTTGCTTGGGAACAAGTCACAAAACCTTCCAGACTTCTCCACGTAGAAAAATCCCTGTTGAGGCAGGGTAGATAAAACGCCATCTTGCTTCAGAAACAATGGTAAATTGAGAATAACTGAAACGAAACAACTAAGATCTTGGAGGCAAAATTCCAATAATCGGCAAAGGTTTCTTGGTGTCTGCAATACGCTTTGATCTATCTGCTCGTCTGTTTTAATTAAACAATTGCCAATGTTCTCTGAATTAAAGGAGGCAATAAAACGTGTGACATCTTTGGGTTCTACTTCTTGTAGTTTATGTCCAGAGTATTCTAAAGCAGAGCGTATTATGTGGCCGCAATCTACGATTCTCATGCCAACGTCTCTTAGAATATTGTTGAAGTCAGATTTTTTGTTGTCTTTATCATCAATACCAGACTCAGCTTTAAAATAGGCTGGAAAGATACATTCTGGAAGGTATAAGGGCGTCCATGAAAGATTGGTTAACCTCGTTGCTATATCGGATCGAACATACCGGCTTGCCTGCAGTGTTGTTCGGAGAACTGGTAAAAATGGTATGTATTCAGAAACAAGCACATCTAAGACACCTTTAAGGAGCTCTTTCCAATATTCATCGGTGAGGAATTCCAGGTTGGGAAACAGATGTTGGTAGTGGGTCAATCTTTCCAAAACTGAACGATAAATTGACGTTGAATGTGCGAATTCTGAAAATAACTGAAACTGTGCATGTTGCAGGAGTTCGGCATATGCTGGCGAAATAACTTGCCTGATCAGTGTTGAGTTCCATAGGGTTTTTGGACATGAGTCTTTGTTTTCATCTTTGTATAATGATCTTCTGACTTCGTGGTCTAAAGCAAAATATCCGTGTATGTGAACCGGAAGGCCGGTATGAAGAGGCAGTGGTAAAAAACAATATGCTTTCGCCGGAGTATTTGATGGATCAAGATTTTTTGGCCAAGAGGCAGATGTACACAAGGCCACGCCGCCATGAGGCAAAAGACCTATATTTCCTTTCAAAATGTTCTGTTTTAGGATAACCGGTATCTTTTCAGGCTCCTTAAAACCCACCGTTTGTACAACAATGTATTTTATAAAGTCTTTTGTCTTCAGTTTTGTATTTTTGACGGTCATTTCCATTTCATACTTGAACGATTGCTGCTTAAATGTTAGAATCTTTGTTTTTTCCACTTTGCAATCCTTGCACAGAGTATTTTGAGCTTGGACAAATTTTACCCTGGTATCTTCGTCTCTCTGCATGACTACGTTTACACGGAAAACTTCTCGATATTCATATATTCTTCCGCGTTTAACATTTTCTGAAACTACGATTGTTCGCAGATTTTTCAGAAAAACTAGCATGTCTTGAGCTTCTTTACAAAACTTGTCTAAATGTCCGTTTATACTTGCAACGTCAACAGGCTCACTCTTAATTTCAGACTCATCTGCCATTTCTGGGGATCGCAAAGGCAGTCGAAATACTGTCCCTTTCTCACCTGGTTTATCCATGAAAAAATCTGCATGGTAACCTGTCATAACATCGCTGTGATATTTTTTGAAGGCTAATATATTTTTATATCGTTTTCCTGGTTTTGCTTTCGAAACGTTTGGTATGTATCTTGCCATAGGATCGAAGAAACAGAGAGTTTCTCCATTTTCAATGTCCCCACCTATCGTGTAAAACGAAGGGGCATCTGTTATATTGTAAACGGAATTGAATCCGACACCATACCTTCCGGTCTTGGATGGATCATCTCCTTTGCTTCCCTCGCCAAGTCTTGTAATTCCCTTAAGGTCTTCGTTGGAAAATGCACTGTTATTGAAAACGCACAATGCAGGACCCTGTAGTGGAGCAAACTCTGGATTCATAATATTAACACGAGGATGTGTTTCATTGTCCAAAAGAAAATGAATTTCTGTTGCCCGTGCGTCATCGGCGTTTTGAATCAATTCTTTAAATATTCCACTGTCACAAGGATATCCTTCAACTAACCTCTTCAAACGCGTGATTAGCGGTTCATTTTGGAAAAAGTCCTCGACATCTTCAGAATTTTCCTCAAGATTAAAAATGATTTTAGGTTTCACTCCAAAACATTTTGCTAGCTGCGGTGGAATAAAGCCGTTGGCGTATATCATGGATTCGCTTTTTTCGATTCCATCGTAATCGTTAAAGCACATTGCCTTGCAGTCACGTAAAACTCCATGCTCGTCAGGGCCATAAATACAAGGAAGCTCGTCGTCCAAAATTTTATCAACATTGTATATTTTGTACATTTGCAGACTTCTCTGTAGGTATTTTAACAAGGAGATAACTGTCGAAACTTCTTCGGAGGTAAGTCTGTTTTCTCCGTTCGTTTCTTTTAAGCTTTGTATTATTTTTCCAATAAATTTGGGGGCAAAGTATTTAACAATGTCAATGCATTGGACAATGTGTTTGTATTCAAAGAGCAGCGATTGTCTTAATCCAAACAGGTGCGGCTGACATTCTGCGGGACAATGTTCAGCAACAATGTCCGGTAACACGAACTGATCTGTTACCCATACACATTTGTTTCGGCGAAGTGATGTAATAATCATCTCAATTTCTCCTTTATCTTTTCTTTCTTTACATTTATCATCTAAGTACTTGTATATGTGTTTCATTGCTGATTCGAATTCAGACTTGTTCATTTTTGTGACCTTTGTAGCTATCAATGTTTGTAGCTGTTCCAACACCAAATCGTGTGCCACCTGGCCAACCCAAATTGCTTGCATTCCAGTACGCTTTAAAGTATGTTTCACATCTTGAGGTGTTGCAGAAAACCTAGTCTGCATGCAAAATCTTTCCTCGAAAATATAGTGTAAACAGCCGACAAGGTATTTGCAATCAGAATGGAAGACATTTGACGCTTTATCAAAATGAATCGGTTTCATTCTTCTAAACTCCGCAGGATGACACAGTTTTGTATGTGAAATTTCCGTACTTCTTTTGTCATCACCTTTCCATACAAACGGCCATTGAAGCGGCTTGGACTTTACTGGAATAAAGTTAACGTGCCGTAACACCGAGAAGCAGTTTTGATGGTAGTCTTGTTTTGTACTTAGATAAGCTATAAGTAAACCAGATCTAATAGCGGCACATACCTTACATCTTAAAGATACTTTTTCTACTGACTCTGCCCTATCTATCACAAGGTCATCAGGTAATACATCATGAATTAACCCCAAGTCCTTTAAGTGTTTGATAACTATATCGGAATCAAAGGTTTTGTCAGGAAAGCGACCGTCGACCTCTTCAAACAGTTCTGAAAGTTGCGAAGTAGGGTTTACGAGTTCACATGGGCGCTTTCTTTCACCAGATGGGCGTGAAGGTATAGAAGGATTGTTTTTCAGCCACTTCTTTAATAGATCATTGTTTTGGCAAACTGCATAGCAAAGAAGTTCGTTTCTTTCTAACTTATGACGGTCAGTGTCGAATTGTGCTAAATTTGGGAAGAAAAATTCAAGAAAAAATCTCTGTTCGTTCACAGTCCTTTCACTTACTAGCTTGTCGTCTGCGTGTTTCATCAAATTGTAAATATCTTCTGTGACATCTACAACATGTTTCGTTAACATGGAGAGTGTCTGAAATGCAATCTCCCCAACAGTCGATCTTCTAAATGTACGCTCAATGAAAACACATTGTGTAATGTCAAACCATTCTCCGTCTCTCTCAAATACTTTGTATGCGCATGTGACAATGTGACGATAGAAAGCCTCTGGTACACATTTAAGAAGTTGTCCTGTTTCAAACTTTGGCCAAAGCTGATAAAACCTGTACCCAGGTAACTCTCCAACTTTATGCACATTCTCCAGCAGATGTAATAATGCAAGTATTACAGGATCGGACAGCAAACATTCATTCCAATCTTTCATTTTTGTGTTTCTGTCATCTTCAGTTGAAGTATTCAAATGTCTCCGATCAGGTGTGACGCCAAATTGGCCATTTATATGGAAACGAAAATTATGTTCAATCGGAAGCGGCAGAAAGAAAAACACATGTCCTTTAGCGTAGAATTCAGCTTCAACTTCTTGAAGACGTAAGAATTGCATTTCCTGACAATCTTTGTTTTCACTTTTTCTGAGCTTGATCGGAACAGCAACTGCACCTAAACAAAGTGCACCCTCTTCATCTTTTGTCATTTTCAATGTTCGCTTAGATGATCCAGTTGCCCAACTAACTAACCACGTGTTTGAAAATGAGGATTTCTTTTGCTGAAATTGAGTGTTCTTTAACCTTTTTCCTTTGATCGTATTCTGTTGAAAACTCAAATACGGAGAATCAAGCTGTTTCTCTCTTTTCCTTTTACTGGCCTCTTCTAACTGGGAATAAAGGCGATTTTCGGTAGTCAGTAAAGTTTGCAAAGCTTTTTCAGCTTCAAAAAGAAGCTTTCTTTGCGACGGATCGTTTATATTCTTTGGTAAATGAAAGATTTTGATCTCGGCAACATTCTGATTGAACAGTAACATATTTGATGACAATTTCATTATCATTCGCAGCAAATCTATCACCTCGGAAGGTGTGTATACGGTATCACTGATATCACTTCCGCTCGTTCGTAGTGGCAAACGAAACAATGTACCAGAAAAATTTGGACTACAACCTAGAATTTTACAGTCGAATACCCCTTCAAAAGGCTTAAACTGGTTTTTCATTCTGTTTAACATCTTAGCATTTTTCATAAGTCTAAAATTGATCCGTAATCCTGGGCTTTTTCCGGGTAAAGCTTTTCCCAGAAACGTTGTATGAGGATCAAAAATAACCAGATTTTCCCCGGATATGAAGCTTGGCACATCAGTCAAGTTATACACAGCACAAAATCCTAGTCCAAACTTTCCAATTTTCGTAGTATCATTTCCTTTAGTAGCTCCGCTTAATTTTGTTATATTTTTTAAGTCTTCTGCTGTGAACAGTGCATCGTTGAAGGCCCAAATTGCCGGTCCTTGCCATTTACCCATATTGTCACTTAAAAGCTGTGTTTTTGCATCATTGTTTTCTCTTTCATCATACAAGATCCACAATTTTCTTGCACGTGCGTCATCAGCATTTTGAAACAGTTCCTTTGCCACCGAGAATCCATCGACATAACCTTCTTTGAGAAGAGTACGTAACCTTCTTGTTAGTGGTTCTTCTTGGCCCCATTCTTCAAATGCTTCAGCATTGGATAACAACTGCTGCCGTAGAGACGGAACTCCTAAAGCTTCTGCTGTTGCTATTGGAACATCTGGGTGAACCTCAATTATATCATCTTCAATCATGTCTTGTAACCACTGGGCATCACAGTAAGTACAGCGTTTAGCAGGTTCGAATTTCAGACTTCCGCCCTTATCCCGTACATGTACTGGAAAAACAACCTCAATGTTGCTGCCTTCAATATTTTCTTTGAAATCGTTTTTGAGTTTGTTCAGTATATCGATGGCAAGAGCTAAAGCACGACTATCTCGGCAAATTCTCTTTTTCATCTCTTTGTCACATTCAATCTTTATTTCTTCTAACGTTCGTATATGCATACTGAAATCAAGATAACTACAGCATCCTATTGCTATGAAAAATTCTGACAGTCCTTGCATCTCTGACGGGAGTTCAAACAAAAACGGAGTCATTTCAATGTCGCCTTCCTTCTTTGTTACAAAAACCTTTTCTGGAGGTTGAAAACCGTTCCCAACCCAAACATATTTGGCTTCTTGTGCGGAAAAAACATCGTTTAAAATAGATTTCACCTCCTCAAGCGGACACTGCTTTTGTGATTGAAGCCATTCGTACACCTCGGTAACCATCGGCAAACATTTCGCTTTCTTCGTCTGGTCATAAGTTTTCACAATATTTAATAAGTGATTGACTACATCAGCGACTTTTGGAGGTTCTGACCATCCAAAAACTTTGGATAAATGAGGCAAAGTCCGAGTGTCGATGGTAAAATGAACTGAACTAATCAGTGAAGAAAAATCTAGAGACTTAACTTCTGTCGGACATCTGAGTAAAGACGTTTTATCATGTGTTTTGACCGTCAATGACTTACTCGACAAATCAACTTTGTCAAGAGCAAAAATGCATTGCTTTGATAAAATATGTTCTTTTTTCACCAGAAAGAACTTTTCATTCATGACTTTTAGAAGAGCAAGGCATTTGCTCTCGTCAAATTGTGTCTTGCCTGAAGACATTTCATGAACTAAGCTGCATTGTTTTTCAATGTCATCACTTGTAATTTGATCTCTAGTTTTCAATCCAAGACTCCGTAAACGTTTCATGAAAAGAGGATCGTCTTCGTTTAAAACTGGAAAAACATTCTGATTGCGGAAAAGTTTTTCCACTAAGAACTTGTCCGTTGGATCAAATAAATCGGATGGCTTGTGCAATTTTTTATCAGCAGAGCGCAAGATGTTAGTTTTCTCCAGCTGTTTTTGTAACCGGATGTCCTCAAAAACTATGTCGTTTTTTATTATCCAAGTCACCAATCGTTTCTGTTCATCTGCCGAATACGAATCAAACTTTAACAGAGCGTCCATCGCTATTTCTGAGGCACTTACAATTTCTCCACCTAGGATTTTCGCAAAGCGTTTTTCAAGGTCTGAATTCAACACAATCAACTTTGCAGGGAAATTTACAGGAAAACCATCTGTATCCAGTATTTTGTTATTCTCTGTAAGTGAAACGACTTCGAAATCTTTGGAACTGGATCGAGCTTTAAACAATTTTATATGTCTTATGCGCTCTTTGCATGTGGTAGAGAGTTCTGTATGAATCCATTCGGAGAAATAAGCAAGAACGGCGTCACTTACCTCAGCCGTACTATTTTCATTGTATTTTCTTACATTGTCGTCAGATGTCTGGGACAAAGAATCAGCTATACTGTCGTGCACGAAGTGTTGTACAAATCCTTTGTCTATCCAGTCAGGTACATGCTTGACACAAGTAATAGACAATAGGGCTAGTCCTTGACGGACCTTATTCTCCTTTTTGACAACCACAGAGGGTTTTAAATGTAAAAAGGGCCCCCGAAGAGAATTCATATGAAATTCAGTTGCTGAATCCCACGGGCTGTTAATTAAAACAGGAAAAAGTTCAAGGTCCTTGAATACTCTGCATTCATGCTTGAATCTTGTTTGTATAAAAGTCCAAACCTTTTGTATCCATGGTTTCCATTTCTCTGCATTTTTCGGTAGCACCTTTAGCTTTTTCTTAAAATTTGATGAAATGATTTTGTGCAGCATCTCTTTAGCAACGTCCGCGTTGACGGTTTGAATGCAGTGATCACCTTTAAAAGTAAATTTAATTAATTGCACATATAAATATGAATTTATAATTGTTGAATTATTTATTTATGAGTTTGCATACCATGGTTTAAAAAAGACGATTAAAACGGAATAATTTTAAAGAGGATGTATGAAATTCATGGGCCACTACAAAACTGTTTTTAGGCTGTAAAATATAATTCAAATTAAATGTAAATGACATTTGAAATATTTTGACATGTTTTACGTAACTGCAAACTGTTTTAAACTTCATACAACATACGTTTACCTTGCCACTTATACCAAGTAAGTGCTAAAAGTCTCCCGTGCTATCATCTGATTTTGCGTTTGTTTTCCCTGTTTGGCAATTCCATAAATTCGGAATAGGTGGCTATTAAACATGATTAACCCACATGATATAATCGGATCATCAAGTATTATCATTGTAAGTATGTATTAAAAAGAATAATTAAATTACCTTCAAATGAAACCGTTTTCAGACGTTCCATTATATCGTGTCTTAGATCCGTTGATAAAAACCGTGCTTCATGCCCGGGAAAGATAGAAATAACATCTTCTGCTTCACCAAACACAGGATTAGTGCCAGAAAACGTGCAATGCTTTGAATCTGCCAGAGGTATCAACTCTATGCCATCCAGGTATTCTGTCGAACTTTCTTGAAGTACTAGCTCTAAAAGGTCTTGTTTTTTGTCAAATGATAGTTGTTTGTAACTGGGTGACTTGACAAGGTGTTGTCTTATGAACATAGGTGTCACGAGTTTCAAATCTGGAAAAAGTTTCCTGACATCAGTAACCACATGATCTGGTACTTTACAAACGTTTACTTTGTCATTGAGCAACAAATCCTCTGCCGTTGGTATTGCTGTTGTTTCATAAGGTATAACTGCCTCTTCAGCAGGTATCCAATTTCCAGAACTCTTTGTATAGAACATTTCTTTTTTCTGTTTCAAACACAATTTAAGAACGTCATTTGCCAAACCCCTCCAATGAGGCTGTGCTGCTGTAATGCTTGGAATAGTGTTGTAAACAGCTTCTCTTAAGTATTCTTTATTTCTTTCTGACTTGCTAAGTTTGACCATTTCGGACACAAGCTGGACGTATGCATACGGGAAGATTTCTGACAACAGCCGAAGATTCCATTCAATCTTCTTGTCTGTGGTGGTCAGTGATTGGTCGTCGTCATCAGGCCATCTTATATGTCTTCTATTCTGTGTTAGAGCAAAGAATGCATTCACGTGCACTGGTAGCCCCGTAAAAGAAGAACTTTCCTGTGGTAGAGGTTGGTAACAGAACACATGTCCTGCGGTACTACTATAGCTACAATCTTCGACTATTGGGGCAGCCAGTCCGACAAGATGCGGATACAACAGGTCTTTATCTTTTTTGAGAGCATGTATACGCTCTGATATTTCCCCTCCCTTAAGATAGTTCACTATCAACCATCGCGCTTTCGACATTTTGTCATTTCCATCTACGGTTTTTGTTGTGGCCGAAACAAAGACATCGTGCACCCAATATTTCGACTCATTTGGAACGGTGTCGCCTATTTCTTTCAGCTCTTTTAATATGTGTGCCCTTTTTCGCTCCAAATCATTAGACGTATTAGTTATACGAACACCGTAAAACGGTACATCTTTTCCGAAATACATTTCGTCGAGTAAGGATTTTGTGTCGCGACTCATCTTCCTCTTTTTTCTTTTCGGTGAACTGATATCATCCTGAGTGGAAGCTTGAAGATTGACAAATATTTCCACACTGCAAAGCGTCTTTAGAAAAATCAGACTTCTGTGTGATTCAGATATAAAGGCCTGAATTAGTCCTAGCACATCAGCGTCTTTATAAACATCTTCAGACAAAGCAGAAGTTGTTTGGCGTAATGGAAACCAAAACATCGTGCCTGGATAATGACCTTCGTCTAATGTCTTCTCCGAGAATCCAAATGTTCCGTTGATAGCGGCCATAAAGTCTTTAATATTCAGCTTCCTCCATTTGCGTAGATTCTTTAATTTAACCGTCACACAGACTTTTCCAGATTGCCTTTCATGGGGATTAATGAACAGAACATTCATGCCGCTGATGATACATGGGTAATCTTAAAATATAAATTTACCTCTGAATTTAAAACCAAAACAACTACATTAAATATATTTCATATGAGCGGGTTCAATAAATTATTTTTTAGAAGTATTCCTTGTTTTATAGATGGGAAATAATTGCATATGGCATGAATTGTCTCTGGATGAATCATTGATATCAGCCACACATATTTCAGAGAAACGGTTAATGGGTCATCACACTTGTCTAAAATGTGGAAAACTGGCAAACACGAAATAATACTATACTTTTGTCATTTCAAATATTTTTGAAATTTTCTATGTAGGCATAGTCCCCGGCAAAAAATTTGGACATAAATTTAACATCACTAAATACTACTTAGATTATTCATCATCGGAAGTTTCCATTAATTAAGTTTGGAGAAAAAGTCATCTTTATTATCTATCATTCAACTTATCTGTAACTTTTACCAACCAATCTCATCTTACTTTCCTATAATTTTCACAACATCTTTCTTATATTATCACATGTAAGGCCAGAGAAAATAAATTATTAGATTCTCATCCGGATTTTGGGGAAAAAAGGGGCGGTTGGGCACTTTTTAATTTTTATTTTTTATTAACGAAGAAGGTATTTCGGGATGGTCAAAAATCAGTTCTGTACGGAACAGAATATATTTCGATTTTTTTAACAATACAAATTTTTGAGGCGGGTGGTTTAAGACAGGGGCGGGTGGGGATGAGAATCTAAAATATTTTTTTCTCTGACCTAACCACCCGTTGCGTAGAAGTCAAGTGTGACTGAGACGACGTACTCGTACTAATAACGACGTAAAATTACTAAATAGGGCAGGCAGAAACAATTCTCGTTCAAAGCAGGTATACCTGTCAAGTGGAATACAGATTTGAAGCCGAGTCCAAAGCGTCCAATCTTCAAAGGATCCTCTTTCTTGACACTGCTGTAGATAGATTTGATGCCCTTCCAGTCAGCGTCAGTAAACATTGCATCGTTATAAAACGCCAACGCTGGGGCCTACAAGCATATGTATTTAGGTTATATGAACGATCTAATCTAGTTTAGATATTAGTAAAACTGTGCGTGTTGTAAGATAATTGCCCCATGATATGTAATACACAATTGCATGTAATACATATTTAAATAATGGCGATTCTTTTTTCGACATGTTCGAAGACTCATTTTTCTTAAAAATACAAAATTTTCGTTGTAAGACATTGGTGCAAGAGTTAATCATAATGTCAAAAAGACTTGGTCTCTAATACATTTAATTATTTACAGAAATTTAGTTTGGTTTTAAATTTAAGTTATGTCTCTTTCGGGAAATTCGCTGACATGATATTTCTTTTATTTTGTTCTAAAAGAAAAAAAACGAGATGTTTTATAATTATAGTAATTGTTTCAACAAAATGATTGTAATGTTATAATTGAGGGCATTTAAAATGAATTATTGGTTGAGAAAAACATTAATAGTATCTGGATAAACAGGGGAGGTGCTGCTTTAATATATTTAGTTAATTGTATTTTTTTTCAGATTTTTTAATCTGCATCTCCTCAATGGTTCAATAAACATGCTTACAAACTTGCCAACAAGCAAATTACCATACCATATAATGTTTTATTTTAATTTATTTTTATAGTTTGTTGAAGAAAACTTTCATTCAAATCAAGTTCATGATCACTATTCAAATTTCTTCAAGGCGTTACTCCTTTGAGAGTAGTTCTGTGGTAGAGCGCTCGCTTAGGGATCGAGGGGTCCCTGGTTCGAACCCCCGTCCGGCCGCTAATTTCCTTAAGCAAGAAATTAAGCCTTCATTGCTTCTCTCCACCCAGGTGTATAAATAGGTACCTGTGAGGAATATAAGCCAATGTTCCGTGGCTGCCTACATCGCCGACTGTTAACGGACGACTTATATATCCAGTGATCGGGGGGTAAAATGTGAAAGTCTGTTGAATACATTAATTACAGACTATAAACCCATACTTTTACCTTTACCTTTCGTCATTGCAATGTTATAAATATTAAAAGAAAAATATCAAAATCTCTCAAAGTAAAACTGGTACTTACTCGAAGGAACATTCTGTACTTTTTCTCATTGGGATGTTCTTCGTTTAATATTCTCCCATCGTAGAGAATTTTCATCACACTAGCTTCTGCATCATCGGCGTTTTGAACCAGTTCCTGTATATCGATGTAGTAGTTATACATATTTTTAAAAATTGCACCATTCATTTACCTTATTCTTTAAAATAATTAAATCATTCTATTTTTATTTGGGTACCGGTGTCTTCAAATATTATTATGTTTATCAGGATTATCCCGCGCATGCTTTGGGGGTTCTCTCGGTTAGCTCAATCGGCAGAGTGATGTGATGATGTGATCAGATTTGCATAGCTAGGCGCTGCGCCCTACGGTGCGTGTTGGATTCCCATTATGTCCAGTATCATTTGGAATTCACAGTAGCGCTCTTTGTGCATTGTGGCGACCGTAGAAAGTATTCCGTACAGTTAGAAATGTTATCAGTAAATAATCGAGTAACGATGTCATGTAAACATTATCACGTTTATAAGGGTTATTCGATATTCTTTTCTCTTTTTTTTGAGGGGGGGGGGGGGTGTCCACCGGGTTAGCTCAATAGGCAGAGTGATCGAATTTGTTTGGCTAAGCGCTTTCGTCAACGGTGCGGGTACGATTCCCGGTATGGGCAATATCACCGTGCCCAACCGTTACTTGCGAAAACGGCATAGTCGCGTAAGATCCCAGAATTTGCGATGGGTATTTTGTTGATTTTTGTGAGAAAATCGTTGTTTTTATATACCTATTTCAGATAAAACAAAAATATATTTATTCGCCTTTCCATGTGCTAGTCTCGTAACTGATCTCTCCTGTGCCCAATACAAAACCTATTTAACATTTTAATATTTCATAAGTCTTGGCTGGTAGATAGAGGTCATTTTATGCCAACATTTTGGGGTAACGTAGGGTAACTAGGAAATCAACTTTCGTTTTGGGGGAACGCCGGAAACCCGGATTAAAATAAATCTGCTTAAATATGATAGTTTTTTTCTTTGTCGACCTTATTATTTTGTGAATTCACAAAGATGTTAATTCTGCTCAAGTATAGAACCATTTTCCCTATTATTTTTGTTATTGATTTAAAATGTGAGTAGATGAACAGAACATTTGAATTTTATATCAGTAATGATTTAAGCACACAAAATCACGCACTTTAAAAAAATCGTAAACAAGATTTAAATGTAAAACGGCATATTGCGGTCTACTCTCTAACCTTCGCCAATGAAATAATTTAGAAGCTTAATATTATATTTAAGGTATTTTCCTTTAATATCAGTGTGTTTGAAATAAAACTTTAAAAAAAAGACAAATGTAAAATTGTACGTTTGACCCATAAAGGGATGGTAAAGTGAACACAGACACAGAGGGTGGTTTTACGCTCCACTTCAAACGGTATTTCTAAGACAAGTCCTATATTCTTCTCTACGCATAAATATAGAAAACCACCCTCTGGGTCCGTGTTCACTTTGCCACCCCGGTGCTTATCATACCAAACTGACCACAGCTGTACTACTACAGAACAGATGTTATAAAGTTAAAATTGACATTTTAAAATGAAAATTGAAAACTTGATTAAAAACCAGATCGATTTTTGAAAAAGATACAAGTTCCATTCCTTTAAACTTAGCAGTAAAGTTTGTGTGTTTAAAAATATAAATTTTCATACACACCAAACCGCCTTTCCTTTTCCCAAACGCATACACAAGCACGCACACGCGCACACACGCAGACACTAGACTGCAAATGAATCATATAGAGGATATTTGTTTTTACCAGTATAAGATAGAAATATATTTCACCGAGTGAGCTCCGGAATTGGTATTTTCACGAGTGGCGAAGCCACGAGTGAAAATACAGAATTCCGGAGATCACGAGTGAAATATATTTCTATCTTATACTGGTAAAACAAATTTTCTTTTTATTTTATGCTTTTAGTGCAGAATTTGTGTAAATTAGACAGAAACATTGCATGAAATGGCGCCAAAAACGTTTGTCTTCGACGTGACGTCATATGACCAAACATGAGTCCGATTTCTCAACGTTCTCATTCGGAATGTTATGTGCGTTTGGGTACTAACGTCAAAAAACAGTGAAAATAAAAATGATATTCCACTGTTTGAAAACAGTGGAATACCACTTTTATTTCACCGGGAAAATTCTATATTTCACTGAAAAGCATAATATAAAATTTAATACCGCTTACTTTGATGTTGCAACTTCACTTAACTTCTGTATGTTCAGCTAAGCTGATGTATTAAAATACTGCATTAGGCTTACATCGGTCCTTAGGCGGAGTAAGGTGAATGGACACGTTGCTCACCCAGTTTTGACGTCAAAAATTATATATTGTCTAAATCTTACAAAATTTGGTCAGAATAATGTGTGAGAATGGTTATTGAAAAACAACGCCATCTATGAAGGGACCCTGATTTCCTCAATTTTTCCTAGATTAAACTATGTATTTTACGCCAAAATGATAAGAAATTTGAATTTGCATTGAACATGAACCGGTACAAGTATTATCTAATTTTAGTAAACTATTTCAATTGGGACATTCTGAAACTTGTACTTGAAATATCATATTAATCTGCGTTGCGCGAGCTTTTTTGGCACCGTTTTTAGCGTACCCCTACTGTCTTCGACCTAATATACGCGCGAATTTCAAAGCAGATGGTGAACTATCATTTATTTTTAATATGTTACATGTATTGCCAGATGTTTATATTTTCTTCGGGTTACTTTTTGCGTATGTCTCAATTCAACGTTTCAACTCTACTTTTAGGGAAAAATGGAGGAAGACAAGGTGCCTTCATAGATGGCATTGTATTTCTATAACCGTCGTCGGCAATTGAAAATATTATGCATATTTCAATAAAGTGATTCTCATACATTATTCTGACCAACTTGTATAAGATTTGGATAATATGTAATTTTGGACGTCAGAACTGGGTGAGCAACGTGTCCATCCACCTTAAAAAGTCGGAAATAATGTAGGAGAATCACGTAGAGTTGAAATGTTGAATTGAGACATACGCAAAAAGTAATCAGATGCCCTTGAAAGCTACATCTTGCGATTGAGATGCAAAATATATATTCATTGTCCTTTCTGTGAAGATTTGGAAGACGATACAATAACTCGTTCAAAGCATATAAAATACTTAGTATTTCTAACATTGCAAATCCATGTTTAAGAATAACTGAGTGAATCAACCGCCAAAACGACAAATAACTGTAGGATGTAAAACACTGTACATATATAAACGACATGACGTTATCTCAATGAACAATCAAATTAAAAAAAATCCATACTTGAGCAGGGCTTACATCTATGTGAATCCAAAAAATAATAAGGTCGACAAAGAAAGAAACTATCAAAATCCGGGGTTCCGGCGTTTCCCCAACCAAAACTTCCGAAATGTTAAACAAGTTTCGTATCGGGTACAGGAGAGAAACTTTTTATCCGGGGTTTCGGCGTTTCCCCAACCAAAACTTCCGAAATGTTAAACAACTTTCGTATCGGGTACAGGGGAGAAACTTTTTATCTGGGGTTCCGGCGTTTCCCCATCCAAAACTTCCGAAATGTTAAACAAGTTTCGTATCGGGTACAAGAGAGAAACTTTTTATCCGGGGTTCCGGCGTTTCCCCAACCAAAACTTCCGAAATGTTAAACAAGTTTCGTATCCGGTACAGGAGAGATCAGTTACTAGATTAACACATTGAAAGGCGAATGCATTTATAAGAAAATCTTTCAAACTTATCAAACCCTTATTGGTTGTTATGAAACGCATATATATAGATAAGAAAATAAAGGTGATATGTGGACTGAAGAGTAAGTCAGATATTTAACTCGGGGATTTGTCGACATATAAGCACCAAAACCATAAGAGCCAAAATAAGATTTTCAATGTCCAAGATGATGCCAACACTAAGATCGGTGATTGACTGTATTAGATCACTCAGATGCTTGAGATTTGAGGCTGGTCTCCTGCTTTAGTTACCTTGATGATCTGCACATCATTCCTGTATTCATCAAGGATGATTTTAAGCTGGTCTAGCAATGGCGGCTGTTCGATTCCTGAAAAATCTTCGATACTGGAATCAGAACTGGAATCGCCTGCAAAAATACAATTGCCCTTATTGTATGTTACCGTCCTTGGGTGTAAATAAAAGATCTGTTCTGTTCTGTTAGCCAAATCAATATTGAACACTGCAAGTGTTTAAAATAACAATCAATAAAAGTTCCTTTCATATTATTTGTGAAGGAACATTCCTTTAGTTGGTTTAAACAGTATTTATTCAAGTAAATGCACATATAATAATATAATACAATAAAAATAATGTCATGTTATGGATTAGAGAACAAGCGAAAACGCTTATATAAACTCTTCTCCATGGGTAGTTAAATACAATACATTATTTGTGCATATATTTGTCCGGTAAAAATATCGTTTTAGAAGTACAATAACGGAGAGAAGAAGGGAGAGAGAGAGAGAGAGAGAGAGAGAGAGAGAGAGAGAGAGAGAGAGAGAGAGAGAGAGAGAGAGAGAGAGAGAGAGAGAGAGAGAGAGAGAGATATGCCAAACTCTAGACCTAGCTTAGGAACCTGCGTGTAGATTGAATATACATCTGTACATTAATAAATAACATAATGTTGGCTTCATTTGAGAGATGTTCAGACCCAAACAGTATATTGTTTATAAGAGGAGGACATGGGAGGTCATTAAGATATAATCGTCTTTGATCTGAAAAGTTCGGACATTTAAGGAAATAGTGGTCTGTAGTTTCTCTATCACCACAGGTGCATAGAGGGGATTCAATTACGTTACATCTAAATAAGTGATCGTTAAGTGAGCTACAGTTAAGACGCAATCTGGTGTGGTGAATTTGGGGAACTCTAGGTCCTATGCTGTAAAAAGGTGGGGGTTTGCGGATGTTGCCTATCAAATTTGATTTAAAACTTGTAAGAGTTAAGCTATTTTTGGTGGCAATTGGAAGATTATTCATTGACATTCATGGACAGTGCTAGGTAGAAATGATTCGCGATAAAGTGTCGTTTTAAAATGAACTTGAGTAAGGTCGGAATTATTTCTTAATGAGTAAGTGGTTCTGGATTGGTTGATGGTCGGTAGCAAAGACTGAAGGTAGTTTGGAACAAGACTGTTATTCATTTTGTAGAATAAGACTAATTTGTGTTGCTTCTGCGTTCACTTAGTTTATGCCATTGAAGCTATTGATAAAATTTTGTGATTTCACAGAGTTTGGTTGCGCCTGTGACAATTCTAGCAGCTTCTAATTGAATAGATTCGAGTGAATTCGATTGTTCAACAGTACAGTTAGACCAGACAATGTCTCCATATTCTAACAGGGGCCTAATAAAGCTAAAATGCATGCGTTCTAATACTTTTCTGTTTAATAGAAACTTATATTGTCGTAAAATGAAAATTCTTTTCCAAGCCTTCTCAACGATAAATTTGATGGTGGTTGACCATTTACCATCATTAGATAAATATATACCAAGGTGCTTGTGTTCAGACACTTCTTTAATAGGTGTATTGTTCAAGAAGAGAGTAGGGTGGTTTGGCTTATGAATTTTCCTGCTTATAATTAGAGATTCAGTTTTACTAGAATTGAATGATACTAACCAAGTGTTTGCCCAATTTTAGACAAATCAGAGTTCAATGTTTCAGAGGCAATTAAGGGATTATCGACAATTACGTAAAGACTAGTGTCGTCAGCAAACAAGCGGATTTTGGAATTTATTTCATTAACAATGTCATTTATATAGATTAAGAACAGTACAGGCCCTAAGATTGAGCCTTGAGGAACACCGGCAGAGACGTTCATAAGTGTAGAGGTTGCATTATTATAATAGACTCTCTGCTTCCTATTAGATAAGTATGAGCTAAACCAAGAAAGTAAATTGCCATCAATACCAATAGATTTAAGTTTGATGATTAATCCTCTATGCCAGACACGGTCGAATGCTTTTGATACGTCACAGAAGACCATTCTTACTTCTTTACCTTCGTCAAGAGCCTTACAAATGTCGTTGTATATATAAACTAGTTGATTAACAATTGAGTCAGTTGGAATGAAACCTGATTGGAATGGCGTTAAGATACTGTGGTCAATGAGATAATTAAATAGATATTTCATTATGCATCTCTCCATTACCTTGCTAAGACAGCTTAAGAGTGAAATAGGTCGGTAGTTACTGGGGTCAGATGGGTCAGATTTCTTAAATATTGGAGATACGTTCGCAATCTTCCAGCAAGAAGGAAAGTACGCGTTGTGCACTAATGTATTAAAGAAGTGAGAAAGAGGTTGGGCTAAAATGATAGAGCTTTCCTTTAGAAGACGCGGGTTCACCAAATCTGGACCAGAAGCTTTTGAAACGTTTAGAGATGAGAGGATATCTTTTACGTCTTGTTCAAGAATTTGTATACTAGACAAGGATGGATGTGACGGTGCGCGTAGAGTGGGAAGAGGAGTAGTGCTATCATCAAGTGACGACTGGGCACAGAAGAAGTTATTAAGCACTTCGACTTTTTCAATATCGGTTGATGCTTCGATATTATTAAAAACTAGCGGCGGAATTACATTAGCCGTCGTTTTACTATTTAATAGATGTTTTGAAAGTTTAAACCATGCTTTAATATCAAGACTGTCAGAATTGAGCTGTTCTGTAATTTTATTATCATGCAAAAGTTTTGCCTTTCGTATTTCGCTGACTACTTCGTTACGTTTTTTGCGATAAAGGGCCCAGTGAAAATCTGTATTACGAGCTTTTGCCTTTTTGTGAATTCGATGGCGCTGTCTAATAAGTTTTCGAATATTATTACTTATCCACGGGACGTCAGACGGACGAATGATACACTTTTTGTTAGGTATTGATTGCGCTGCACAGGAGAGAATTGTTTTAGTTATATTTATGGTCGAGCCTTCCAGGTCGAGAGAGTTGATGATACTGTTCCAGTCAGAAGCTGTGAGAAGTTGTCTGAATTTATTGTAGTCGCCAGATTTATAATTCCATACAGTGCGTTTGAAGGAATGTGACATATACGTTTTAAACTTTAGGACTAGAACAATCGGACAATGATATCGGACAACGTCGGGGATGAATGGATCGTTAACAAAGCTAGTCATGACCGAGTCGAGATCGTGAACAATAAAGAGGTCAATAAGAGAGTTCGTGGATTCTGTGAAGTGTGTTGGTTGGCTAATAAGCTGATGGAAACCGTATGAAGTATAAAGTGACTGAATTTTGTTGTGACCCATACCGGCCGAGAGTAAGTTCATGTTGAAATCTCCAGTTATTACTATATTACGACTACGAGTGTTGAAAGCCCGATCAAAACTTTCTTCTATCAAATTGAAATAGTTGAGATTAGCGTCGGGTGGTCGGTAGAAACCTCCTATTAATAACGGATGTTTTTCAATCTTAACCTCTATCCATAAAGTTTCTAGACCGTTTATTAGAAGATCAGGGCGTGCTTGACTATAGATAGTATCGCGTACATATATTGCTACACCGCCACCTGGTCTTTCACGCCGGTCTAAGCGATATGGAATTTTAAAATTAGGAATAAGAATGTCGTCATTCGGGATCTTATCTGACAACCAGGTTTCAGTAAGAATGACAATGTCGTATTGTTGTAATTCAGTTTGGAGGATGAGTAATTTGGGTTTCAGACTTTGAATATTTAGGTGCATAATACTAAGCCCCTTCTGTAAAAAGTCGAGAGTAGATAATGAAGAATGAGAAGAAGTCGGACCTGGGTTCGGGTGGACGTCAGAGGAAAGCGCGATTCTCAGTGTGATCAATGCTGAGACAGCACACAGAGGTAAGCATATACATTTAATTGTTATTAATGCAAAGTTATAATTGTCGACTAGAGTTGTGGAAAGAGCTTTGATCCTTTTCTTAGGCCAAGAAATTTGTTTTGAGACAGTGCCGTTTTTGTATAAGTTCAGGCACGTTGAGTAACCGGCAACGTAAGATAGGTGATTGTTAAGGCAAAAGATAAGTATAACGATATGGTAAGGACTGATGTGGCTGACATACGTGGTTTTACAGCAGATGTGAAAAGAATCCAAGCAGGTACATACAGCGGTATTTTTAGTATTCTTACATGTCATGTGATACCAGTAGGTCTTACTTGGAAGAATGAGACCGCTGTTATACAAACTTTTAATACAGGACTAGGTTGAGGTTTGGCTGGAGTAAGACGGGACAGAGTGTAGAAGGAAAGAGAGAATAAAAAGGTGAGAAGGAACATGATAGATCCTAGAATTGTGAGAGAGACTGGTTTTGGAGAAGGTAATATCAAGTAAATTGAGAATTGCAATCGTAAAGTGTTTTAGAATACTGCTGGCGTTTAAAGCATTCGTAGCAGGCCATTGAGGTATCATTATATTTCGCGCAGGTTTAAAGTTTCGATTAATACACACCAGCAATGGTGCGCGAATTTAGACCCCGGTGGAATAGTAATGTACTTTATATCTTTATATTAATTATCAAACAAGAAATATCTTTAAAAAAGATAAACGGCGTTGATGGAAAAGATTTATATATACATGTATGATAAGAAAGAAAGAAATACAGAGAGGCAAAGCAGACAAAGTTTAGTTTTTTTATTTTATTTGTTATAGCTGTTGACGAACCCTCCCTGCCTTCTTAGTATGACTCAGAGATTAAGCGACCGAATCATGACAACTCATAAATTTATTGAAAGTGTCTTTCAAAAAAAAATGTTGAAGCTGTTGCAACAATTTTATACAGTGATAACAAGTCGATTAAAGAAGCAAAATATTCCGTTTCAATAAAATACATCGTGTAGAGTGAGAATTCAAGATGAATAAATGTCCTTGAAATTTAATAACTATAAATAATAACAGCCTGTTACCATAGCGAAATCTACCAACTTTTACGTATATTAAGTTTAAAAAAAGTGTCCGTCCTGAGTATTGAACCCGGGGCCTCCGCTGGACAGGCGAGAGTGTTAGCCACTACACTACAATGAACATGTCTTACGAACTTGAAATTAATAATTAGTATCAAAGGAACTAGAAAGGAACCAGTAAGAACTAGAAATATCTACACTTCTCTTTCGTTTTACACTGTGTATTGTATGCAAGTGACACCCAAGAATATTCCATATAATATTGTATTTAAGCCATCAATATTGACTTAACTGGTTACTTAAATCGTAAACATGTTTTTCCTCCAATACAACACCCACTAACAACCAATCTAATTAATCTATTTGATTTTTCCGCTGCATAATAATAAAATCCCACTAGATACCTCTCCAGCCTGCTAGATGCCTCTCTGGTGTAAATAGCTACCAATCGAAATAGTTTATTTCATTTTCCCTCTGCATAATAAGAGAATACGAGTATTATTTACAACATTTCATCGGTCGAAAAACTAGGTCAAAAGTGAGCTTAGACAGCTAACGCCGAAAAAAAAGAGAAGAGAAAAAAATCGATTAAATCCCAGTGAAATGGTTATTATTAATTATTAGAAAGAAAAATGCGAATTTGGCAGGTCTATGCTTGCGCAAATATGTCGTTAGTGTTCTTCGCGCGAATATGTCGTTAGGGTCCTTCACACGAAACTTAATGATACCACAGTGACTTTAATATATTACAGTAAGAATTTATCAGATGTTACGTGTAAAACTCAGCAGCGGTATTATGTCTAACAAAATAAAAGCATGTTCAACACACATAAACATATTACTGGTCGTAGTATTTGTGTACACGTTAACAAGTTCACAAGTGAATAAGACATCAGAAAAAAAAATTCACAAAGTAAAATCTCGGGATTTACTGTAAGAAATGTAAGTTTTATGTTTATGTGTGATGAGGCAAAAAAGCAAGCATACAATATAAACTGTATCTAGTAAAAAAGAAAAAAAAACAACAAAAAGACAAGGAAACAACAACTTTACGAAAATGTGGCATTATACTGCACACAACAAGATTATATCATCATTCTAAAGTATTTAGAAAAATATCATAATCGTAAAACTGCTTTGTGATCTTAATACAAACAAATTATCACGTGACTGACTGCTTACACCCACGCATCCTACGAGGTCTAACTATATACTTACCCTACAAGTTGAGACCATAAGATCATGGACTGCACGAATATCTCGACAATACTTTAATTCATTGATGGAATAACCAATCAGATTGTTGTTGAAAAAATACCGAAATGAGGTCATCGTAAGCAGTTTACAGTCCTGCAGCGATGTAAGTATATTTACATATAGTTGGATAATGCTTTGTTCTATTATAAATAATAGAACAATGCAACTAAAGATAAATAAAAAAAAGTGATGCGTTTAATAAGCAGCAGTCATACTACAAACATTTTAGTTAATAAATAATAATGTACACACTCTGATGACCCATTCGTCATGGGCTGCACGATTTTCTCGCAAGTACCGTCTGTGTTCATTGAGAAATGTACAGTGAAGTTAGACGGTCAATGGATTTACAAACGAAATGAATTTCTTGCGTAGATGACCCTGCAGCATGACGTGGGTGAGTATATATTTAAAAACAACAAGAGACTATTTTGACTATAGCGTTAAGAAAATTTCAGGTAAGTACATAATGTAGATATTTACTATTAACAACGTACTAATTATCTAAATAGTGTTCATCAAGTTGCAGGTGAGTATTTATAAGTAATTAGAATTATTAGTGATTTCACATCTTGTCTACAGTCAACATCACCGACAACAAAACTAACATACCCTTCTCCAACATGGAAAAGGGCATGTTAGTATTTCGAGGTGAAACAGATAAGCTGTGTTTTCGTTTACGTTATAAATACAGGATAGATCCTCAATTGATAGGTGTAGATCCTGATCAGTATGTAAGTATTGGGGTAGAGCGGGTAATAAGTTTCAGTTTTTATTCAGCAAATCGGCAAATCTTTGCCTTTGGCTGCAAGTTACAAAACAGAAATACAGCACTGACACAAAATACATAAAAGTAATAACATATACATATACAACAGCAAAACAGCAGTTTTATATAACAAGAAAACAGAACAGAAGTAATTAGAAACAGTTATAAATCCTGAAGGGTATGTAACCGTACTTTAAATGCTTCATCTAAGTATTTACATAAACTAATAATGCGTTTTTTATTTTTACTTGACAAAATTGCAATGAATTTATTTAAAGAAGGCCATGAAATAAAAGATAATCCTCAAAATTAAAAGTTTTTTTGTATCTGCTATAGATTTCTAATTTCGGTAAGTTATTTATACCTTCCATCCAAGTTTGGATAAATTGGTCTCTGATTCTTTGTTTCAAGATAGGATGATAATTAACTTGATCATTAAAATTAACGTGAAGTCCTGGAAATCCAAGATTATTTATGGTTTCCACCATAGAATTACTAAGACTGCGCTGGCTTTAAATAATTAAGCGAAAAGTGGTTTAGAAGAGAACTCTTTCGTGCAGTAACAATCAGATTGACAAATTTTCAACTTTAGGCAGTATAGACCCTGGTTAGCTTGTAAGGAGTGCTACACTGAAAACGGGTTGTTGATGTACACATTAACGATGGTAACGGAGCACCAAGTCGCTTTAAGCTATACAATTTATGAAAACACTACTATTAGTTTTAATTACTAAGATCACTGTAGACCCTACCGACTTACAAGTAATGCAAGTAGATCGAGATCATGCCGTTTACGTCGGACTGTTTGGGAATGAGCATAGTTGTTGAACAATTAATAGTACACGCACGCAAAAAAATAAATGAAAAAAATGAAAAAAACAAACTTCGTGGAATGAATTCAGAATACCACTTAATAGGGCACGACATATAACGGAACAGTGTGCTATTCAATTTCTCAGAACACAAATATAAACTTTCGTAGACTAGTTCGGTAGCTGGTAAATATCACTTACAATATTAGGTCTAAGCAGGTGGGGAATTAATGAACTACTCAATTTCAGGTAACACTGGTCGGCAAGTGTCGAGATCCTCTGTGGAGTATACCCGGAATCCATTCTTGGCGTTTTTTAGTTTAGCATAAACTTTGCCGTTGTAAGTCCAGGCTTTGTCTATATCACTATCCTTGTTCTTAGCAAGCTGGCGGCATTCAAAGAACAGTTCGTTTCTGATTTTTGTGAGATCCTCACTAATGTACGTCGTTGCTTTGGAGTTTCGTAGAACTTTGCGCCCTTTAATTACAGCGTTGCGAATTTTCGTGCAGTAGAATTTAACAATAATATCACGTGGTCGGGAGTCACTTACTTTACCAACTCGATGCGAGACGTCGATGTCACCGACAGAAATAGCTACACCCGCATTCTTGGCCACTTCGATCGCGATAGAATCGGTGTCTTCAGGGTGGTCATCTTCTGGTTCAGCATAGTTAGAAATTCTCAGGCATTTACGTCTACTCCTTTAGTTATGTCGAAAAGTACCATTTCCGTTCATTAATGTGGTTTACCGAATGTTTAAATGTGTTAACAGACATGTAGAATAAGAATATAAGTATATGGTATTGTACATATTGAATAAATTCACACACGAGCTGTTACACGATGGCGTTTTTTTCAAATATAATTACTGAGCATCAAAACTTAAATAGATCTAGTAGTTTCAACTTATAATGCATATCTTATAAACATCGTAGCTACGCTACAAAATGTATAATATAAATAATTTTTTAGCTGTTAAATGTAACTTTTGCATTATGATTGATCTTTCGCTCTCATATGTAAACTATAGTGACTGCCAATGAAAACGCAATTTTTGGATCAAAATTATTCCAAAAAATAAAGTGTTGCGTTTTCATTTTCAGTCAGTATATATTACAATACTATTGACCTTTAGTTGCACATGTGCGCTGTTATAGTATATCTTTTTCAAGTTTCTCTATCTATCGCCGACTTTCACTTGTTTCGATGATCATGCATTCTATGCACAGGTAACAGTTTAATACATCCGGACAATTACTGTAGGTTATATACCACTAATTCATTTTCCATAGACTTCCATTATAACTTTTCATCAATTTCTGAATTTACTTTTGGGTCAAGCCCTTAAAATCTTACAGTTCTCAAGAGAACCAATCTAGAGACACCATCAAATACCAATTCTACCATAGCATTACCAATAAACTTTTTCGGCATTTTAGCCAGAAGTGTACCACCCCAGTCTCTGCGGAACTTTTGTTTACATTCTGTCAAAAATGATAGCTATTTTTAAAGTTGAATTGCACTTTTTTCATTATCAATTTCATACTATTTGTATTCAAATTACTACAAAATCATTATATTTTATCAAAATAGTGTTCTTTTTAAAATACTAATTTTCATTTTCTACCAATCAGGCTTGACTTCCTGTTACCGGACCGCAAATTCCCTGCACAAAATCATTTAGAGGCCTGATCACCAATATTTAGTGGTCTATAACCTGTAGTTGTTTATTATTCTCTTCTTTTTTAACTTCTGCAACCGTTTGGGTGATTCATGTATTTGAATTCCGACAATACCTTGAATGATAACAGATCATATTGAACCAAACATAATTCTATTAATTCATAGTGACAATATATATTGAACTTAATCGTCGGTGTTTAGAACCAAGGTACCTTTAGATCGATTCAGATTTGAAAAGAACATTGAATGGAACCATTTTTTCATATATGGATCAACATTTCAATGTATTAGTTTAAAACGAACTGACGTATATATTGATTCTTTTTTAAATGTATGTATGAATGCTACGTTCAAGGTCGTTACCAATACCTACGTAGTGCATTAAGGTAGTCTTCTAACTGTAATGCTTTCCCGCGCATAAATTTGCGACGTCGTCAAACATCGGCTCGCTTTCGGTAACTTCCGACGCTACTCGTCAGAGCCGATAGTAACCGAAGCGACATCTATTTTTGTCGACTGTTGGCGACAGTTAACCGAGTATTCCCGACATTCCAGAAAAAAGCGCGGGAAATCATTACAGTTAGACTACCTTAAGGTATCACAAACACGCTCCTTCGGTGGGGTAATTAAAAAAAAAGAAAAAAGGGGGATTTTCCTAGGAAGTTGAACTCTTTAAAATAAAACAAAGACTATATCATTGCAAACATTATTCTGAAAAGTATGTTGCATATATTATGAAAATCACACAACATAAAAATACAAACGTGAATTTTACAGGTAAAAACATTTGCATCCATTCACAATACTGAAGATCATATTATATAAATATCACATCCCTTTGGGGAAATAGTTCGAAATGTTAACCCGAGAGAAGTAATGTCAACCGAGGCGTTAGCCGAGGTTGACATTACCTTCTCAAGGGTTAACATTTCGTACTGTTTCCCCCAATGGGATGTGATATTTATTTTATTACACCGAACATTTGTTTTTTAGAGATCTTGACTATGACCAACGCCTCGGTTGACATTACTTCTCTCGGGTTAACATTTCTTACTGTTTCCCCCAATGGGATGTGATATTTATATAATGTAACGTGTGCAAACCTGATAAAAAGATCTAACTACATTATGTTGTGGAGATAATACGGAAAGAAAAAGCCAGCTTCAAAAAATTAGGGAAAAGACCTCTGAAGTGTTCCAAGAGCATATCATTTAGCTGTATTTAAAAAAATACATTAATTCCCACTGGCAAACCAAAGAACGCATAGAAATATAGTGTCCAGTAGATCTATTTAAGTTTTGATGCTCAGTAATTATATTTGATAAAAAAAGCTTTATTTACATAGAACGAACAAACAAAAAGGAAATACCGTTTTTAAGAGATTTCTGGAACCGTTTTTAAAAAATGTTTTAGAAAATTGAAACGGATATCAGATAACACTTATCAACAATATGTTGTGGTCACCTATCAGAAATTTTAAGTACAGCAAAATAGTTTTCACTTTCAAACCGAAAGAAGACAGGAAGGAAGTTTTACTCGAATTTCTTGAAAACCCTGACATTATTTGGACGAACTGACACAAAATATTGTAGCTCAGCATAAAATTATTTCACGTATGAGTTGTTTGGTATATTATCCGTGAAATTTAACGTCGTCATGCAAACGGTTTTTCTTTTGTTTTAGTATGTGCTTGGTAATGTATCTTATTAAATGTTAAGTATATAATCACATTTCTATGTGCAATTTTGTCTTTATTATGTAAATCTGATGACAATGTTTGCTTGCTGTATTCAGGTTTTAAACTTTGTATTTTATCCTAGTAATACAATAAATGAACGAAAGAAGGTTCGATATGTCATGCATAGCATAACGTATCTTACTTTTTCGTAACGTATCTTACTAATTTTCGTTTCAATTCTTTTATTTTTTACAACATAAATATAAAGTAACAAAAGGTATAAAACGACGGTCGATATTTTATTCACTGAAAAGAATGACATTTGCTGCATTATACAAATGATATGTTTGCCAATAGATATATTGAAATACTTTGCGTAATAGCAATCTTTCAAATACACAGAAACTAGGCAGATATTTTGCATAAAATTTAATAACGTGTTTTGTTGAATATTCTTGTGTCTCTGTTGTCTTGCAAGATGTTATAAGAATCATTTGAATGCACTTCAAACCGGTTAAAAAGTATATGCCAAGTAAAGAAGATAGCGTCAGATACGTTAAAGATTTATTTGTTCACTTTCTTTCAAAAACTAAAATTGATTGTGTTTGATATGCATCCACGGTTTTTGACCTTATGTAACTACGGTACCCGTTTAACAGTTACGATTACGATTACATGTGATTTCACATGATTTGGGGTAACAGAATCATTTGCTCTAACAAAAGTGAAATTGGTTAAGAGCATATAGCCATAAACACAATTACACTGTCCACGTAGACCAACAGAAAGACGAACAAATTTAACAGTCATCCAGTGAAAAACAAGAGATGAATTAAATCAGTGTGATTTATGATTAAGGTGATCTACGTTTTACAACTTGTACAGCCATGTCTAAGGAACTAAATGAGAGCTTTGTGTTACACAGAATTCAGCAAGTTGTAAACAATGACCTTTGATATGAAATATACAGTACATAAGATCAAATAACCATAAAACCGTTACTGTGTAATTTTGATTCCTTAAGACATTGTACAGTAGTACAGTGGACTTAATGAATTTTATTTAACAGAAAACAGTTCCGCTGTTCTGTTTGAATGTGCCTTGATACAGATCTTTGACCAACCGTGCACGAGACAGACACAGTGCATAACGTCCGTATCCTCCTCCCGTCCCATCACCTCAAAAAAGAATAATCGGTCTAGTTCAATTTTGCCTTTAAACTCTTACTTACACCCACAATGATTGACATTCTGCAAGGTTTGAAATTAGCATATTACCATCAAGGGAGATAATTGAAACTGATAACTACACTGAAGTGAGGGTTATTTTGCCTCCACAAAACGAGATTTAAACAAATGTATTGGTATTAACGGATATAATTTAAGTGTGTACTCCTTCATCTCAATGGCTACCAAAACACGTATTTTGTAAATCAACACTTATTATTAAATTTCTTCTTTTTATTAAATAAATCACCTTAAACTATAGTACCTGTAAATATCATCGGTCATTAAAGACTGCCAAGAAACAATTAATTTGTTAATTTATCAAAATTTCATTATTTCCTCTTAGTATGCAAATGAATGACCTTGAACTTCAGGATCTATAAATATCATCGCGCGATTTAAAGTCTGCCTAAACAAATATTCTGTATATCGAATATTCATTATTCCTCATTTTATTTTTTTATAATCACCTAAACTATCAAAAATATCATCGCGAGATTAAAAGTCTGCAAAACAATCATTTGTTTATCGAAATTTTATAAATAATTCCTCTTTTTTAATGAAAAATCTTTAACTTAAGTACCTATAAATTGTTTAAAGCTGCAAACATACTTAAGTTGTATGGCAAATTTCATCATTTTATTTGAATGAATCGCCTTAAAATAATCAGTTATCGATGTCATACAGTGATTATTACGTTTATCAGGGTTATCCGAAAAATCAACCTTTTCAGGGGTTGACCTAGCCTGGATTCCAGGCGATGAAGTATTTTATTTTTATTAATTCTCCAGCTAATTATCTTGAGCCAGTCTACATCTCTATCTGAACTTCAATTCAGACATCTCTCTCAATGCAGTATGATAGAAAATAGACTGGCTACAATAAAAGTCTGTTATGATGTGTAAAAATTAAATAAAAAGAAAAAAAAACTAATTATCAGACTAGTGGCTAGTCTAGGGTTGACCCGGCTAATTCAATCGGTGGTGTGATCGGAATCGCATGGCTTGACGCTGTCGCTGTACGGTTCGGGTTCGCACCCAAGTAAAGACACTATCATTTACTATCTATAAATATAATCGCGCGATTCCAAGGCTGCCGAAACGCACTTATTTTTTATGTGAACATTTTATTATTTCCTTTCTTAGTTTCAATTAAATCATCTCGACTTTAATTCATGTATATATAAATTGAATTGTGTGACTTAAAGGCTAGCAAAACGCACTCATTTTGTATGTCATAGCTTTAAACTTTAGTATCTATAAATACCATCGCGCGATTTAAAGTTTAGTGTAAAGTGCAGTGTAGTAATATTTTCGGAAAATGAACGAACCTATTATAAAATTAATTATAATCAATATTACAGCGGCGTACCTGCGAAATATTCGAAACTTATGCACACTGACTTAACGTTCAGAAATTAAATAAAATGTGCCATGATCATTTATTATAAGCAGTTTATATTAGATTTAACATAAAACATACAATAATTATTTATTTTGAAATCAAAATTGTTTCGCCATTTCCACTGAGGTTTGAACTGCCTAACTGAATCCTTATGAGCGGTTTTCAAAGAAATTCAAAGGATTTTACCATGGCAGTGGAAAACAATTAACCCGTTTTTGAAGAACTGTAATGACTTAAGGGCTAACGCATACATTTCTTAAAGAAGAATGTGATTAACTAATTTTTGTCTTTGAAATTCGGAAATTTCACATCTGACCACAACTCAAAAGGAAGCAGGGTTCCGTACTTTTTTTCACTGGGACTTAAACTAACACGATAAAAAATCTTTTTATTCAGCTATTAAAGATGCATACCTTATCTTTAAAAATCCATTTAGTCGCAAAAACACTAAATTACAATTCTCTTAGTCCGTATAATTACCGTTGGGGTATTGTTGAGCCCCTCCCGACGGCCCCGAGTTGTCCCGAAAGTTTAAAGACCGAAGGACCTGGTTCGTTAAAATTTGGACCGGTTTGACATGAGTTATTATGTTATCAGACCGAATGTCAAACAAAAATTTGAACTCCTAATACTTGCTTATACCTTTTAACCATGTTTCGGTCTGGTCTGACTGAATTTGTTTCGGTCAGACCGATTTTTACATCTTGTCTGACCAAATGTCTGACACTTTTTTTCAACTTTCGGGAAGTCTGCAGCCCCTCCGAGTCGCACCCACCTCAACAACAAAAAACAACAACAACATGTGCAATTAATACAGCAATATAGCACAAAAGAACAATGACTTACCCATTTCTACTTCCTAACTGAGAAATAGCTACCCTGAATAAAGTTGAATTATTAATTTATCAAATTCAATATTCATTGTATTGTCTGTTATCTACCACTTCATATGATTCATTAATCTCACAGTTTAACACGCTGACACGATTTGCGGAAACTAGTAACCATTTTCAGAAAATGCAGGTACATGTATTATAAGCGACGAAAACTATAACATATGATTGTACATCGTTCACAGGATATAGCAACTCTAAACACCGGAAACGAAAGAAAAACGCTCAGGTCGCGTTCACACGGTAATGTTTCAACATATTTCGCCATAATACATGTAACTTCATAATTTCTCTAAAGATAACAAATTGCGAAGCTAATTATGTCTGGATTTTGAAGCAGTATTTGATTTTTTTAGCACATTGGGTAGTTTTTGTTTATTTTGCGATAAAGTGTAGCCGAGTTGTTGACATTTGCGAACAAAGTTGATATTTTCCAATAATCAAGCCCGTTTGCTGTCTGAAACTCTGTCTGTAATGATAAAATAAAGACTTTCCTTCATTTGTATCAAAGCTCTCATTCATCAATTCGGGCTTCTTTTTTTTTAAAATATTGCGGAAAACGAATGAGCTTTGTGTACAGAGTCTAGCATCAAAAACAAATTTAAGTGAACAGGGTGTGGATATTGAATGAACAGGGACAGTAGTATATGTACGGTGTCTAGTAGAAAAATGATTTTATAGATTTATCTTTTTGTACATTTGTTTAATTTGGAAATGCTCTCATTTCAGATTAAATCAAGGAGAAGTTGGACACATTGGATGATGAACAGAAAGAGACAAGAGGCATGTAAAGAGACAAGTTTATTACCACAACGAAATAGCAAGTTGTCACGTTATGTAAACAGAAAAAGCTTATAAAACTTAAGAAATAGCAAGTTGTCACTTTATGTAAAGAAACAAGCTTATTAATCTAAAGAAATAGCATATGGTCACGTCATGTAAAGAGACAAGCTTATTAAAGGAATACGTTCGGCTGATTATAACCTTTGTTTAAATGATAAAATGTATTTTGAATAATACAATTTTCGTAATCAATTGATGACGACGAATACGATAATTGTAAAACTTTCTTTTAATTACACTGATAATCGTTTTTTCGAGCGTAGCATGAGAGCGGCCATTATTGACATCTCGTCTCGCGAGAGATAAAACAACGAGGTGTGACGTCATTTACACACTTCCGTTTCATAAAGAATATACGCAGAGATGAATGCAGGCAAATTTATTTATATGAAAACATTGCTATATGAGGGAAAACATTGCAAAGGAGCACAAATAGGAAAAAATCACATTATAGTTTTAGTGTATTGAATGTTTTTACCTTCTTATCTTACATTTTGCTCAAGTAATTGCATCGCTCACTAGGATTCAGAAGACAATATGTTAAATGAGAATGTGATACGCTACGATCGCTTTGAAATATTTCCTTTTAGTATAAATTAACATTGAGTCTACTATTGTCCCCTCACGTCTCCTCAAATTAAATATGTCAATTAATTTTTTTCACACCATTTTAATATGTCACCCGATCTTCTTCGGAGCAAGCTGGCTAGTGAGATTAACGTTTCAGTTAGAGGCAATTAACAATAACACGGGCGTGTTAAAACTTGTACCACTCAGTGTGCAACATTAAATTTTATAATTAGATTTAAGAAAGAAATATACAATTTTACAGTAAATGTTCGTTTTGAAGTATTGAGTTGCACTCAACCCCAGGCTTAGCGGCGTGTAGATTAATATGCATTTCAATTAATAACCATGAACAAGCTTAATCAAACCGGGCCTGAAACATTTTCATATTTGTCAGGGTTCGGTGACTTTCAAAGTGCCCTTAAATTTTCAAAAATACATTAATTCACCGGTATGCCTTAATTTATTGACAAACTTATATGGGACGATTGATCTGCCGGTATGCCTTTAATCTTTGTCGGGATGGTTTCATATTCAATAAACAGCTCAATGTACCCCGAGCCATTTGCACTGTTGTGGGAAACACCAACCGTTTACAACCCCAGACAAATATCTGACAAGCTCTAAATTCGACGACATCCGTTTATTCAAATTTGTCGTGTCATAAAGTTATTGTGTCTTCAGGTCTCAAATGAATTTACAGATCAAAAACGTTACGGTAAAGCAAATTATCCAATGACGATCAATTTCCATACTTTTTTCTGGGTAAACTCCGCCTCCCAATTAGTATGCATGTTGGTGTCTTTTAAATGCGCGGACCACCTGAAGTCGGGTAACTTGAGAGCGGATAATTAGCTCAGTGGATAGCGTGTCTGCCTCTGAGTCCAGGGATCGCTGGTTCGATCCCCCGCTTCTCCAACTAAAATAACTAATATAGTCGTTCGGATGGGACTTAAAACCGAGGTCCAGTGTAGTGGTGCTATACACCGGGCACTTAAAAGAACCAGGGACGATTCTGGAATTGGAGAGTCCTCTGTATCTTGCACTATCCTCCAAAAACCTAAAATGACTAACACTCTTCTGGAGGCGTCGCTCATATGGGCAACCGGTAGCGACGATAAATAAATGGAAATACAAACAAGTCGGGTAACTATTACGCAAACGATACGAGTAAAATTATCGTATAATTATTCTTCTTGCACCAGGAGAAAAACATAACTATGTGAATTTAGTGAAAACAAGAATTATTCGACTGTTGAATAATACATTCAAGAAAGATGTATTTTCAGGGATCTATGTATTACATTTTAAAAAAAAAGTCAATGGTACTTGTTAATACAAAATGAAAAAGTGGTTAATGTGATCGCTTCAGATGCCGCATACAACAATGACTCTAGATCGCTGAACAATGACTCTAGATCGCTGAATTCAAACGTTTACCTCCAATTTAAGGACATCGTGTATATACGAAGTAAACGCATTTTGGCCGAAAAATCTGCCAAGTCGATCAGGAAAAATATTTTACACCTATATATTGGCCTCACTACTCTTAAACAAGAAACACGGTTAAAATGTGCTACAATTCTCGGCATTCTTTTGTAATTAATGGTGGCATAATAAGCAGTTTCTTTCAATCTTGGCTAATTCAGTTTCAGAATTTTCAGGCTCAAAATCATACACTATTATATATTTGTTAAATGAATGAATATTCCATGCACTGCTACTAAACGCGCACCTCCAGTCCCGACGGTGATACCGGTAAAATGAGGTGCGCGTATTCCGGTGAGCGAGGTGCGTGTACAAATTCGACAACAAAAAGGTAGGTGATGTCTTTTTAGCAATATTTTCACATACTGTACAAACGTTGCCAAAAAATACAAACATAGTTCGACCCTTATTAGAATAAACTTTACGTGCACTGAGTAGTTTCCCTGAAATCGTTGGATTCGCTGAGATTTCCTCATTCTCCCTCGGAACTGAAGTGAGATTCAACAGGTTGATCAACAGAAAATCAGTAGTTTTTCTCCAAAATGACCATTTGCTCCAAATCTATTGTAACAGTCGATCAGCATTAGTTATAAAACATACTTTATTCTTATTTTTCGTTGTGAAATCGATTTTATAGAGATACTTTCTGTCAAAATTTGATTGGGACTGGAGGTGCGCGCTCGGGACTGGAGGTGCATTATAAAATTTGTAAGGATAATAACTTACAAACGCGGAGTAGGTAAATGAGCAAATAAGGTAAACGAGTAAGGAAAAGAAAATAATACGATGTATTATTATCATTCTGGGATCTCACGTCATATATACACTTAACAACTTTTCTTAGTATACACCTTTGTACTGGGGCATTACTGGCTTGATAACTGAGCTATCGCTCTAAAACTTTCAATAAAATGCAATAAATACTAACTGATTTATTAGAAAAATTGGTCCAATTTAACAGGCATATAAGAAAACTAAAAGATAGGCGACTACATTTTATGCATTCAAACTGATTTTCTCCAAAAGTGGGTTGGACTGTAAACAGTTATAAAACATTAAGATAAGAATGAAATGATTTTAATTTAACAGAAATAGAATACTTCATATTTCTAGGTTCCATATGTTCATTTATATGTACGCGTAATTCGTTTATTAAGTTGAACATCCGCTTTATTAACTGATTGTGTGAATTTGTATTCTGTGGGTGTCAGTATTCTAAATGATTTTGAGCAGTCAATTTGTCGGTAATTTTGAATGAAGTTTTACTAATAAATAAGTTAGCATCCATTGTAAGGTTTATTTAAAGTTTTAGGGCAATAGCCCAAAAATCAAGCCAGTAATGCCCCAGTACGAAGGTGTATACTTAAAAAAGTTGTTAAGTGTATTTATTGCAATTTTGACAGAATACACACTTATAAACATAAATATATAGTGCTTAATAGACACCTGACGGACAAGTAAATTTAAATGTAACCAGTCAGCAAAATATCTTTACACATTTATGTTATTGTTATGGTACTTTCATGAGAGTTTCTCATTTGAAAAAGCATTGAACTGCTTTATATATTATATTATCTAGTACTATACTTTTTTGTTGAAGGCACTCATGAGACATTGGCCATACATTTTTAAAAATGGGTTTCAAAATTAAAAAAGAGAGACAAGAGCTTAAACTTTCCAGAACCAAGAAAATTTCTTAACTGCTGAAAAGAAAAGTTAACCAGTTTTTTTTTTCACCTGGACGTTCCCCATATAGAAAGAAAACAAAGCTTCGTCATTCCGCTGGAAATACACCTTCGTCAGAATTTGTCAATTTATTTAATCAAAAAAATCATCTAAAAAGAAATAACTGCTTTTTGATGACCATTCAATCTTTGCTTTATACCGAAATTGATCACTTGGTTTGTCTCTCAACAGGTCATCTATATATTCATTCTCACCATCATCAGGTATTTCAATATTACACTACATCCGAGAACATCTAAAATGTCAGCTGGCATTTTAAATTTAACCGGAGTGTTTGATGTTCAATCATTACTGGGAGAAATGGATCTTAACATTGAATGGTCATAAAAAGCAGTTCTTTCATTTTAGATGATTTCTTTAGAGTAAATAATTTGACAAATTTAGTGTTTATAAGTGTGTATTCTGTCAAAATTGCAATAAATATATATGACGTGAGATCCCAGAATGATAATAATGCGACGTATTATTTTCCTTTCCTTATTCGTTTACCTTATTTGCTCATTTACCTACTCCGCGTTTGTAACTTTTTATCCTTACAAATTTTATAATGCACCTCCAGTCCCGAGCTCGCACCTCCAGTCCCAATCAAATTTTAACAGAAAGTATCTCTATAAAATCGATTTCACAACGAAAAATAAGATTTAAGTATGTTTTATAACTAATGCTGATCGACTGTTACAATAGATATGGAGCAAATTGTCATTTTGGAGAAAAACTACTGATTTTCTGTTGATCAACCTGTTGAATCTCACTTCAGTTCCGAGGGAGAATGAGGAAATCTCAGCGAATCCAACGATTTCAGGGAAACTACTATATGCACTTAAAGTTTATTCTAATTAAGGTCGAACTATGTTTTTACTTTTTTGGCAACGTTTGTACAGATTGTGAAAATATTGCTAAAAAGACATCACCTACCTTTTTGTTGTCGAATTTGTACACGCACCTCGCTCACCGGAATACGCGCACCTCATTTTACCGGTATCACCGTCGGGACTGGAGGTGCGCGTTTAGTAGCCTTGCCATGGTTGAGAATGATAAGAATTGGACATTAAATGGAAACGATACGAACCGGAAGTGTGTAAATGACGTCATCAGCAGGTGCGCGCATCGAAAAGGAAACAAACATGGCGACGGTCATAGATGCCCGCCGATTTTGCAAATAACGGATCTTTGACAGGAGATAACTTTGTCAATATTTAACATAAAATAAAGTTCTATACGTAAAAAGATGCATAAGTAACGCTTAATAACATAGTACTGGTAAAATCCAGCCAAACGTATTCCTTTAATCTAAAGAAATAGCATGATGTCACGTCATGTAAAGAGAAAAGCTTATTAATTTAAAGAATCAAAGCGCTGCAGGCGCTGGAGTAACCACTGCCTGTACCATCAGCATAAAATTTACAAAACAAATGGGTGGTGCATGTACAATGTTGACAATATGAAATGGAATGGAATAAGTTGAAATAATAAGACATTGCAGACTTATTTCTGTTTGTTAAATGAAATTGGATTTCTAATTTAACAGAGCAACTATTTGTCAAAGTGAAAGAAACTATTCTTTAACATATTTTAGTTTTTTATATATATATATACATATATATTGTATAATGCATATTTTTTATTAAGAATAGCAACGGGCATGAAGGGTTGAACATTCATTATAAATGCTCAGATTACATTAAACTAGAATGTTGTGTTCCGCGGAACACATGTGTTGCCTGCATGGAAAACGTTGAAATGTGGGCCTATGTTTAATCATATATAATAAAAATATTTTATTGAAGTTGATTTCAATACTACACAACAGAACACGTGTCATCTAAATTGCAATTAAAAGGGGAATAACTAAAATAATGGTGAAACCTGAGTTATCATCTTCAAAAATTGGTTTGTAAATGCAGATGAGTTATTCAAAGTATTAAGTGAATTAATTGAACAAGTAATTTCCATTTTACAGGCATTTTACTCATTTTCATGTTAAAGTTAAATTTGAAAGGGATATAACTCATACAATATTGAAACTGGAGTTATCATTCTTGTTGTCACAGATGGCATTGTTCATGCTGATAATATATTCCAAGTATGAAGTGAATAGGACAAGTACATTCAAAGTTAAAGTCAACATTAAGTTTCATGTTAAAGTTGCACTTGAAAGGGGCATAACTAAAAAAATTTGAAATTGGACTTATCATTCTTGTTGTCACAGATGGCATTGTTAATGCTGATGACATATTCCAAGTACGAAGTGACTAGGACAAGTTCTTTGAAAGTTAAAGTCAACATTAAGTTTCATGTTAAAGTTGCATTTGTAAGGGGCATAACTAAAAAAATATTGAAACTGGAGTTATCATTCTTGTCATCACAGATGGCATTGTTCATGCTGATGATATATTCCAAGTATGAAATGAATAGGACAAGTACTTTCAAAGTTATAGGCAACATTAAGTTTCAGGTTAAAGTTGCATTTGAAAGGGGCATAACTAAACAAATATTGAAACTGGAGTTATCATTCTTGTCGTCACAGATGGCATTGTTCGTGCTGATGATATATTCCAAGTATGAAGTGAATAGGACAAGTACTTTCAAAGTTATAGGCAACATTAAGTTTCAGGTTAAAGTTGGGGGACTACCGGACGACATCGCCACCGCCGGACAATAGGATCCCTATGTGTCTACCTGCTATCGCAGGCGACACAAAAAGGATTGAATGTATTTCAAGAAAGTGATGTCACTTCCACATAATAAAGATTACTTTGATCCTTACAGTATGTGCAGCCTGCAATCCCAGATTAGGGACAGCCTATCGGTTACAAAAACTTAATCATTCTTTCAGCATTGCTGAGATAGTTGTGACGGAAGGAGTGCAGAGCTTTTATTTCACTTTCTGTAGCAATTCATGGTTGTGTAGGTTTGAATCACAGTTTGAGATTTTACTAAACTTTTTAAAAATGTATCTGACAATTTATATGTGTTTTCAATTTTAACAACAAAGCATAGAAGGTGAAGGCTAATGTTTGTCAACCTTGCTAAATGTCCACTCAGAACAGAAAAATACAACATGTCACTGTCTCTTTAAAGTGAATAAAACTAATTTCTTTGTTACATTTTTTATTTAGCTGATTCCCACAACTTTCTTAATAAATAAACTTGTTGGTAACTCTGCCGGTTAAGTATTAAAAGCTACCTTAATTAAAAAGCCTAGGGTGCAAGTTAGATACTGCAGAGCAAATTGTCATTATGATGTCGGCATGTGGAATCGTCTGAAGATTCATTTTTGAACTTAAAATTTTAAACTTTTCAGCCTCTCTATGGCTCGCTCCACATGTATTCTGACACGGGCTATTTTCCTTCTTCGTTCCACTTCTCTGGCACTTAACTGTTTTTTCCTCTAGTAAAATCTGGCATAATTAAAGTTGCATAATGCGACGCTATTTCCTCCGAAATAAGAAAGCCACGATCAGCCAGTATTTGGTCATCTCTTTCAATCAAATCCAGAAATCCTAAGCGAACAGTTATGACCTTCTCTGATGTTCTGCCACCAAATGCATGTGAAACGAAACTAATCGCACCTGTTGGGGTAATGGCAACTAAAAATTTCACAGCATTGTGATGCTTGTAATTCGACCATGTTGATGCCCGTAATGTCAAGTTCCCTGCTATTTCAATGAAAACTTCACAACAGTCAATTATTACCCTACATTTACGGTATGTTTCTCGGAAAACATCCGGAAGATTCCTCAACACAGATTCTTTATCTGGCCACAGTACCAGAAAGCCAATTTTGTTTGCAAGCTTTGGCAGTCCTTCATTTAATGTGTTGGATATTACAGTCCGGGACTTAAAACCTGAATGCAAGATCGTCATTCTGTAAGTTTAGTCTCAGTTTCAAACTATATTGGACTTTGGTAGAACTGCCTGTGTAAAATTCACCAACCATTAAAAACACAGCATGATTTGGTATCCAGTGTAAATAAAGTTTAAGCGTCTTTTCTTTCTCCCTCCAGAATATTGTCGGAGAACTTTATAAGCATAATCTCCTCTCAGCCGATGGTTCTCTTGCTGAAGCTGCCCAATCTCCTCCATTGCTTTCTGGTGATTTAATGCATCGGTCATGGATATCTGAAATAATATGAAATATGAAAAACACAATATAAAGCAGAAAAATAAGGTACTAATCTCCTTAGACTAACAGTGCAGCTCCAGATCAGCTGGCTTGTTTGTTCCATCTGATCAGGATCTAAACTGTTCTCTTAAAGGTTATTTTTTACCAAGATGCCAACTTATCTTAGATTATGATCGGACAATATGGGTTTGTCAATTGATCAACCAGGTACACAAAAGCGTTAAAACTTGTACATACACTGTTTTATGATGAATTTAGAAAAACTCTGCAGAATTTTACAGTGAGCAAAATTCTGCAGAGTTTTTCTAAATTCATCGGCACCCATTAAATACATAACATGATTTTATGTCATGCAAGTAATTAACCTGAGAAGATTTTGAGTAATATACAGGTCTGATTTTTCTGGACTGGTGTCTCTACTGGGAGTAACTTACTGTAAGCTGGGCCAGGTCAAGTAGGGCTTCTGCAGCATCACATTCTGAACTTTTCTCATGTTTCTTTACATCTGGGGTGAAGAAGGCTAGCTGCTTCTTGGATCCCGCAACACTGTTCTCTCATACCGATTACCCATGTTTACACTTGGTACATAATCTGGATCACGGGGACCATCACACTTTCCTACAACACACACAAATATAAAGTGATAAACAGAAATAATAAAAATATTCTGGACCCTTCATTTAGTACTCTTATCACAAACAACGTTACCATTGTAAATGTCGGCCACGATAATTTCTTGGTATAAAGGATGTGGGTGGGGTAATCGTTGAGCTCCGGAAATTTGTACTTTTTATTTGATTTCAAAACGAAAGCATTGATAATTCTATTAAAATAACTATTACAATGTCAAAATATTTATTCAATCAACTAAGAAACTCACCTTTGACAAAGTGGCGTCCACAAATGCGATCGTGGACTCTTGCAGTCTTGGTTCCCACGGTGAATTTTACTCAAATTACTGTCCAAATTTACATCATTTTACGGCCGCTAACCACTTAGTTCTCCGTGTAGTATTCTTAGGAAATCTGTAGAATTATACTCCAGCTTCGTACCTTTGACTGCATCCCGTAAAACAACAAGATTAGAAACGACCATTTTTTATTTTTGTTTACATGCAACTCACAGGTTACTTTTTATAATCAATGGTTGTCTATTGATGCTTTTGCAAACCACAGCGGAAAACCCCAACATGTGACTACGCTATGACGTCACGGAAATATCTCCTATAGGATTATTTTTAGATTGGAAAAACACGAAATCTTGTATTTCTCCGCGTTATTTGCATTATAAAAACAAATAATAATTTTTGCCATGCTGTGGAAGTATTTATTCGGTATCACATACAAAATGTTTGTTTTTTTTTTAACTTAATATCTTTATTTTATATCATTACATTGCAACCAGTAAAGACGGTTCCACGATAGACTAAGGAACTACTTACTCTGTGGATGATGGGTTTCCTGGCGGTAAATCAATTAATCCTAGTATATATAGCGAAGTTGCCAGGCTCAGAAATTCGGTCTGTTAACACTCTAACCACTGCAAGCAGTGGTTACAAAAAGCAAGATGTCACGTCATGTAAAGAGACAAGCTTATTAATTTAAAGAAAATGCAAGATGTCACGTCATGTAAAGAGACAAGCTTCTTAATTTAAATAAATAGCATGATGTCACGTCATGTAAAGAGACAAGCTTATTAATTTAAAGAAAAAGCATGTTGTCACGTCATGTAAAGAGACAAGCTTATTAATTTAAAGAAATAGCAAGTTGTCACGTCATGTAAAAAGACAAGCTATGTAATCTTAATGCTTACATTTGTAGCAGTTTGTCTAGTCATGTAGTCAAGCTTATTAGACTAAAGTAATAGCATGTTGTTAAGTCAATAAAAGAGAAAAGCTAATTAAACTAAATAAATATCATGTTGTTATGTCACGTTAATAAACAAGCGTTTTAGAAAAACGAAATATCATGTTATCAAGTAAAGTAAAAAAAAAACATGCTGTTAAGACTAAAGAATGATCTTGTTGTCATGCCAGATAAAAGATACAAGCTGAAAAACTAAACGATTAGCTTGTTATCACGTATGTGAAGAGCGAAACATTTTAGAATAACGAAATATCTTGTTGTCATGTCATGAAAAGAGAAAGCTGTTCAGACAACATAATTAGCATGTTATCACGTCATGAAAAGAGACATAGCTGTTTAGACTAAGGTATAAGCATATCGTCATGTAAAGAGACAAGCTTTTTAGATTTAAAGCCACAATGAACTTGCCAAAACGTTTTTTTTTTCATTGTGAAAATTAATTAACCACGTTGACCCTTTTTAAAAGAAAGAATAATTGACCAACAATTTATGTCCTCAAATAATCCCCAGTCATTGAGACCCGGTCCGAATAGTATTTTTGTAGCCCTCAAAATTACTAACCAATGTTTACAATCACTCGGCGAAAAGTTATCGGTTTTTTCCGTAAGTGGGCCGTAAGAACGAAGTTACGTCATTCTGTATAATTAGCGACCTTCGCCTGCAGAGAGTTGCCGAAAATCAGCTCGGAAAGATTCGCTGTTTGTTTTGTAAACAAAATAAACGATCCGAAAAACGCCCAAAACATGCTGTAAATCAATAAGATAATACCCTTTTCTTATTGTAAGGTTTATTTTTTTGTGTTATTATTCATACAGGTGAAATCTAAAATGTTTTGGTTAATAAAAAATATGCTGTTTGGCAAGTTTATTGTGGCTTTAAGAGTTTACATGTTGCTAAGTCGTGTAAAGAGACAAACTGGTTACACTAACGAAATAACATGTTGTCAAGTCATCTAAAAAGACAAGCTGTTTAGATTCAAGAATTTTAAAACATGTTGTCACATGAAGAATGTCTCCTTTAAGTTCCGAAAGCTTATCGACCTTTTCGACTTCATATCGTCAATTTGCCTGGCAAGTTTCTACCTACGTGCAGTAAATTTCCCTAGTTTCAGTAGACTTTAACATGTTAAGGGATAATGTTATAATTACTTTATTGAACAGGAAGACTTTCATACCGAGAACCATTCCGTGTATGAGACACACTCTTTTCAAAATAAGTATGCAGATAAATATTAAGTATTCACGCATACTCGTTTTGAACGCATCGTGTTTCATACATAACTCACAAGCGAAATAAACACCGTTACGATAATGTTATGACTGAATATCAGAGAGTTACTCTCCTTGTGTTAATGTTATATTTAGCCATCACGGAAATTAAATTGCCGGTACAAAAAACATGTTGCTTGTGCACACAAAACAGTTTTAAGTTTAAAGTTGACAGGTTTAGTAAAAATGGAGTCTCTGGAGAATGTTACAGAATCTACGTGTAAAATAATTGTGGCGGATTATACTCTTGCGTTAACAGTTTTGAGTTGTACCTTATCCATATTTGGGACAATCATAATCATCGTTACCTTCATCAGCTTGACAGAAATTCGAAACTTCACACGAAAACTTCTGCTAGCTCTAACTATAGCGGATTTATTCACCGCGTGTGGAAATTTTATAGGCAGTATTCGATACATTTATGTGAAATCGCAAGAAAATGGATGTAATAATATTCAAGTGTCTGACAACGTTTGCGTCGTACAGAGCTTCATTACTACGTATTCAAGTATGGCGTCATTCTTTTGGACAACGGTCATTGCAGTTCACATCTATCTGCAAATTGCAAGAAGGTCATCGGGCATGCGTACTCAGTGTGTGGTGGCTGCGTACCATATTCTGTCTTGGGGAGTACCAGGTAAAAAAAATGAAATATGCGTATCAGGAATCGCCACAATCACAAAACGCAGCCTCTCCACGCAGCGAAAAAGAAGAGAGGAAAGGAGAGCATATTTGTTGTAAGAATGTCAATACACAGAGACACTGTTTGGCGGCCATATTGACCTATTTCTGTTAGGCGAGTAAACAAACCGTGACCTCGCTGACTGCAATATATATGCGCGTTGAGCGGCAAAGGTTTAAAAAGCCAAATTTCTTTAGTTTTTAATTGGAAATAAAATGTTTTTTAATAAATTATAATCGTACATTATCTACATAGTTCTCTTTTCTTGGAATTTTCGTCTAATTAACTTAAAATCTGGCTTATTAATTTATAATAAAACCGATCAGCTGATATATGTCAAATCAATTCTTAATTTAAACAGCACAGTATTTTACATTCCTGACGATTTGTTTTTTGTTGCAAGCCGGTCAAAGTGTGACTTTTTATTTCAATATTGCAGACAATCAAGGGGAAAGGAGCTTAGTTTTGTCTGGTTGAAAATATTAGATAATAATATTTTAACCCAGGTTTTGTATATAAGGGTGATATGAAACCTAAAATGGTTCAAATACTGATTCAAATACTAAGTTTTGGAATGGATTACCAACAGAAAGGATTTCAACTGAACTCAAAATTAATTATGTAAATAGCACATATCTTTTTTGTTTGTTGTTATCTTTATTCAAAGTAGAATTAATTATTTAGTGAAGTACAGACTTCATGTTGAACATCCTCAAATCTGGGTTAGAATATTCAGCTCAAATCTAGTAGCGCTGGTGTAATCAATAATTTGGAGGCTGTCATTGTCTTCTTAAATTCTGGGGTCTTCTGATTTTAAGTATCCATTTTAAGAAAATTTTCAATTTCATGTGACCAGTCTGGGGTTCATGCAAAATTGATTTATGCAGGTGGATCTTAACACTTATAATTAAAATGATATTAATAATATAAACTTGAATGTTGGGATATAACTCTTCTCATTAAATCTAGAGTATAAAAATGCTTGAAAATAACCACAAAAAATAGATATTTCACTTGATTTATACATAGGTTTTTAAGAAATAATTTGTATCTTATGGTATAATAGATTATTTCTATTAGTATAAAAAGAGAACATTATTTGTGTTTTGACTTTTAGTCCTATACCAGGACTATGCAAATTATATTTGGCAAATTTGAAATCTTGATAGTTTTAGTCAAGGAGTTTACAATGACACATTACTAGTAAACATGTTAACCACCTATTACTCTAATGATGACTAAATATGCTTAATACTTGACACTTCCCTTATCAGACTCTGGAGAATTATTGTTCTGCTAATATTATAAAACATGCTGAAAGAATTCTCCTGAATGTAATTTGGCAATATCAATTAAATAAATATAATCATGTAACAAGAAAGTGAATTTCTCAATAATTTTTCAAGAAACAGAAAGAATAAATACTAGAAATAAAAAAAACTGTAATGTGTTAATAAATATTATCATGTAAACAATTCAAATATTTGGGTTATATATTAATTATGTGATAGTAGCAAAAGCTAATAGAACAATATCACATCAGTTTACAACAATATAAGTTTATTTAATAGTATTTCATAAGCTAAACCTTATATGCAGCTAATATTTATAATTCCACACCATGAAAAACATAATAGCATAATTTTAGTAGGTAATCTTATGTAAACAGTCACTGTTAAAAAATTCATTTTAATGATTGGTGCTTACCGGTATGTCACCTTGTAACTTCACTTTGTTTGTATTTACTACAGCTTTTATATATACCAAAATAACAGAATGAAAATTTCATTCAAGGTAAGAAAATTAAGTTGAATATAAGTGGGTAATTTTATTCACATTAGGTTTTGATGTATAATTAATGCAACCAACAGATAACTTGCAAAATTTAAAATTATGTAAGTTTTGAAAAAGTCTACAATTCGAAGCAAGTGCTGCAATGTTTCCTGAAAAGGGTCAGAATTAAAACACTGCATTATATTTGAATCTCTTTCTGTGGCTTATTTTGACACATTATATTTTGATTTTACTAAATTGGACTGGTGCCAGTTTTCCAAATCGAGATCCTATCATCTGGAGCAAATTTTTCAACAGTCCTTACTTAATTGATTTCAAAGTGCAACTAAATTCAATGATAATTGATTTTTTTTATTTTTATATATGATTGTTAATTAAATCCTTACAAAGTACTCATATCCCAAAAGGCTATAGCTTGAAAGTACTGGGTGCTCTTTTTCAGGCCATAGTTACATATAATGGATTGTAAAACTAACAATCTTCTGCATTTATTAAGAATGCAAAGATCATTGTTTATAGCTAAAGATGAGAGAGAACATTGAAGATAAGGTCTTTTGTAGTTCCTGTTGTTATGTTTTGAATATAGCCACCACTGCTGATGAAGTTGAAAATATAAAAAAAACAGATGTTTTTGGCACAATTTTATCATAAGATTATGCACTGATAGGAATATCCGTATTATCCGAATATATGCCCACCTGGAACTTATCAATAAAATTCTCTCCAAAAAAGCCATTGTTGAATGGTAAAAATGCGCAGAATGCAATATCAGGTTATGGGACAACTCTTCCCTAGCGAGATTTAAAAAGATTATTGTAATTAGTCACATAATTTGCAATTCAATTTTCATATACGGAAAAGCGAAAAATCTTTGTTTACTCGCAACCTCGCTTTGACGTGACCTTCACCTTCTCTATATGACAGTTGAAACCGTGTCTCCGTGTATTCAAATAAGACGCCACAAACAATTAACGAAAAAGAGAACCCTTGGGGTTGCCGCTTTGATCGATCAGTGGCAAAACAAACTGGGGGTTTAAAAGCAACGATGGACAAACAGGATACTAAATAATTATATCAAATGATACATAAACATATTTATATATCTTTTTAAGATGATACATGTATATAGAGGATATTTGTTATTACATGTAATAGTGTATTACAAAAATGTCAAGAATAAGAACACGCCACGTGAAACGTATCTTCGATCAGTTATGTTGATATTTTAAATTTAAATATATTTGGAAAGAACTTATTATTTAACCTATTATATTTCTCAATACTAATTGGAGATTTTATTACACATTTTGACAAAATTATTTTACTTTTACTGTGAAATCTATTATAAAGTGCTGTCGTCTGCTCAACTTTGTGACGTCATTTCAAAATTTGACGTCAACTGTCCAATCCCGTGGCGCACCCCCAAATAAGAATACAGATACATTTCCTTTTAACATGGCACATTTTACTTCAGGGGTGATAATTATCGCTGCTGCGAGTTTCGGAGCACTTGGGAGCGATAACTCTGTAGGGACTGGAAGCTGGTGTTGGATTAAAAGTGACATCGAAGATAAACTTCAGGTCATGTGGATGGTCATTACGGGCAAGGGATGGGAAATCCTCTGTTACTTCATCACAGCTGGACTATATATCTTGTCTAAAATCGAGATTTGGTCTCAGGTAAGTTTGTGACAACTTGTAGGAGCATTATCACTTAAAAATTCACAGTAGTGCTATTTGTGCAATGTGGCGGCCGTATAAAGTCTCCCCGTGCATATAGTCAGTACATTTATCAGTAAAATAATCGGTTATTGATGAGTTTCAGTGATGATAACGTTTGTCAGGGTTATCAGGCCTGAAGGTTATAAAGCTGAGATTGGAAACCAGTCTCAAATCTCAAGCATCTGATTGGCTGAAATGGCGACCAGTCGCCATTTCAGCCAATCAGATGCTTGAGATTTGAGACTGGTTTCCTTGCTCAGCTTTATAACCTTGGGCACTGATCAACCGTTTTGGGCAGTTTCATTTGAAATAAATTAATGGAGAACACCTTGAAGGCTGTCAAGCACGATCAATTAAAAAAAATGAAGGCTTGGTTTGATTGAGCCTGTTTTTAAGCATTTATTAAATGCATATTACTGTCAACATCGACTAGCCTTTAGCGCAACTCAATACTTACTAAAGTAAACATTACAAATTTCATCCATCCCAAACGACGGTGTGCAGACATGTAGGACAACATGATGTACCTTCAATGGGGGTATATTTTTGATAAATACATATACATTAAATAACATTCCGTGTTCGGCGTCGTAAGGAAGGGTTTGTCCCAAACGAGAACTGAACAGAGTAGAAAAATTATTTTTGGCTTTTCGTTTAAAACACTTAAAAAACTAGTTTGCCGTACACAGTATTCTACAATGTTTCTTAAATGAGTCGCCTACAAGTTGATTAAAAAGTTACAGCCTAAAAAAGTACGGATTATTCATTTACTTTTTTCATTCAGTAAATATTAAAGAGGCAATTGAATGACAAGAACATTAGGGGAACATGTTTTCATGTAAATTATTCGAGAAGTTTTTCAAAAAGTAATTCGGTTATTTTACCCGACTCTTATTTCAAAATAACATTGTGATTTTTAATGCAGAGGCGTGAAATGCAGTTGAGACGTTTCCGGCTGGCGGAAGTGGAAGACATGCGCGATGAGGACGAGAACTTCCTGTACGTTCCGCTGGTTCTCTACCTACTTCGAATTTGGGGAACCAGTCGATTTTTCATCGCTGTTATACAAAAAAGTGTGAATAATGTACATCTGAACCGGGCTCAAGCAGTGCTTCTGGCATTTCAGAGTATTGGAGACAGTGCACAAGCTTTCTTCAATTGCATTTTGTTCTGTTTTTGTGACGTCACAGTTAGGACATACCTGTGTGGTGTGCTATGTAGAAGACGTAGAGGACGAAATACATTAGACAGAACAGATGATGAAAGGACCCCGATCAATGTAACAATCTAATGTTTTAATTAGTTTATTGCATTTATTTGCAGTTAACAATGTTTCGTTTTGAACCTCATTATCGAGGTTTCCGCCATAGGATCTCAGTATTGGAGATTTAATTCTTAACAACGAACAGACCGGAAGACATATTTTAATCATATAACACATATACACTTTATTACTACGGCAGTTTGAAAAGCATTATGTTTGAATACGAGAATGATTTGAATCTCAGGAGCCTCGGGTTGGAATTCAGGGATGAAGGTTATAAAGCTGAGATTGAAAACCAGTCTCAAATCTCAAGCATCTGATTGGCTGTTATGGCGACTGGTCGCCATTTCAGCCAATCAGATCCTTGAGATTTGAGACTGGTTTCCTTGCTCAGTTTTATAACTTTGGGCATAGGCCTGAAGACAAAGGGAGAAAATTTGTTCTATGACAGACTTCGGGCGAAGAAAACACAACAATAAAGTAATTTTCTAAATTAACGGAAAAGTGCTTCGCGTGATTAATCTGGGAAAGAAAATCATAATATTTCGAAAGATTATGTATACCGGTAGTTATTTAATGTGCAGAGAGCGTGACAAACCAGCTGCAATTCTGAACAGAGCGCTGCCATCATAGCATTTATAATGACAATAAACCGAGAGCCTCGCTTCAGATAACAGAAAGTTTTCCATTGGCAATAACAAACCGAAAAACTCACATTAATCGGATTTTAACTTTGTCGCTATACGGAACAAGTTCGATTCCCGGTAGGGAAATATCATTATTAAAAATGCAATAACTATCACTTTTATTTGATGGCCACGTATTTTACACTTTGCCTGTTATTATACTGAGTGCCAATGAAAACGCAACACTTTTTAAAAAAATATTTTTATGTGTGTAAAAGTTTAATTTTGCAAAGGAGATGTGTCTCGACGTGAAATCGCTCGTCAAATGCACGATTCGCCGAAAGACAATTACTGGCATGGCCTAATGACATCTTATTGATTTATAAAACACATCTACTTTTGCGAATTTAATAAATGTTTACTCATTTAAAACATAATCCCCAAAATAAAGTGTTGCGGTTTCATTGGCACACTGTTTATTTATAATTGGTGCATTTGATGATCTGATATGATAATACTGTAACATAATCTTCCAGAATTACAGAACAAATAAAATATACTTAAAGGAAGTGTGTTATTAGAACAGCGAACTAATAGTGAAGTTCATTTTATTATGTTAAATAGGAACACAATAGTCGCGTTGGCTTACTTAAGACATAAGTGTCACGTCTGCTTAGTGAAAAGACTAATGTCACATTTGCTTGGTAAAAAATTGTTATAAAAAACCGAATGACTGGTTTGAAGGGCTGGCTGTTTGAATGTATTCTCCATTAAAAGTAAAACTGAAACACGAGTATTTAAGGATACAGTAAAACTTCTTGTACAGACTACCCTGAAATTAAGACCACCCCTGATAAAAGACCACTAGTCCAATGCCTAATTTTACATATTTGCACTATATTCCACCCCGAAATAAAGACCACCTCACTATTACATGTAAGACCAAATGAGCTCAGTTCCAGTGGTTGACGTAATAGCGGGATTTCACTGTATTTATTATATCATCATTGCCCAAGGTTATAAAACTGAGCATGGAAACCAGTCTCAAATCTCAAGCATCTGATTGGCTGAAATGGCGACCAGTCGCCATTTCAGCCAATCAGATGCTTGAGATTTGAGACTGGTTTCCAATCTCAGCTTTATAACCTTGGGGCCTGGGGACTCAAAACCATGGACAGGATATATTTCACGGATCGTTTATAAAGACAGACATTACATGAACATAATTTTAAGCTGGATCAAAGTGTATTCCTAAAATTCATAACATTTATATAGCGGAAAGCAAAACCCATTTTGTTTTTAAATTTCCATAATGCACATTGTAGTCGCGTCAGATTCTTAAAAAGAGATACATTCCGAATCTTGTTGTTGAGGTTACCTTAATTAAAGCCCCGGTCACAACCAGCCGTACTTACAAGTGCATGCTGTCTACGTGCAAAAAGTGGGCCAAATACAGGGATCCGTACGTGGTGAGCACCGCCTCCGTACGAATTTGGGAGCACGCAGACACGCCGTACAATTTTTAGTGCATGCAAAACTTTCTCTACGTTAGAGCTGCGGGCGGGCAACGGATTCACTCACAGTACGGGTAACGTGCGAGCCCTGTACGTCCAAGAGCGCATAACGCACTGCTTGCGCGAGTCTTTTAAAAAATCCCATTGTCCGTGCCGTGCACGTAATAAGTGCATGGACCGTGCTTACTCGGCACTTCCTCAGTTCAACTGTCCAAAACGCGCACAGAACTCAGACGGAAATTACCGAGCAAGTACGTGCTCCGCACTTACAACACACGTCGTGCACACTGACCTCTGCAGTTTATAAAAGTGGAGCCGACGGATGAGTGCCAGCATTTGTTTTCAAGATGCCACCGAAGAAGGAAGTCAGAAAAGACGCTAAAAAGAATCGAGCGGCTTTTTTCAGCAGCAGAATTGGTAATACCTGCTGTTTTTGGAGCGGCTTTTAAAGCAGCGGCAGCTGTGATTTCTGGGCTGCATCGATAGGTCGCCTTTTTATATCACCCATCAGCGGCCGAAATAAACTAACGTTCATCGCACTTGCACGCACTTACAACGGCGAGCGAGTAAAAACACCGTACGTAAGCAGCGCGTGTAAGTACTGCCTCCGTACGTTAACAAGGAAATCGCACGGAGATCTCGCGTTGGAAGCACGTAGTCAGCCCGTACAACTAACCATCTACGCAGCGTACGATCCATGCATGCATGCAACCGCTTACACCTAGACGTGGCGTGCGTGCGCAACCTTGAGTGTGACGTGCTTCCTCCCTGCTCTTGCCAAGTCCGACCTCAAAACGCCGCGAACGTGACATCAACAGAAGGCCGGTATTCCATGGTTCCGTGATGCGTATTCCGTGTCCGCTTCCGCGTCTATTTCGCAGACACGGACACGGATCACGCATCAGGGAACTATGTAATACCGTCCGAACACGTAAAGACAAAAAGACGCGTGGCGGGTTGTGACCTGGGCTTTATTCATGTCCTCTGGTATCATTAGATTTTGCGAGGACAAAATTTCGCGCAGAACACATAAATGACATTTTTGTGAAGGCTGAATTCGCGCAGTTAAATTATTCTCATAAAATTGGATAATCAATGTTGACTTTTGCAATGGTTTGCTTTGAAATTAGCGAATTTCCCCTAGCACAAAATGCGAAATACGCGAAACTTAAACCCATCGCGAATTATAATAATACTGCGGTAAATAATACACAACACAGCAATCACAGTTTGTTAAAACTTTCTCATGATTTTATCAACATTTACCTTAAGGTGCCTGTCACGAAAATATTGAGTGTTTTCAAATATTGTATTTATAAAATAAACTTTATAAGAGCTGAAAACAAAGTTAATGTACTGTCATATTTACGTATAGAGGATTGATTATTATGATTGTAAGTATGATTTATTCAAAGGGGTCTGAATAACAAATCCAAATAAAACAAAAAATTAACATGTTTAGTAAAAAACAACAACAAAAAAAGAGATGTAAAAGGAAAAAAATGAAAAGAAAAGCCAGAAAAGAATATACATTCCAGGGTTGAAGGTTATAAAACTGAGTTTGGAAACCCGTCTCAAAACTCAAGCATCTGATTGGCTGAAATGGCGACCAATCGCCATTTCAGCCAATCAGATGCTTGAGATTTGAGACTGGTTTTCTAATCTCAGCTTTATAACCTTCAGCCAAGATCTTTATCTTCTGCTGTGAAATTTATCTTCCTCGTTCATTCGTGATGTTTGTAGAAAATATCAAATCACGTTTCAAAATTAGAAGTCAGTCAACAAAACCGGAAAGTTGTGATTAATGATTTTTATTCGGTTGTTTCCAAAGAAATCTTTGCTTTCTTGTATCTTGTTTTACCATGAGTTTAATGAATTTAAATAGGCCTACTGTGGTTTCGCGGGAGGGGGGGGGGCATATTTCGGCCAGTGACATTTGCGCGCACACAGTCATTCTAGCAGTTTTATAATTCTTTAAGCTATTTCAAATGTATATGGTTAAATTTCGCGAGGCTTCTGTTTAACGCACTTTAAAAAGCGGAAATACGCGAAAAGAAAACCCGCGCAAAATATTATGAAAGTAATATTCGCGTAGTTAAAATTTTCGTTGACGTCGTTGGTATATATACGAATTAAAACCACTTCGAGACATATAACAGCATTAAAACGTAGTTAAGTCAACTGTAAACACGAATACACGAACCCGTAAAAAACCACGAAATTGCATGACCAAAGAATATAAATAGGCCTAAATCTAAAGTTTTTAGTAACAATTATCTCTCGTTTTCCCATACTACAAGGTGATGTTGTTATAACCTTTCAAATAATTTTACTGTTACCAATAAAATGTATAATAAGAAATGTCGTTTGCTAAACTTTTTACGTCATTTAAAGAATGACGTCAATTTCCCGAAGACGTGTACGCAAGGCGCGGCGTAAATGTTTATAAAGCAGGAAGAATATGTAATAAATCGATCCTTTTATATTTAAACTTTTAATTCCTCCTTCAACTGATTGATTCAAAGAGACGTCCGTTGTTTTTATTTGCACTTGTGTTCAGTAAATGAGACATTCACAATACTAAAACAATCGTAACATGATCAGGCCACTCGACAACTATTTACGTTACGAAAAGAACACGCTTTATCTTCTAAAATTATTTTTCATGTTCATGTCGTTCAATGTCAATAAAATTAATCGCTTTAACGTATAAGTATTGGCTATGCAAATATTCTACCCAATGTGTGTCACGTATTATAAATAAATATGTAAACCAATTGACAGAAAACTTTGAACATCTCCTTTTAATGTTATGTTTGGAGTTTAATTTTGATAAACTTCGACATCGTCAGCTGATATTAAATGTCAACTTCGACAGCTGAAGATTAAATGTCAACTCCAACATCTTCAGCTGATATTAAATATCAACTTCGCCATCAGCTGATAATATCAACTTTGTCATCGTTAGCTGATATTGAATGTTAACTTTGACATCGTCAGCTGATATTGAATGTTAACTTTGACATCGTTAGCTGATATTGAATGTTAACTTTGTCATCGTTAGCTGATATTGAATGTTAACTTTGTCATCGTTAGCTGATATTGAATGTTAACTTTGTCATCGTTAGCTGATATTGAATGTTAACTTTGACATCGTTAGCTGATATTGAATGTTAACTTTGACATCGTTAGCTGATATTGAATGTTAACTTTGTCATCGTTAGCTGATATTGAATGTTAACTTTGACATCGTCAGCTGATATCTAATGCCAACTTTGACACCGTCAGCTGATATTGAATGTTAACTTTAAAATCGTCCGCTGATATCAAATGTCAACTTTGACATCGTTAGCTGATAATTTATGTCAACTTTGACATCATCAGCTGATAATTAATGTAAACTTTGACATCGCCAGCTGAAATTTAATGCCAACTTTGACATCGTCAGCTGATATTGAATGTAAACTTTGCCATTGTCAGCTGATATCAAATTTCAACTTTGACATCGTCAGCTGCAATTGAATGTTAACTTTAACTCATTCCAACACTTTGCTCTGCCCTGTAATGTAACAAACTCAATCAAATTCAAACATTTTGAGCTTATAGCCACCATGTAAAAAAAAACTCACCCAAGTTTAAACACTTTTACCTAATTATAGTTCGATTTTGACCCGTGAGCCGTAACCTTTCGGACAAGTCCACTGTTTTAATCCTAAATAGGTGAAGTGCGTTAAATTACAGATTTACCGTTAAATTACTTAACTTAAAACCATTCAACGCAACAGATTTTTTGTCACGACGCAATAGCTCAGTGGATTAGGATCTTTGATGCAAAGCGTTTGAATCGAATGACTGTATTTTTTTTTATTTTTGTCTTTTATTTGCTTTTTATCATTTTAATTTAGTTCATATGGTATTATGTCATTCTTGAGTTGTTTTGTTTGTAGTTAATGTTTGGCATCCTCCGAAAACTGTGGTTTGAATAAGCGTCAATCACGAAATATTATCAACTTACTTGATTAAAGCTCATTAAAAATGTGTTCGGTTTAATTGCATTTTCTGTGGTGTCTACGTTAATTTATTGAAAAAAATTACATTAAAAAATACATCTTTTAACGGGATTCGAATACACAACCCATATGCCTTTTGTCATATATCAACAACAACAACAACAACAACGCGACTGCCACGGCCAAGAAGCATTTTGTTACATGGCTGTACATTTAAAAAAAAATTGAGCTATGATGGGAGTATCTAACTTCCCTATAAAGTGGAATATTCCAAAATTCTATAAATACAAATGTGCATTCACGGCTCAACGCATAAAATTGGACTACATGTATACTACCGTGCAAGGTAACAAATTCACCTAAATTCTGATTTTTAACTCATCAAAATAAACTTTCTTCGATTTGTTTATAATAAACAATTCACTTTAGTTCAAATAGTTTAATCTCATTTGAGGCACGCCACGGGAAAAGGTACCTTCGGTCATTTTTTGTGTCATTTTTGTTGTTACTATATTTAGAAAGAACTTTCAAATTTCTTTTATTTCCTCATATCGAAACAGTGATTTTGTTACACATTTTGACAATAAAATGGTATTTTTACCGCGAATTAATGTCGTCTGCTCAACTTTATGACGTCGTTTCAAGGATTGACGTCAACATCCTGAAGGTACCTTTTCTCGTGGCGTGCCTCATTTATACCATAAAGAGCAGTAATCTATTTCAAATTTAAACACGTTGACCGCATTAGTACCCTATTCAATAACAACAAAATTCAATTATAAACTTCAATTAATTTGAACTCATACCTAATATGTAACCCTGCAACAAACATAAATTTACAAATTCAAAAATATTGACCTCATTTGTACCCCATCAAATAACAACAAAACTCTAGTTACTTCGACCTCAATACTACACAGTAACTAAGCAACAAACATTTACAAAGTCAAACACATTGACCTCATTGGTACCCCATCAAATAACAACAAAACTCTAGTTTAATTACTTCGACCTCAATATTACATAGTTACTAAGCAACAAACATTTACAAATTCAAACACATTGACCTCATTGGTACCCCATCAAATAACAAAAAAACTTAAGTTTAATTACTTCGACCTCAATTTTACATTGTAACTAAGCAACAAACATTAACAAATTCAAAATTTAGACCTCATTGGTACCCATAAAATAACAACAAAACTCAAGTCAAGTTATTTCGACCTAATTTTTACCTTGAAACTATGCAAAAAACATAAAGTTTATAAATTAAAACACTTTGAAGTCAATAGGATCAACAAATTCACTCCAGTTCAAACACTTAATTTCTATTTTTTTATTCCTCAAAACAGTTTTAGTGCTTTCTAACTTTAGTTAAAATATACTTATATATATATCTCATTTTACCCTGTAGACCAGCAAACATTCTCAAATTTATACCATTGCTACCAAACAAACTAAAGAATTCTCAAGTTCAAACGCTTTGACCTTATTAACATTTTAAGCAACAAACATTTAAAAATTTAAACATTTCGACCTCGTTACGCTCGTGACAACAAACGTATTTTCAAATTTTAAAAAATTGACTTCATTACTATCAAGTAAAGCAACAAAAATCACTAAAACACTTACGAATTCAAACACTTCGAACTCAATACACGTACTTTCGTGTATAACAAAAAGCAATTACACATTTAAACACTTTGACGTCATTACTTTCATGTAAAGCAACAATCACTTATAAACTCAAACGTTTAGATCCTAAATACATGTACTTTCATGTATAGCAAAAAGCAATTACATATTCAAAGATTCAAACGCCTTAACGTCATTTTTATCATGTAAAGCAACAAGGACTTTTACACTCAAACATGTAGTCCTCAATACTTGTATTTTCATGTAACTCAACAAGCACAGTACAATCATGTTAAACAGAATTACTCCAGTTCAAACACTCTGACCTCATCACTACCCTGTAAAGCAACAAACAGCGTGTTGTTCAATTCATTAAAGCATACTCCTTGCGGTCTCTCTATTCCATCTAACTTCCCGAGGATCAAACCAACGTAGCTGCCTTCTTGGCTCATCTGGACAACGTTATTCGAGTTGTATCCGCAGACAAATACGTTCCCTCTACGATCTGCGCAGATTCCATCAGCCCCAAAGATTTGCGGTTCTTTCACAGTTTCTATGTAATTTCCATTTTCGTCGAGGACTATGACACCATTCATCCAGTCGGTGACGAACAGTCGGTCTCCAGAGTCGCTGCAGGAAACCCTGCGACTTGAACTAAACACAGACATCCCAAACATGTCTTCCGATACCGTCTTTAAATGGGTGAAATTCAGGTCGTAGATGTGCAGCTGTTTGCTGTCATCGGTGATCATAAGTTTTCCGTTGGCGGGGTAAATGTCGAAACACGGATGTTCAAGATTGAATCTCTTCACTCTTGTTCGTTCTTGCCTTGACGATACAACATCTATATACTTTTCGTTAAATGCTAACGCCACTTCCGTATTACTTATGAAACAAACACCACTCGGATATTCATTCAGGGCGATACTGTTTGAAACAAGCGTACACAAAGCATCGGTATATTTTAGCTGTTTGTTCTTGAAGTCGATCAGAAGTAACGAACCGTCGCCACGCAAACAAATACTGTAAATGTCACACAGGTGTTTGTCATTTGGCGTTTTGACATTGAGGTTTCTTGTGAACTTTACCTTATATGGCGTGGATTTTGGCTTGTTCCATGCATACGATGAGAAGACATTTACGACTCCAAGTAAATTAAGATTACTCAAATGCACCTTCATTCCATCATCTTGGTTAAATTCCATTGTGTCTGCGATACGGTGGGTTTCATAAGCGTGCAAATCCCTTAACGCCTTTTCAGCCAGTTTAGAACAGACGAAGAGCTGAGCCTTATTTGTACCAATTCGCTTAAGTTCGTCTGAGTACCTTTTCACAAGTTCATTGCTTTCTTTGCTGTGTTTCATCTTTTCGGTTATTTTGGATTTATGAATTTGATACCGTTCTTCAAGACAAACCAAGGTTTTCTGCTCCATGCTTGTCAGAACCGACTTCATGTCCTCCACACAGGTTCTTATTGATGTAGCTGCTTCGTTGCGTGTTATTTCTAGGCGCTCGAGATATGACCTTTGGGAGTCGATGATCTGAGGCAGTTCGACTTGCTTTCTCTCCAGTGTTGTCATCAGGTCTGCGACTTCCGACTTTTTCCACAAAGTTTGTAAGGAATGAGTTACTGACTGAACCTTCAGGCACGATCTGTAAAACAACAATAACGATTTGAATAAGATGAAAAGGGATGTGTTTGTTTGTTTGTTTGTTTGTTTGGGGTTTAACGCCTGGTTTCAACAGCTTTCTAGGTTATATCCCGGCGGTCAGTCCACCTAACCGGTGTTCCTGGGTCTCCAACCAGTACTAACCAATTTCTCCGCAAGCGACTGACTGCTTCCTCACTTGAATCAGAGGTGAGGGACAAATGACTCTCAGACGCAATGTCCGAGTTCAATTGTCACGGAGAAATTTTTTCCCGCCTCGGCTGGGGATCGAACTCACGACCCCTGGATTGAAAGTCCGATGCTCTATCCACTGAGCTAGCCGGGTTGATTAAGATGAATAGGGAACTTTAAAAGCAACCGTACATGACAAGTGTGAAAGTGTTGCAGGCTCGGTTTGATTGAGCCTATTCATGGCCAGTAATGGAAATGCACATGACTGCCCATGACGCCTAGACCGGGGTTGAGCGCAACTCAATATTTACACCAATAAACCGTACAATGTACAATTTAGATCCATCCAAAACGATAGTGTGCATATGGCGGTGAACATGTGGTATATTCAGATTAATACCTTTCCATGTTCAGTGGCGTATGGTCCCCAGATAAAAACTGGGTTTGCCCTAAACGAGAAAACAATTGGCGGAAATAAATAGAATACAACTTTATCTGAGAATATAAGTCCTGCATATCATTGACACCGCCAGAGACAAAATTTAACTAGAATGTTGTGTTCCGCGGAACACATGTGTCGCCTGCATGGAAAAAGTTGAAATGTGGGCCTATGTGTAATCATTATAATAAAAATATTTTATTTAAGTTGATTTCAATACTAAACCACTGAACACATGTGTCATCTAAATTGCATTTAAAAGGGGAATAACTGAAACCTGAGTTATCATCTTCAAAAATTGGTTTGTAAATGCAGATGAGTTATTCAAAATATTAAGTGAATTGAACAAGTACTTTCCATTTTACAGGCAACATTAAGTTGAATGTTGAAGTTGCATTTGAAAGGGGCATAACTCAAAAAATATTGAAACTGGAGTTATCATTCTTGACATCACAGATGGCATTGTTCATGCTGATGATATATTCCAAGTATGAAGTGAATAGGACAAGTACATGTACTTTCAAAGTTATAGGCAACATTAAGTCTCAAGTTAAAGTTGCATTGGAAAGGGGAATAACTTAAAAATATTGAAACTGGGGTTATCATTCTTGTCGCACAGATGGCATTGTTCATGCTGATGATATATTCCGAGTATGAAGTGAATAGGACAAGTACTTTCAAAGTTATAAGCCACATTAAGTTTCATGTTAAAGTTGCATTGGAAAGGGGCATAACTCATAAAATAGTGAAAGAGGAGTTATCGTTCTTGTCGCACAGATGGCATTGTTCATGCTGATGATATATTCCAAGTATGAAGTGAATAGGACAAGTACTTTCAAAGTTATAGGCCACATTAAGTTTCATGTTAAAGTTGCATTTTAAAGGGGCATAACTCATAAAATAGTGACAGAGGAGTTATTGTTCTTGTTGTCACGGATCGCTGTGTTCATGCTGATGATATATTCCAAGTATGAAGTGAATAGGACAAGTACTTTCAAAGTTATAGGCCACATTAAGTTTCATGTTAAAGCTTGGGGACTACCGGACGACGCCGACGACGACGCCGACGACGACGCCGACGACGCCGACGGACAATAGGATCCCTATGTGTCTACCTGCTACCGCAGGCGACACAAAAAGCAGGAAGTATATCCTTGGGGTGACTGAACAATATCAAAAAAATCTATATTGATTTGGATATTAAAACCACCAACGTTAAAAAAGTCTGAAATATTAAAACAAAAGCAATTTACATGTAAGAAGAACTGTTTTCATAGTACGTAAGTATCTTACTCAACAACCTTGAAAGGACGTGACTGATAAGAGCACTGATTGAATGTACGGTAATACTTTAAAAATTAACATTCCAATAAGACGTAACCACATTTTATTTCTTTTCTAACAAAATACTGTCTCCTGTTATTAAAAATATTCATCTGTTTATAACAACAAACAACAGTATTTTTTTGAAATTATGCTAAAAAACGAAAATTTGAATTTCACACCTCATCACCATTAGAACTGTATGGCAAACAATCAGGGATTACCTTCAGTTAATAGGACAAGTACTTTCAAAGTTATGGGCAACATTTAGTTTCATATTTCATTTGGGGGACCACCGGACGCCGCCGCCGCCGGAAATAGGATCCCTAGGTGACTATCTACTGTCGCATGCGACAAAAATGTATTCATAAATCCCTTCATAACTCAGAAATCACATAATATTATTATCATAAAGACAAAAAGCTACTCATATATCATCAATGATCATGATGATTTAAAAAAAGAAGAGAAAATGTAACTCATAAATCACCTGTGATCAAGAGCCATGCAAGTCGAGCAGCCAACTTCGTCGTCATCATCGCAGTACAGATCGACTATCTTCAACGCGTGTTTGCTACACCTCTGAGTTGGCACTGCAGGAAGGTTCGCCCCGGCATCTTCCGACTTGATGCGAGTCTTGTCCAAGACGGTGTGTTTCTTCAGCACCGGAATGATCCTGTGCACATCAGAACATGGCCGACAACAATACCCCTGGCAATTCACACAATAACTGACAGCTTCTGCGTTCCTGCCGTCTTCAGCACAAGGAGAACACATAAAAACAAATGTCTCATCTGACGTGTCTTCAATTCCGCCTGTCGCCATTTTGTTTTACTTGATGAATATAGAATTCACTTGGGATTCGTTTTGGAAACGCTTTGATTTACACACGACGAACCCCGGGTCACCCGGATGACGTTCTCCGATACATCCAGTACAATAATACTGCTTCAAGACATCGGTAATTTTGGTTGACGGTCGATGCAACGTGAGGGATTAGGCATGAAGAAAGCAAGAAGTAACTGTAAAATAGTTGTTTCTGTATTCATTGGAGAGTTTCAATTTAGGCCCGTCTGCTACATTTGTAAGTGCAATAATTTGTAAACAGGTTTGGTGACACTGCGTTTATACATGCGATTTAACAATCAAATGGACCTCATTAAAACTAGCCTAAAGTATGACATCTTAATGTACCGTTATCAAGTACAGTTGCACATGATTGTACAGTATAAATTGAGAAGGCTGTACCTTTCCCTTTAACCTTCTGTCTGTAGGCCTATATAGTCACTACATGTATAGTTTGAATATACATGTAATTAAGGTATGTCACAAACTGACGGTATCATCACGATTTACAGATAATCTCTTTTATATATTATTATAATTTTAAAATGAAATTCGCGTTCTGTTTCGTATTTTAGATATAACTCTACGGAATTAATACAACCTTATGTTTGAAGTTCTAGTCCGTAAATGCTTCATTCGGAATACATGTATTTAATTGCTTATATTTTTTTAATTATATTGTTCACAAGACATTATGTAAACAAACACTGCTAGAAAAACCGGTTTCTTTGTGCCAGTGATATAAACACTAGCATACACAAAACCACTTTTTAATAGGTCATCACTGCATACCTTTACAATATTTGCTAATTCGTCGCTTTTGGATGTCAAATAAGGATAAAAAGAGAACAATGTTATTTTGGAATAAATTATTCAATGTCATGTTGATGTTGATTATTGTGTTCGTCTATCAGCTCAAATCTATTAAATTAAAAAGACTACAATAATTAATGTGACTCGGGAACCAGTCAATTTTGTCTAGTTTACTTGGTTGAAAATGCTATGTGAACATGCCCAGTGAATAGAAGAAGTTTAAAGAAATTCGCATTTATATTTTGGGTTTTATTATTTTTTTCTTTAAAAAGGTAATAATTTTGAAAAAATTTAAAGTGAAAGTTTTACATAACAGAGGGCGGTGGTGTGATTCCAGTGCATGCAGCGAAAACTGGGTTGAATGTTGAGATTGGAAACCAGACTGTTTTTTGTGTTTTAATGATGGCTCTATGTTACTTTTATTTGCAAAAGTCAGATTTTAAGGTCTTGACCCAATAACTAATTCATTATAGGAGATGAAGCTATACTGGTAGTCTATGGGAAAGGAATTAATGTAGTCTAACCATTTACACTGATGTAAGACTCGTAGTTTGAAGAGTTCTTAATTAAAATGGAGGTAACTCTAAAACTTGCACATTCAAACGAATTCATAAGATTAACGGCCCTTATATTTCAAAATATCACAAATGAAAGATAGTGTTATCGATTTTGTTTACCATAATTTGCTTGAAGCTGATAATATATGTTCTAGGATTGTAAATAAAGAAGTAAATCGATTGTTTATTACACTAAAAAAATCAGTGTTTAAAGAAAGCATTTATTTTAAAACCCTCTTCCCACATCCTTAACCACAAAATTATGTTCTACCCCGATGAACGTACATAAATATCGGTTTAATATATTACTGTAGCATCATTTAATTTTGCACAAAAGGTGCAAATGACCTTTAAATTTGGGCATAAATTCGCGCACTTGTTTTATTCTCATTAGATCAGATATTCAATGGTTTGATTTCGCTAGGGTTTGACTTTGCGCCATTTCCCAAGCGCGAAATTAGCAAAAAATAAACCTCTGCAAAATATAATTATAACGCGGTAGTTTAAAACACTGTGTAATACATTACTACCCAGGCCAAGAACCTAATTGGGAAATTTGTCACATATTTCACTACATGGACACTAACTGTACCGGACAGGTGGATATAAAGTAACAAATAAAATCATGCAATTAATACCTTACGAAATTTATTGACCACAATAAATCTTTCCAAAAGCTAAACACAAACTCATAAACATATATGGGAAACAAATGAACCACTCAATTGTAAACTCACACAGACACAAACTTAACTACCTATTCAACAATTGTAAGATTAAAACAATAAATGACAAAGCAACTTTAAAAGCCGCCGAACACGACAAATATCAAAATATTACAAGATTGGTTTGATTAAGACTGTTAATGAGCAGTAAACTATAGCAATATAAAAATGAATAACTTACCACAATCATGTCACTATGCTGGAGGAAATTTTCGTAATTTGAAAATCTAAAAATAGCATATATTCCATGATAAAAATAGAATTAAAACTTCGGCTTTCATTCGAGCTGTTGATCGGAGGTTTCCGTAGACCGACCAGAGAAGCTGCACAAACCATCCAAGCCGCCTAACCATTGGTTGACAGCAACTCATTTTTTTCACAGATATAAATATCGTGCTCAGCGGCCTTCAAAAGGTGTAATTTGTAACTGCACTGACTGAATGTACGGGGCGACGTTTTACGACCGCCACACGGCACAAACAACGTTCAACAAATATGTCCTTTTGACCGATTCAAACGAACAAATCATGATTTAAAATAATTATTGTTCAAGGTTGTTTCAAATATAAAATGATAAAAAGAAAATTGAAATAAAAAATTAATTGTTCATCTCGCCATGCAAAAGTAAGTCTGTCTTCGGCAATATTTGTGACATTTTTAGTTGTTCTTAAAATACCCAGTATATAGCCTGACAATATAATAGTATTAACGTTATCATAACATTTTGATCTTTATTTTCAACTCAAGAACAACAACATCAACAAAACAACAGCAATATAAAATGAATAACAAACCCAAAACATGTCATTATGCTGGAGGTAATTTTCGTTATTTAACAATCTAAAAATAACATATATCCCATGATAAAAATAGATTAAAACTCCGGCTTTCATTCGATCGGTAGATCGGAGGTTTCCGTAGACTGACCAGAGAAGCTGCACAAACCTTTTTTTTCTTTTTCACCTCAAACCCATTTAGGCTTAGTAGAATTGTGTCTTTTTGGTCAAAATGAATGCGTTTCGTGGTCTCAATAGCCAATTTATAGTCAATTTGTAGACACTGAATCGAAATACGGAGAGATTGTTTATGACCGCCGCACATCATTTACATGTACGACTGCATTTTACTGGAAAGTTGATCTATACTAATGACAGAGCATAACAGTCATAAAATATCGTAATCGGTTCAAAGTGAGGGCTTTCATACATCATGTATTTATGAAAACCTCTGTCTAACGTTGAAAATTTACTAAGATTTACGCCTCAGGTGACGAAGTAACTGGCAAACGGATGGTTGGTAATGCTAGCTAAGAGTCAGAAAAATTGTCGTTCTAATACGCTTATCCGTGTCGGAAAAATACACTAATGGACCCCTTTCTTTCCTCATCATCAAAATTTTACCTCGTGTACTTACGACAGACAATATGTATATATGTATTAGTTAACGTAATTAAAGCATGACCTATGGAAAAAACAAAGCACTTTAAACAAATATTCTGAATTCCTTATCATAATTCAAAACTACCGTCCACACACAAGATGAATTACAAAATGACACACACTTGTCCACAATCAACATCTACGAGTATAAATGCAAGAGATTCCAGTTCACAACTGCAAAAACAATGACAAATTGTCTATTAGGGGAAAAGCATACTATGAAAAGTCAATGAAAAATATTAGAACATTTTAATTGTTTTCATTTTGTAAAGTTACTTGTAATTAATTACTGATACAAAAATGTTATTGTTTTGATAAGACTGAAAACAATATTTAAACTTTTCATTTAAAACAAATAAGTAATATTCTAAATTTAGTAGAAATAGAGAAATTTTGTAATAAAGAGAGTCTACTCTTGTTTTGATAGTAAGATAGGTTGATTCAATATTTCCACTTTATGCAGACTTTCGTTTAAAACAAGTTAGCAATATACTAAATTCAGTTATAAAGAGATTCTAAAAGAGAGTCTTTTATTTTATCAAAATCGCTAGTAAGCACATCAAACAATAATATGTAAAATAGGAATTAAATCACAATGATCCAATATACACAATAAAAACAAGGACGTATACTCCAGTAATAAAAGTAATGGGTAAAATATATTTACAAAAACATTTGAGCACGTTTCATACATAAAATAATTTTATTTAGTAATGCACATTTTTGTTTAACTTTTCTGAAAGAATTTAAAAATTTAAGAAACGACATTATCTAGTCTTGGCAAAAAAGCAAATTATATTGAGGTATTTATCTGACTAGCTAATAAACAAAAATGCATTGAAAGTCCAAAGCCCACCTTTAACAGTGTCTGAGCGTTTATGGCAAACTTTTTGTAACTATGACATAATATCTTAATTCCATATTATTTTAGTGGTTTAAAATTAAATTCTTAAAATCAACCAATTATTTAAGTATCCAACTAACATGAAAATATGTCTTGCATGATGGCTGAATAAACTCGAACCTATGGTAAAGACAACGTGTAAACAAAGAACCACTATGGATCAAAACTACACTTGAGGCACGCCACGGGAAAAGGTACCTTCGGTCTTTTTTGTGTCATTTTTGTTGTTATTATATTTAGAAAGAACTTTCAAATTTCTATTATTTTCTCATAACAAAACAGTGATTTTGTTACACATTTTGACAATAAAATGGTATTTTTACCGCGAATTCCATAATAATTAATGTCGTCTGCTCAAATTTATGACGTCATTTCAAGGATTGACGTCAATTGCCCGAATGTACGTTTTCCAGTGACGCGCCTCATTTCATTTGTCCCACTGATTGATTAAAAGAACAAATTCGCCTGCGAAGAAAAGACCACCTGCCTTAAAAGACCACTTTTGGATTTTACCAGGAATGATCTTTGAAAACAGGTTTGAATATAAAATAATAAAATATTTTAGACAGTACTTTAATATTTAAGCACAGCATTTTGTTACAAACTGGTCTTTTTCTTCCATAAAAATTGTAAAATAATAAACAATACATTTTTTTCAAAAGGGAAAAGCAAAAAAAAGTAAAATGAAATCCTGAATATAGCACTTGGTTAAATAATAAAATCACTAATGATTAGTTTGTATTACAGATAAACGTGTGCAGCACATTTATGTCAAAACAAAAGCACAATTGTTAAAAATATTTTAACATGTATGTACATGTAGCACATCAAGCTGGGTAAATGTGTGAGAAGTTCTGTTGAACTTACACACTACAAAATACATCATTTCAGAATAAAAACAAAAACTACATCAGACATTTTACGAATCACACCATCCTTAATAATTGTTTCTTGAACATAAGATTATTATTCTATGATGATTCAGTTACACATTGTGTTCATATGCCTATACCAACTAGCTGCCAAATGAAGAACAAAAAAGCAAAGCACATCTCATTTACACTCCAATTATTTAAGTAGTACGTCTATAGATTCGTAAGTCGGAATTTCACGGACGGAGATAAAAGACAACATTGGAAGTAAATCACTTAAGTTTTTTTATAGCGATATGCACACTTAATACATAAATATGACATCTACAGAATTGTCGACGATGTTTTAAAAATATTTTAGTCTTCTACTACTGGTCCCAAAGATTATAAAGCTGAGAATGGAAATTAGACTCAAATCTCAAGGATGCTTGGTATTTGAGACTGGTCTCCAAACTCAGTTTTGTAATATTTGGCACTGGATTCACTTTTTTAAATGCAACATCCTGCGCATTTAACATCTTTCAGAATATATTTCGTAACCTTAGCGCAAAACAGTCTATATATCATGATTGAAACAAGAAGGAGAAATGCCAGTATTGCGCTAAAATAACGGTTTATACAGCTTTCGATCATTACCTTATTTCTAGTGTCTGACCAACTAAATACGCAAAACTTTTCCACAATTTCTCCCATATATTTGAAATACAATCAAATACACTTGTCGAAAGTTAAAACGGACAAAGTAATAACAATGAACTATAGCATTTGAATGTGGTATTGATGAATAAACAATTCAACCCCAAACATATTTTATTAATACATTATTTAGGGTGCAAGTGTGACAGGAGACTATGAATGGTCTGGTATATTATTTCTACAAGCACACACATACAGTTGTGAACCTAATAAAGAATATGTACAGCACCCGTGAGGAATATTTCACTAGCACCAGACAGCGACATTTCCTATTCTACCAAAGCGATACTGATATTTTTAAATTTAAAAGAAATCATCATACTTGTATTTAACAATGTTCATTAAAGTCAGAAAAGAAGCAAAATGTACTTTGATAAAAGATAACACAAATATAGAATCATACAATCATGGCATCTTGTGAGAGATTCTGAAATTACTTCTAACAAAAAGTAAACAGAAACTTTGTTCAGCGGCTGAGAAATGAAGGGTTGCACGCAAAACTAGCCTAATTACACTGACGAAAGGAACTAGTTACGACAATCTTGCGTGCAACCCTCTAAATAAATGAGATTCTTTTATTCTGATATTAGGAGTTTGTTAGATAAGTTACTGTTCTAAATTTAGTGTACGATTATACAGCACAATTGAGTTCAAAATTACTAATTAATATACAGTTCACTTATACTACTTATAAATTATATAAAATGGGCATATATACAAATGTGTAATGAAGTTTCCCAGTACAAGCAAAACTTGATTTAGCCTGTAAAAATTGTGTGCAAAGAAGGTAAAGGCTTGAAGTTAGACGTTTATGGTATGGTCAACGCAACTGTGCTTGACCAATCATGGAGCGACTCAAATACAGATCCTGGCGTCAACATAAAGATAGGAGAGAAGTATTAGAAAACTACAATCATAATAGATTGCTGCGCAATGAAAAGTACAATCTGAATGTCTTGAACACTTGCTTGATTACCATAATATTTTCAATTATTTTGGTTTTATCAAGCCCTGAATTTAACACAATCTTTCCTCTCACAGAAATTCGAACATTGCTGCTGTCTGTATCACATATTCACAATGCTAAAGCCAAACCGGCTTTTCATTTTTTTTGTTAGCTTTTGCAACGAAAAACGGGCTGCAGGTTTACTTAAAACCATTTTCTTTTCTTTTATTCAACAGGCGAAACCCTTATTTATTTGTTACTTAAAAAATGAAGAGTTCCGCTCTCGCAAAAGACAGACGGAACTAAAAGTATTAACAGTAGTCCACTGACATCCGGCGTAGAATATTTACAATAATGTATCATCATTTGGAAATGGTTTCAAATTTGGCAATGTACTTTTCTTAAATACCGAGTTTTCCCCTAACCCGGATAGGAAATTACAAATAAAATTTGTAGTTTCTACATTCCATCAAATTCGGATTATAGCATTTTCTTCGGTTACTTTCGAAGTTCCCTTTAACAGACTTTGTGTACAGTCAAAGGTTATACTGTGCAGATGGTCTTACCACTCTGCGTATCTCTCCTCAAATTCAGTCTGGCGTGCAACACGTCAGACCGAATACTTCCCCCATTTGAGTTTATCCTTAAGAGGACCCTTTGAACTCCCTGTGGGGAACGGGTTTTCAACCCTTTGAACGTATACGGACTGCGTTTGTGATATAGGGTCAAACTTCAATGTCAAACTAGTATGCCATACGCAACAACCCAACACAATCAGAACTTTTCAAAAACTTCTCTCCAAAGTTTATGTCAATTGGCATTAAACCACAACAGCTGATGTGTGATCTAATGGTCCACTTCATATACTGTCTAACAACTCTAACTGTGCAACCTTCAATCGCTTCTACCAAACACACAAATGTAGGTTGTAACGCATTGGCAACAAAAATTACTAAATACTGACAATAACAAACCAAATATTCAAACCCTACGTTTGGAACCCCAAAAGGTATACTATCTAATTCAAAAACAACAACTAAGTTTAAGCCATCATTAAACATTCTTAGAGTTTCCCATTGGTTGAAGTTCTTCAGCGTCCTGTCGGTAAGCACCTTTCCTTCCAAAGCCAATTGACCTCGCAATCTCGTCGAATGTTCTATTCTTCGTCTCGGGGACGAAAATGACGATAAATATGATGGAAGCGACTAAGATGACAATAAAAATAAGGTACGTGTACGCTCCGATTCCTTTCTGTAAATTAAAGAACAAGTTACTTTACCAAGTTGATTACTGAATGGAATCTTTAGTTTAGTATTTATTTTTTTCGAATGGCGAACATGTTTACAATACTTAGTCTATTGATTTTTTTTCCACGTCGAACATGGAAGAAACAAGTAGCTTAACAAGTAGTACTGCTGAAAAGAATGTTTGACAAGCAGATTAATTTCGAAATAAATGAAAACAGAACGTAAAACTTGCGTAATTATAAAAGGCGTTATATTGACATAGAACAAATATACGAAATACCAACTTAGGGATTTCCTCATAATGATTTTTGAAGACAGGTCTGGTCTGAAGATTTTAAACTGAGAATGGAAGCCTGTCTCAAATCTCTGGCTTGGCTGAAATGGCGATTGGTTGCTATTTCAATCAGATCCTTGAGATTTTAGACTGGTTTCAAATGTCAGTTTTATAATCATCTGCACTGAGTGTAGATAAAACGTACCTGAATAAATCTGAAGGTCAACATGAGGATAAAGTTACAGATCCAGTTGAAAGCCAAGGAGAAGCTCATGGCGGCAGCACGTGGCTCTTGACGGAAGATCTCGGACACGACGATGAACGGAATCGGTCCTGAAATATATTATTTGAATTTTAACAATTCTAAATGAGTGTCAAAAATCGATAATAAGTTTTCAATATCTTTGAAATAATTACATTTAATTTAGATAATTAAAATAAAATAGAAAAAAATTCCACATTCTCTAGGCCCTAAAATATATTTTTGTCAAAATTTTGAGTGCCAAAAAAACGAAAATATATATTTCAACATCTTTTTGTTAAACATTTAGTTAGATAAAAAAAGTGAACGTAAAAAGATACAAGAAGATGATTACAAAAATTTTCACAAAAAAGATGAAGCCGTGATGATCCCAACCTTGGTCCCAAGGTTATAAAACTGAGAATGGAAACCAATCTCAAATCTCAAGCATCTGATTGGCTGAAATCAGTCGCCATTTCAGCCAATCAGATACTTGAGATTTGAGTCTGGTTTCCAATCTCAGTTTTATAACCTTCAGCATTGGTCCTTAAATATATTAAAAGCCACAAAAAGCCTTTCCTGCAATACAGATGCGACATTCCTGCGTGCAATGTTTGATATGCACATTTCATTCATATAAAGAGTTTAAAAGATTTTCTTACCTAAGCCCAGGGCAAAGCCAATAACGTATGTCATCATGACTACAATAGAGACGATGGCCAAAGAAAACTTCTGATCCTGAAAATGGTTTAAAGATAGTTTGCCTATTTGACGATAAACATAATTGACACTCTTAAAACATTTTTAAATAATACAAGGTTATTTTGTTGAACAAGGGCATTCTGTCTCATTCATCTATAATTACTGAAGCAAAACATGTGTATACTCATCAATACATCGTGAAAACTAAACAAACGTCCGTTACAGCAGAAATAGTTTACTCCATTTACGTCAAGTGTTTTTTTTCTATGAACTACCTCAAATAAGTTGCGTTTATATTTGAGTTTAAATATGATAATGATATTGGGGCATGATGTAGGCCACAGTGCCTAGCCAAATAACTCTGAGCGCGATACCGGCTGAGTTAGCATAATGAACACTGCGAGGATAGCTCTGATAAACGGTACCATCATTACATAACACCGGAAACCGATTTATATAGATGATAGTTCAGACTAATTGTGTAAAAAATCAATTTACCTATCGCTAAACTAATTATTTATGAAACCGGTGACCAATTTACAACCAAAATTCTTACCGCGAAGTTATCGGACTGCAGAAGATTCAGGGAGACTGTTAGAGCTATAAAGGAAACGACCATGCCACACATGGGCCAGATCAACAGAGGACGCCGACCAAGCTTTTCCATCAAAGGTACCTAAAGAAAAAACAGTGATCAGTAAAACAGTAACAGTGTCCCTCTTAACCCCTTCCTCCATAGATACACCATTATTGCGTGGGCAAACAGTTTAGATCCAGATCAGTCGGCACATCTGTGCCGTCTGATCAGGATCTGCACTGTTCGCTTTTTGATTCCTTAGGTTATTTCTGACCAAAATGCGACCTGTGCAGATCCTGGTCAGACGGCACGTCGGATCTGGATCAACACTGGTCGCACATGCGTAAAAAGGTGCATATATGGAGGAAAGGGTTAAGTATTTCAAAAACATTACATGAATTTATAGGCCAATTTGTATCGATTGAGAACTGCTTTATACTTTATGCAGATTACTGTTAAAGAATATTATATTATACAGTCATGTATGTATGATTATTTCCTATACTAGTATTTTGTTCACTAATACCTACGATGTAATACTTTGCGTAATGTGGACGTGCACGTCTTTGTAACATTTCCTTGTTCTTTTATAACATTCACTTACGATTGAAAAACATACATTATAACACAATTTAATAAAAATTTAAAAAGAAATAAGACAGAAATGAGTAGTGCTTAATACTTACACAAATAATAGTAGCAATGACATTGATTGCGCCCTGTGCGACGACCACATATGGTATAGTGTTCTCAGCAACATTGGCTTGGGCAAAGATGAAGGATGAATATGACATAGCCTGAAATACAAATAACTCTATTATAATGTTTTCCGTAACATTGGCTTGTGCAACGAAACCGTACAATAGATTTGTAAATTAAGAAAACATCAATTAAATTCCAAAATTCTGCTCTTTCTGATGATTATTACATTAAAACCTGGTTTAAAACCTCATTCGCAAATTGTTTTATCACTGACCGTTCCAACGGCGGCACTCACTAATATCTTCATTTTCGTTAAGTGTTAGTGGTGTTTTCTTTTTAAACTGATCATTTTATAAACCCAAGCTCTCTTTTCCTCTCTGCATTTTGGCTGTGAGGGGAGGCTGTGTTCTCTGACTGTTGGTATTCCTGATTATGCATGATTCACATTTTTATATAAAAAATAAATGTAAACATACCGCGTTGATACCGGACCACTGTTGGGCAACTTGCATTAAAACAGCAATAATGATCGGAAGCTTCAGCTCTGGGGTGGTCAGTAACTTCTTCAAAGTAAAACTTTCAACACGTGAGGCCTGCCTGGCTTCTACCCTCATCTCCTCGAGTTCATCTTCCACGTCATCATAGCCACGCAATTTAACTAGTGCTGTAATGAGAAGAATATCATCAGTATTGAAATCTTACTAAAATAGATGAAAACGGAACCCGCACCGTCACGGCGAAAGCGCCTAGCTCTATAATTCAGACGATGCAACCATCCGAGCTAACTGGAACAACCCCACAAAATGTTGTACGACATCGGTAACGGGTTAATTTAAAGCCACCGAACACGAAAAGTTTAAAAATATTTCTAGTTCGCTTTGATTGAGCATGGGCAGTAATGGAAATGCATATTACTGCCCACGCTGCCTAGCCCCAACTGGCCGCAACTCGATAAGTACACCAATAAACAGTACAATTTTGAACTGTTTATTTTATTTTTTGTTTTTAACTTGGTTTGACCTCATTATATTGTTTTGGATGATGTACGAAATATCCTCTGGCCAACGTGCACCATGTTATGGTTAATTCAGCGTCTCTGATAGATTCGGTGAGTACTTGATGTTACACAGACAATAAGATCGCGGCGTTCTCGTTCACTATTGTACTTACTGAGGTATACTTCAATGAAATAAAAAAATGACAAAATTAAGATTATGTAGGATTCTTGTGCTTTGAAACTGCAACTAAATGTACGAAGGCAAAATGTGGCTTTAAGCCGCAGGTAAGCACAGCACTAAATAAAATTCAATTCATTCAAACTTAATAGCGTTTATAAGTTTCAGATAAACTTATACCTTTTTTGGCTCCATCTTCATCATTGTTTTTGATAAGAAGATATCTTGGGCTCTCAGGGCACATTGGGAACAGAAGTAAACACACAATTGATGGCAAGGCGTTGAACGCAAATAAAATTGGCCAAGTGTTCCAGCCACCTAAAACAAAAATATAAAGTAATAATTTCACCAATGTTTTCATATATTTATTTATTCTTCCAATAATAATGTTTCTTGACTGATATTTAAGAAATTTTGTCATTTCGGTTTACAATATAGCAATTACAAATGTGTGTATTTCTAACATAACGTCCATGAGTTATTGATCTTAAAATTTAACACTATAGATTAGTTTTATGATAGTCACTAACGCAACCCCAATTACTCTCCTTAAAATAAAAACACCACTCTAAATTTAGAAATTACATTTCATCATCTGAAATATATTTATCACATTCACAAACCGTCAATTCGTTTTCAAATCGCAACCTAGTGTTAAGCAATTGCGCGCAAAAATCTAATGAGTAACGAATAACATGTACACAATCTCACGAGACACAATTATTAGGAGAAATCTTACCTGACAAATCTGGTAGACCCAAAATCTGGGACCACAGAATGCCAATTGTGATAAACAACTGATGACAAGTTCCAACTGCTCCACGAATCTTCTTAGGGGATATTTCGGCAAGATATAATGAGGCTAAACTAACGTTGATACCTGCAAATAAAAGATGTTCGATAAAAATATATTTTACCTACCTCAACGGAGGAGCGATATACTTGAATGCTCAATATAGTATTCATGATGAAAAGTTGATCTGAATGCAAAATGCACGAAAACAAATTTATTTTAAATATATAAACAATTTCAGTTATGAATTGTTTGAAACACAATTGACATACGCCTACTGTTCTGCATTTGATTTAATTTATTGATGGTCAAGATTCGATATAAATATCTTTTACAAACCTCAAAGGAGGTGCGTTATTAATAGATTTAACTTACTGATATGTTAAGTATTTTCTAGCTAAACAAATTAATGTTATAAAGTTTGCTATGGAGACCAACGATCAAAGATTTTTGCTTTAAATAGATTAATTGTACTGCTATGGAGACCAACCATATGATTTTTTCTATAAATAGATTAAACTTACCACAAAGGAGACCAATCATCAAAGTTTGCTATAAATAGAATTAACATACCGCTATGGAGACCAACGAACACTCTTGAGAGCAGCAAACATTCGGGAGCTTTGGCAACTTTGGGAATACCTCCAAATATAGCGGCAAGAAACATCAAGAAGGTAATAATAACCATCCCTTTCTTTCTGAAAATTAAAATTTCATAGCATATTAAAATAGAAAATTATATACTGGGTCAATTATTGCAACTTCATACTAAAACAATACAGACGGGCTGCTAATGTTTACAAAGGTGTCTGGAGTGAAGCTAAGCTTTTTCTAAGCTGATCAGTTGAAAGTTATTTGAAATATCTAATTGTGTATATAAAGAATTATACATTTTTCAAAGTTTAGAACAGTTATTACCAGATTTATATTTATTTCTGTTATTCTTTACTAAGGTCTCTTATATTTAGTTGATGAGATACTAATATTAAAAAATAGCGGAAAAATACTTATGATTACTTTTATTGTGTCCGAGTCTTTTGTGATATTTTTCTGCGTAAAAATATATCATATACGAAGAATTGTGCAAAACGGGATTCAAGCTCAAGGTGTTATTTCGAAACTAAAAACCATGGGTTAAATTTCGGCATAAGAAACGTATTATTCTACCGTACAAATGTGTAAAAAGTAAAGGCACATGATCCAATTTGTAAGAATAAAGTGTTCTTAAATTAACCTTAGTCAGTTTTTCTTGTGGATAAAATTTCCAACAACCGGCCCTGACTTAAAGTTAAAAACCTACCTTCCAAAGTAATCTGCGATCTTTCCTGAAGAAAAAGCACCAACCATACCGAAGAAGACGAATAAGGCCACCGTAAGTGACCACATCATTTCTATGAAGTTATCCTCATCAATTTCTACAAAGAAAGAAATCAAATATACTTTTATTTATAATTTATATGATTTCCATAGCAAAATAATAATAATCGTTATGGAAATGTCCGTTAATGTCTTCTGTTTAATAAAGAAATTTCAAGAAACGATGTTTGAAGCATATTATAAGAACTGCAAAACATAATTTTGACGCATGAATATAATAATGTACCGTGCGATAAGTACTATCATACATTTTCTGGCTGTTGGTGTTAAGAGTGGTATCTTAGCGCTATGAACTTATATACTGTACTACCAGAGATCTGTGCCCAAGGTTATAAAGCTGAGAATGGAAACCAGTCTCAAATCTCAAGCATCTGATTGGCTGAAATGGCGACTGGTCGCCATTTCAGCCAATCAGATGCTTGAGATTTGAGACTGGTTTCCTTGCTCAGCTTTATAACCTTCAGCCCTGAACGAAAACTGGTACTCGTGTACAACAGAATTTTTTTGTTACAGTACAGTTAAAAGTTTTTGATTACTTTTCAGTTAAAAACGGACAAGGATTTGTCATTCTTATTAGTTTTTGTTTTGTTAATGTTTATAATAATCCCTGTTTCCGTTGTCCAGTCCCGTTAAGAAAACTTTACAGAAGTACATATTGGAACTCAAAACGAAATTAATACCGAAACAGACTGACTAACCTTTTGATGTCTTTGCCAGTAAAGGGTCTCTCGGCATGGCTGGTGTAGTCGCTGTTTCGTTTCCGCTTGCATTGTAGCCTGGCCCAACAGGGTTTACTATCACTATGGTAGTCGTTAGGGTTTTCGCTGTTGTAGAAACACTTGTATTCACGGGCGGTGATTTGTAATATAAAGCTTTTTCGTCAACTCGGTATTCCGTTTCGAAGCCATCTCGGCCGAGATAAACTTGCGAATAAAAGGTTTTAATGAGCTGAAAAAAAAAATACATAATGGAAGATAAACGTGTTGAGGTTGTATAAGGAATAAGAGTTCTTTCCCTTTAATAGTAAAACCAATTGATTTACAGTATGCTCGGTCATATGGTTATTCAACACTAACAGTAAAACCGTTTGATTAATAGTAAGCTGGGTTATATGGTTATTCTACACTTTTAGTAAAACGAGTTGATTTAAGCTGGGCCATACATGTATGGTTATTCAACACTAATAGTAAAACCGTTTTGATTTACAGTATGCTGGGTCATATGGTTGTTCAACACTAATAGTAAAACCGTTTTGATTTACAGTATGCTGGGTCATATGGTTGTTTGAAACACTAATAGTAAAACCGTTTCGATTTACAGTATGCTGGGTCATATTGTTGTTCAACACTAATAGTAAAACCGTTTCGATTTACAGTAAGCTGGGTAATATGGTTGTTCTACACTTGTAGTAAAACCGTTCGATTTCCAGTATGCTGGGTCATATGGTTGTTCAACACTAATAGTCAAACCGTTTCGATTTACAGTATGCTGGGTCATATGGTTGTTCAACACTAATAGTAAAACCGTTTGATTTACAGTAAGCTGGGTCATATGGTTGTTCAACACTAATAGTAAAACCGTTTCGATTTACAGTATGCTGGGTCATATGGTTGTTCAACACTAATAGTAAAACCGTTTCGATTTACAGTAAGCTGGGTAATATGGTTGTTCTACACTTGTAGTAAAACCGTTCGATTTACAGTAAGCTGGGTCATATGGTTGTTCTACACTTGTAGTAAAACCGTTCGATTTACAGTAAGCTGGGTCATATGGTTATTCTTAACTTATAGTAAAACCGTTTGATTAACAGTAAGCTGGGTCATACGGATATAGTACACTTCGATAGTAAAAATTTTTTCAAAACATAAACCTGGGTCGTATTTTAACACTTTGATGGAAAAATCATTTGATTTAAAGTAAGCTGGGCCCAAGATCATAAAACTAAGGTTTGAGATCAGTCTCAAATCTCAAGGATCTGATTGGCTGAAATGGCGACTGGTCGCCATTTCAGCCAATCAGATGCTTGAGATTTGAGACTGATCTCCAGATTAAGTTTTATGATCTTGGGCACTGGGTCATACAGTCATCATACCCTTAAGCTTACAATTGGGGTAACATATTTTATCTCTTGGTGGGTAATAGTTAGTTCACCAAGACAACTTGTACTTGTTTATCCATTTGAGTTTGTTGGGGGCAAGTTTGAGCTTGGTGCACCCTGTAACATGGTTTTACCACTAACAGTTTCAACGCATTAACACTTCATTTTCTCTTTTCGTTAATTGTTTGTGGTGTCTCATTTGAAATTAATAGTTTGATAAACCATGCTTTCCTTTCCTCGTTACTTTTAGGCAGCGTGGGGAGGCTGTGTTTTCTGTATGAGATAATTCCTGATATGCATATTACATCGTTTTGAACGTGCGTTTATAGAATCAACGTATAGACCTTAAATGTGAATGTAAAGAGCGAAATATCAGACAACAAACGATGATGTCTTTTAATAGGTTGTAATTTGAACATTTGCTTGAGAGTTGTTTACAAATTTGGATTACTTACCTGCCTAGTTAAATGACTTGTACGGACGACATTCATTTTAAACCTTTGCTAATGACTTGGAATATAGTATATGGTTCTCATATGTTCGCTTGCGAGTTTACCAATATACATTATAAGTTGTTGTAATTTCACTCATGGGTTCGTGAAAGACCAGTATATAATAATAGGTTTTTCGGGTTAAATACCTTTGCTGGTGAGTTGACCACACCGATATTATATCCATAAAGGAACGAGTTTCCAAACACACACACAGTAATACTAAAGAATAACCAAAAGGTCACACGTGGTTCTCTCTCAGGCTGAAAAAGAAAACAATAATGCGAAAATAAATAAACCAATATTAGATTATTTTTAACATAGTTTTAGCTTATAATGATGGGCTACTTTGCTGACTACAAAAATCCTAAAGTTGTTTGGGTAAATGCAGTAAACATCCTTATTCGACTTGTTCTTAGCGCAAACTCAAAATTGACGTGCGCATTTCATACTGATTTGAACTGAAGAAAACTCAAAATTGACGTGCGCATTTCATACTGATTTGAACTGAAGAAAACTCAAAATTCCATGTATCTTTTGAAAACTACAGTAAACTCAGAATACGTTTGGAGAACGATTTGGCCCATTCTTTTCAGAAAAACTCATAAAAAGAGCAGGTCTGTGTTTTCTTTCACCAACTGAATTTTGTAACGTTTAGACTAGATACTGATATATTTTATAATATTATAAAGTCATCAGATAATATTATATTTGTAACTTTTAGTTGTATAAGTGTTTATTTAAAAACCGCCATTAGACTCTTACTCGGTTGTTATCAGTTATCAGTAAATAAAAGAGAGACATGTACAGTAAAAATCGCCACTACAGGTTCTGCACCGCTAAATGCGACAGCTTGAAATCTTCACTTATGGAGAGAAGTATATTGACGGAAAATGGATATAGGTTAGTTTTTTTATGAATGGAACTTTACTTGATATATCGTATGAATTGCATAGAAACACGTCACAGCAGTTTGTCACAGCAGTTTAACTATTTTCTATCAGCGAACACTATCTCATCCTTAGCAATTTCACTACTGAGCCATTCCCTATAAAGCCAATCCTTTTAAACTTTAACTTTTAAAGATTTATGAAAATTATAAACGCCTATACTTAAACTAACATGTCACTGTTATGGATTTTGTTTATGTTGAAATTCGAGAAGTGAATGCCAATCAGTCCTCGCTAAATGATAACTATTTAAATTAACCGGATATTTTTTAGCTATCGTAAGTAGGTTCACCCTTTAAACACTCGACTCAGTAAAGAATGTATTACAGTATTATTAATCCTAAATCCGTTATTTGATATCTGTTTTATTACATATTTTAAACTGGTACATGATTTAAAATACTTGTTTCAAGACAGCGCTGTAAAATATAAAATCATTTAATTTTCTGAGTAAACAGTGTATTTAAAAAAAACTCTTATCTATAAGATAAAAAAACTATAAAAGAAATATGTTTTTTTTATTATTTTTTTTGTAGATGGAAATTAAATATATTTCCTGAAAATACTAACCGGCTTTTGGCCATCCAAATGCCTAGCATATCCGTTTTGTTCCATAAATTATATAATATATAATTATAAAAATAAACAAAGTGAGTAATAACTTTAACCAATCGCTGATGATGCAATCACGAACTTTGAGCGTGATCGGGAAGTTTTCTAGTATATATACACACGGGTGTAAAATGACGCAATCTATTGGATTCCGATTGGATATCAGCCACGAGGAACTGTCTCATCATAATTAAAATATTCTTTATTCATAAAAATGTGAGTGTTGAAATTAGAAAAGAACACTTAGATTTTACTCATTTGCTGAGAAAATGTTGTGCTTGTTACTTAGGAAATCTTGACGGGCGCTTTTCTAAGAAATTATTAACGTGGGTTGCGTAAGAAGGGTTTTGAGTGTTTAGTTACTGGATTAAAAGTGTATATGAAATTTTAGAACTAAGTTGATGGATTTGAAGTAGATTATCAAACCCTCGTCGGCAGCAGGTGGCAGTAACGTAATTCTTATTTAAACTTAGTATTTAATGCATTTTATTGTCTGCTATATTAAGGAGCACAAACTATGCTTAAGTGTTGTTTCAACATAAATTTCAAGGAATCAAATTTTTTATTATATTTTTCTTAAAAACAATACTGGCATGTGTGGTCGAAAAAAGGTCTTCAATTCTGTGACAACCAGACTAAGGATGTTATGGTAGGATTACCATTTCTGATGTTGCTGCTGCTGCTGCTATTACTACATTTACTACTAAAACTACTACTGCTACTACTACAATAAAGACAATTTAGTAATAAATTTTGTGGAGGTATGGTGTCTTTGAGGGGGTAAAAGGTAGGAATTCTAATCCGACAAAGGCGGGTTCGAATCCCACCAGAGGCGAGCGAGATACTTTTAAAACTTTTTTTTCTACTCAATTTGAGAGTTGATAGTGTATAGTTATCAAAACATAGAGGAACACGACAAATACAAAAATAAATAAGCCTAAAGTAATGAGAAGCAGTTGAACATAAGGAAGGAATAATAGTGTAATAGTGTATTGTGTTGGTACATGTAGTAGTGGTGGCGGAGGAAGTGGTATAATTGATTTCAAGATGTAGTAAAAATAACAAAATACAGTCAAACCTGTGCTAAAGACCACCTGTAAACAAAGGCCACCTAGGAACAAAGGCCACCTAGGAACAAAGGCCACACTCAATTTGACCCACTGACTGATTTAAAGAACAAATTTACTTGTGAACAAAGACCTCCTGTCTCTAAAGACCACATTTGGGCTGTCCCCTGAGTGGACTTTGTAGACAGGTTTGACTGTAGTAGAAATAAAAGAAAAATATAAAAAAAAATGGTAATAACAACATCAGTTGAAATAGAAAATGTGGTACATGTGTGGTTTTAGCATAGTCTTCGGCACGCGTTCTCAGTTACTGGGACAAATAAAATAATACATAATGTTTTATTAAACGGAAATCTACAATTTCTCATACATGTAGCATTAAAATTATCCACGTTATATTATTTTCCTTATTTCTCCCATTGAGTACCCCACAATGAAGGGAAGTAAGCCGCACACTGCACACGTGGTTATGTCTGACTGAACATTAATTGAGAAATAAATTAAGGCTAAAGTTCTTTATTTAAACCGTTTACATTTTTGTCGGTTTACGTAAATCTATTTTGCCAAACCTTTTAAATATTTGATCAAAAGATTTAATTTGAATACGCGTCAGAAGACATGTATTTGAAGGTTATAATGTTGCAACGATTTCATCATTCTGTACTTGGCAACCCACGCATATCGGCTGTGTTTACAACAAATAACAGCTGTGAATAGTTCAATACGGAATGAATATAACAGTTTGTGAACAGAGAAAGTAAGGTGTGCCTTACAAAACCAATAAAATACCTTGCGAAAGTCGAGACCTTCTGGTGTAAGCATAGTCTGAATAGAAAATATTGCAAAATATTAAATGTTATTAGAGCAAAAAAAAACTCGAAAATTAAGCCCATGGTCTTGAGGCATCTGACTGTTCCTAGCTTTGATTCTTACTCAGTTGTTAGCGATGTACTAAATTAGGGACATACGCAGTGCAACAGTCAATTCTTAGGTGGAGTCTGTTTTTAGAAACTTTGGCTCCGGGTTTGACTGTTACACTGCGCATGTTTATTCATAGATAACGACTAAGTAAGAAACAAGCTCTGTGTAAAACTATCCGGTTGTTAAATTTCCAACAGAAATAAGGCGATGACATTTGTATGAAATATTTCCAATATCTTTTCTGGTCATTAGAAACTTGTTATTCTAGTGTCCAAATGCATAAAATTAAAGCTTAGAAATATGATTTATTTGTAAGAATTACTTATTCTACATTTAACCCTAAGTTTTTTTTAATCCCCGGATAAATGTTCGAATTATTTGTTAACTGCGCCATATAAAGTACACGTATTAAAGTAGAATATTTATGACATTACGATTAATTATTAAATGTATTTAGCACAAGGGTATATACTACCGGACGTTCTAGTGACCCCGGTCAAACAGAAAACTTTGTTTTGGGAACAGTCCATAATAAGTGCCATAGAAGACAAATACTATTTCAAATTCCACAACTTAATGGTATTGTAACACGAGAGCATATTTATTATTATAAATTGTAAAGACATTGAATTATTCTACTTGTTCTAAAGATCGGTATCATGACAACCCCCGTAGTAAATTTACGACCGACACCGGATCTTTCATCATTGTTTATATTTCAAAGGTCGATAACCCAGTGCTCTAAATTAAAATATCTGGACACTTCTTAATGCAGTTTAAAGTTTAAAAAAATAGACAACACTATTAATTTACACGCAAACGACTTAAACACATAAGTTGACTAATTAGCAAACAGGTGATCGGTCCGTCCGGTGGTGGTCAAAGCTCTAGAAGTTGCGTGTATATAAAATCAAGACTAATATTACATCATACTATGACATTGAAGTATGTGAACTATACAGACTTAATTGTCAAAGTATTTGGAATTTTTACAACTTGGATATAATTCAAATAAAGAGGACATAAAAATCGTCCCCGACATAAGACCTACTTTTTTACTGGGTGCGTATGCACTTAACAAAAGCTCTGTCTAAATTTTTGTCAAATGAATGGCTGTGGCCTAGGTTTTGACGCTTTAATCTGTCTCAAGATAGATTTGTGTCACTGGGCCACTATTAAAGTACATAGTGAAATAAAAAAGAAACGCGTATTTGTGAACACTTGCCAAACAGAACCCAAGAGATTGTTTTAACAAGGGTTTTCTTTGAAAACTTTTATTATTAGCTTAGGGCAATGTCGTTCGGCGTCAACATTTCAATTAGTATGTTTGATTAAATTCACATTTTCTGATTAACCTTTCGAGGTAGAACTATGTCACAGGGTGAGAAAGAATGTGCAGCCAGACCGGGACTCGAACCCGGGACCCCTCGCTTACAGGGCGAGTGCTCTCCCGACCGAGCTATCCGTCCGCATACACATCTTCTCCCCAGATAGTGACTAGATTCGTACCGTGACAACTACAAAACTTAACACAGTTGTCTGACATCACAAAAGAATCATCAGGACGAGTTTCATGTCTCTTGACTGTATTTTTCATAGTTATGCCCCTTTTCACTTATAGTTTTAGAAGAAACCCTGGTTTTGTCGCATTGCGGCGTCTTCTTGTGTAGACATGCCATAAAGCGTCCAGTGAAGGAGATCTACACTTTGAATTTCAAGACAGCAGCAAAAATTTCGTTTTACTAATCAGTACATGTATACATGTACATACTCATCATATACTCATACTAAAAATAAGTTTAATAAAGCGGTTCAATTATCTTTCAAAGTGGAAGGGATTTTAATCAAACACTTAAGAGGGATTCTGGGTTCAAAATAATCAAGATGGCGGCTTTTCGACTTCAACATCCGAGTCATACTGGTGATACTGCCGGGAAACTCCCCGCCCCGTCTCTTATTGCAAACAATCCAATAAAGCAATCATATTGTCCACATTGCTTAGCAAGTTTATATTAAACACGTGTGATAATCAAGAATATACTAAGGAAATAAAGTTCATAGTAAGTTATCAAAGGTGCAATTCGTATTTCTTTTTAGAAAACATTGCTCTACTTTTTTTCAAAAATATAATTTTTGTTGCCAACTTAGCTTATATACTAGCTTAACTTATCTTTATCAGTATACATACACTGTATATGCCCTTGTGAAGGTAAAGACAAGATGCATACCTTAAGAAACAAACTAGAGCATGACTTAAACAGATACGGACATTTACTACGCCATTGAGGAATATTATCTTCAGTGAACATGTGCCAAGGTTGCTTTTTGAGACTGGTTTCCATGCTCAGTTTTATAACCTTGGGCACGTGTCTCAAAAGAGCATTTATTATATTTCAATCTCTAATTAAACACATACACACAAGAACATACGGGTTGTTAAGTGTGTATCTATAAAGAAAATCAAAGCATATTTAAACATATTTATTAAATCTGTTTAGTCACAGTTCAGCATGGAATACTTCAATGCCACAGTTGTTGTTAATACCACTTCAACAATCTCCTATGCAGAGTTGTCGTTCTTTACACTCACTTTACATCTCTGCGAAAGGCTCAATGTCAAGATTTTTTACCAAACTAATAAGCTTCGTTGTATACAGTCATAATTATGAATTTGAAAGCTTGTGGTATAACCAATGACAGAAATCTTCACTATCTTTCATTAAAACCGAAGAAACCCAAGTTATTTTAAATGTAGTTAGTGAACTATTTTGTTGCGCTAAAGTAAACGCAGTTGAAAGTAGTCCTAGCCTATAACAGAGGTGAATGTAATGAGCCGATAGTGTAAGAGAGAGCCACTTTAATACCACCATTATATAAGTCCCTATAAATCACTGAAAAGAAGCCAAATTCATCAAAAGCCGATCAGTAACGTTACATTTCATGACCTGCTGTGATGTTTTTTTTCGTTTTATTCATAATTGGTTTATGTTTACAGAAGTAAATTATTCACATCAAACAATGACCAAATTTTTAATTAGAACAACAATAAAAAAAATATTAGTAACACTGAAACCAAAGATGTGTACTGCAAAAGATTCCCACAAGCAAAAACTGGGAGTGACTTGTAATGCGTATGCACATGTTTAGGCAGCAACACTTAATTTTCATGGGAACTTCTGCCAGAAAGTTGGAAATTATAAAGTGATTACCCAAAGACTGCCCAAAACGAACCCTTTTTGGGGACGGTAACGGGGTGTCTTTGGGACTGGCTGTTTATTGAGACGTTTATCATTATTATACGCGCAAGTTTTTTGGCGTTTTAGCTCTATCGGTATCGTTATCAGATTTACATGCAGTTTGTTTGGCGCTGTCGATACCTAGTTCGATACCTAGTATGGGCATCATTTTCACAATTCTCTTCCGACAGCGTAAAAACCTATGTTTCATTTCCTTTACATCACATCCATTCCACAATCAAGAAAGTATTGTATTAGTTTCCCCCTTCCTTATGGGGGTTAAGTGTTTTGTCGTCAATAACATTTGACTCGACTATGATACATAGTATTATGCACTTTGTTTTGTTTACAATGAATGTCACTTAGAACATAATGTCCTTAGTCAGAAGATAATATAATTGTAATTAGAATCGCTAGTTTTAACATTAGTTTAATTTCCATTTGATATTATATGCATATACAAAACACTCGGGGGATGACCCTCAAGTGGTCTTTGAGAGCAGGTGGTCTTTGTTCACTGTTAAATTTAATTTACCTGTTAAATTAAATATTTTCAGTCAGTGGGAAAGATAAAATGTAGTCTTTGTCTAGAAGTGGTCTGTAACCTGTAGTTTACTACAACTAAGATCTAACAGGTTGCAATGCTATTGTATTTCTAATTGCTTTGCTTCCGTTTCCAAGGTAACCTGTCTACTTAACGTCACTGGAAGTCAACTCTCAAAAGCAGGGAAAACAATGTGAAATTCAGATCTTCAAGACAGAACAATTATCATCGAAGAACATGTAACATGCAACACATTTTTCCAGAACTCTGGATAGCTCCAGTTTCTATGTAAATGGGGAAAAATACAGTTACTATCAAAGAAACTAACTACATGTAGACATGTGGTATGGTTATTTAAGTAAAAAATAAAACGCTGAAACTACAAAAGAACCGCCGGCTATGCCTGTATAGAGAACCCACTAGTCAAATGGCATTGCTACTGCTGGCGCGGCCAGCAGATTTCCAAACAACCGTTCCGTCATCTCAATCCTTCACAACCCGAAGAAAGCTGTTCCAGACTCACAACCCCCTCCCCCATCTTCTCCACCTACCCTCTTTCCACTCGTTGAAGCAGTTTTACTTGGCAATTGGAATAAATACATGTTATGACTTGTAGAATATGAAAATAAGGCCTGACGGTTATAAAGCTGAGCATGGAAACCAGTCTCAAATCTCAAACATCTGATTGGCTGAAATGGCGACTGGTCGCCATTTCAGCCAATCAGATGCTTGAGATTTGAGACTGGTTTCCATGCTCAGCTTTATAACCTTGGGCACTGATGTGGTTATTAACAGGTGCAGGCATTGAACACGATTCGAACCAACACGACTAAGTGAACTATTTCCACACACGGATATTCTAACAGCCACTACTTAATATGACAAGACCAATTCGTAATTGACAATTTGTGGTATGCACGTTATGGATGAGTACATCAATATCTCAATTGGTCACTTAAAACAACACGTTTTCGCGACTTTATCGCTCATATTTCGAGTATTAATGTCTTGCACCGCCTCCGAGTATCTGGTTTTAACATCCTTATTCGCTTTTATTGGTGTCACTAGAATCCGGAAATTCGTTTTATTTGTGAGTATATACTTGATTATCCCTCCTCTTATAAAAGCCGTGGAGTTTGATTGGTTCCTAGTGCCGTTTCATTATCATTTCTAGTTATATGAACAAAGTGTAAAAAGTAAACTAAAATGTACTAAAATTACGTCAATTTGATATGACCTTCTTTAAAAAAAATATATATATATATATAATTTGGTAGACATTTAACCTATGTTGAGTCATCAAACAGACATAAACCAATATGGTTGGTTAAAAAAAATGGACAAAAGCATTCCCTTAAATCAAGGTTTGACTATCTGATTGGCTTCTTCGTCAATAAATCCAAATAACAAATCAAAACCAAATAAATAAAAAATGAGATTGAGTGTGTCCAGGATATGGCCCAACAAAGTTCCCTTTTAAATCACATTTCAGACTAATCGGATTCATAATTAAGGATATGAACTGTATTTCATAAAATTTCAAATTCAAGAGGATATGAATAATATAACATTTCATGCAAATTTCTTAAATAATTGCTTTCATATTGATCTTGCTTGACAACGACTTGTGAAAAAAATAAGATAATATTTACAATGTGTAAGCGTATTTCGCTTCCGGTAATTGCAAAGTACATACAAGCACACGGTCAGAAGGTAGGGCTTTTTCACTTCCAAGAGAAGTAGTCCTATATTTGGGGGAAAATGTGGTGATTTCTATTCTAAAGAGGAATGAAAACCCTGATGATAAGTAACCTTTTGGGAGAACAAAATGATTATACAGACATTTTCTGTGAGATGAAGGAAAAAGAAGCCCTGGAGTTCTTATAAATGCAAAGTAATCCGTTGAATATTGAAGGTTGAAAACTGTGTTATTTAAATAAAACCGTCATTGAATATGGAAGACAACATAAACAGAGTACAAAGCCCAGCGGGACTTGGTACGGTATAAACTAAAACGCAGAAAACTGCCCCCTTAACCCTTGATGAAAGTCAACTAAATTCATCAGATTTTTTCTAGACCTATCAACTTCACTACAGATGCCAATTAAAAGTGATGTAACGTCCGACAAACTTGGCGAATGTCTGTCGCAATGAGCCTCACGAAATACCAAACGGTTCTTTCATTCGAATCAATAATGCCAATGACTTACCGTATAATGGGTTATTTTCGCGATCGAAAAATTTCGCGATTTTGTCGTAATTTTAATGCTCGCGGCTTTTGTTTTAGCGAATTTGCGCTCATAGGTATTGACGCCTACGTTGTTGGGAATTTTTAGCGTTTTTTAATTTTAGCGAATTCACGTCGGTCGCGAAAATAGCGAAAATATTTTGCTCGCGAAAAAAAACCATTATACGGTATTTTGATCGGAGATTTCGCAATACCTGACAAGTATTGCATGTCAGTATCGTCTACATAGTGCCAACACTTATTAATTGCAACAGAAAGATATTGCATTTCTTGGGGTGCTGATCTGTGCGGTTAGTATAAATTGTAGTACATTGTATTCGGTTAGTATAAATTGTAGTACATTGTATTATAAATTCGACACAAAATTGATTTACCCCACCCCTATCGCAAAAGTCGGTTCAATAAAATAAAATGTACATTGCTGAAATCAGAGTTTTGTATCAATTTCTTGAAATGGAACAGAACTCGGATAGCCAGTGCCCAAGGTTATAAAACTGAGCATGGAAACCAGTCTCAAATCTCAAGCATCTGATTGGCTGAAATGGCGACCAGTCGCCATTTCAGCCAATCAGATGCTTGAGATTTGAGACTGGTTTCCAATCTCAGCTTTATAACCTTTAGACCAGAACTCGGATAGCCAGAAATTTATACTACTGTGGTATCATATATTTTCGCGGGAACACATTTTCACAGAGAAAAAAAAATATACGGGCGGGTATAAATTCGCGTTATTAAATATTTCTGTGAATCGCATTGCTTAATTTTGCAGGGGTTTAAGTTCGCGCATTTACCCTAGCGCGAAATACGCGAAATGTAAACCCGGGCAATGTGTAATAATACCAAGGAAATGAGGTTGGCAGCACTGACTTACATCATTTTAGTATATTATGCTTATTGGATGCCCATGACAGATTTATTTCTTGGAAGAAATCAAAAACATAGATGGCCAGTAAAAACTCTTGGAAATAAATCGAAAGGGGGGTTTCATAAGGATGTACAATACACTTTACATTCTTGAAACTCTCAGAAAATTAACGACGAAGCGGATTCGTGATAATGTACTTGTAATGAATTCACTCAAGATTCTTGGAAATCACAGATAAACACGAAGCGGATTTCATAATGATGTATCCGGAATTGTCCTGAAATATCTTTAGGTCTGCTATATCGTTTAAAGATCGATGTGTTTATAATTTCCAGAGATTTTGTAATAGCAGTAAATATTTAGGAAACATCGGACATTTGTGTAGGCTGTATTATGTCAAGACTTTATATAATTATGAACTCTAACTTCGGGCAGTGAAATAGCGTCATATCTTTTAACAATACATAGAGTAGGCGCAAAACTAATTATTTTTTAATTAAAATACACGTAATTTTATAATGAAATTTCTTGCCTGTGCCGATCTTTTGTGTAATTGTTTTAAAAGTCGCAAGGTGATTCTATAATAATTTAGCACAATAAAGGTACTTGATGAAAATACCGTTTTGCACATAAATGGATTTTGCCATTCTTTGCTAGTTTATGTTTGTTATATTTGATGTAGGGAGAAAGACGCTAAAAGACCTCGCTAACAGACCACTTCTCCCCTCAGCCTGATTTTCTTATACTATCACGTTTCATTGACGGATTTCCGCCAAATTTAGTCGAAAAATTCTTATCCGAAATGAGAACTTTGTGAATAGCTTGGACTGCAATCTTTTATTGCTTTCACACTTCTGTAAAAACACGAGTAGGATCGCGTGTTGAAATGGGCCAACGAACGGAAGAATTGCATGTGTATGACAAACATAATGCTTTTCCGATGTATCACGTCAGACTGTTAACCTCTGTAACGCGGTCATTTACGTCCGTTCCGCGTCGCTTACCTTCGTAACGCAGTTACTTGCGTCCGTTACGCAGTTGCCAACCTCCATAACGCTGTTAATTACATCCTAAATATGATTGTTAACCTCTTGTAATGCGGTTGCTAACTTTGTTATGCGTCGTTACGTCCGAAACGCGGTTGCTAACCTCATAACGCTGTTACTTACGTCCGTTACGCTGTTACTTACGTCCGTGACGGACTTGACGTCCTTAACGCTGCTAACCTCTGTAACGCTGTTACGTCCTAAAAGAGGTTGCTAATCTCCATAACACGGCTCTTCGGACGGTTTCTTGAATTTAATGCTATGATGTCTCGAAAATAGTCAAAATTAATCGATTGGGGGGGGGGGGGGGCATGTCACGGGAAACGATAAAGTCAGAGAGCTTGCGTCAATCTTGAATGAAGTCACAGAGATAATGAGACGACACTCAATTTTCGCTTTTCGCGGATAAATGCCAATATATTGTCAAATATGTTACAAAATATATATTTTAGTTATCAGAAAATAAAAAATAATCGTATTTTTCCAAATATGGTTATACCAAATGTAAAGAAATAACATGATTGTATTATCGAAGACACCTTTTTTCCCGTGACGTGCCTTTATCCGAGTTGGACGTGAAAGTAAGAAGGCTAGCAAGTAAATTATTTAACTGGCTATCTTAAATTTTCAGTGTACATTAAGCTAAGCATGTACCAAGGTTATCCTATGACAATTACAGAACCTTGAAAATATAAAAACAAAGCCAGAAGAACTTTAGAAGCAGCCTTGACTTGGAACCGTCTCGTATCGATCGTCACAATCCTGAAGGACGTCAGTACAAATATAGCATGCGAAAACATCTTTTAGTAGAGAACCAATACATTACACAGACTTCTAGACATGCCATCTAATTCCTAGGCTAGTCTATACGTAATTAGCGGAACGTGCAATTATGCACGATAAATGGAATTTATTCATACAGTTTAACCCCGAATTACGACCACCCCGGAATAACGACCAACTCTACAAGAGTCCAAAGACCACAATTGCATCCTTCCATTTTGTAGTCTTGCACTATTTTCCAACTAAAACAAAGGCCATTCCGCTAGTAAGACCATTCTTCCAGTCTCAAAGGTGATCTTTATAGCGAGGTTCCACTGTAATAATTGAATAGAACATAACTGACCCTAAAATAAAAGACTGCATTTAAACTGCAATGAAACAGAAAAGGCGGGGGATGTCTTTACAACATTCAAAAGTACATTTGCATCGAACTATAGGCTTCCTTAAGCAATCGTCTTCAATTATATCAATGATAACATCCGTATATACAAGTGGGAGGTTCCGAAAATGTTCGTGAATTTCCGGAGTGTGAAGATTCGTATACCTCCGTTCTTTAAAAGAATAAACAACACTTAAATAGTTATCTTGGCGGTTGGATGGAAATGGGGTCATTTTACTGCGCTGAAAACATTCCAAATGTACATTTCATTATTCTTGATCTAAATATCGACATGTTCATAAAAGGATTCCCTCACAAGAATAGCAAGAAGTGAGTCAGACAAAAAGGTGGCACTTTCTGTTCTTTGATTTGACCTTATGACATAGTTATTGACCTATCGACCTAATGACCTAGTGTTTTTAAAGTAACCAGACAGGTCATCATTATATACATTGTATTCTGTCCAAGTTTTGTGACAATCGAATAAATATATTTATTACACATTTATTTGCCTCTAATGACCCATTTTCTAAATTACCAGACACACATGCCATCATGATATAAATTCTGTCTAGGTTTTGTGACAATCGGATACAAATATTGATGACACAGATTTTGACCCACCTCAGATGACACATTTTCTAATCAACTATTCCTCATAAACAATCAAAATTTGGCGATAACTGCTTTGAATAATGTTTTCTTTCCTTGTTTGTTAAACATAACAAACATACTTTAATATTCAGTTTCCGGTCAAATAATTTTAAATATTAATATTATATAAAAATTTAAAAGGTCAAACAGAGGTATTTGTAATATAACATCATCGATATTTTAAATTTTAACACTGGGACACCCGCTACGGGGAACCTTTGTATATCGCCTTTAATTGAGGGATTTTGATTGTCCAAACCAGTTTGAATATTCTTTCATGACAATCTTTATACATGTACTTCCTTTTTCTAAAGTTTGCATGAAGTCCGCTAAAAGTATTGTTAAATCAGATATCAGGTATTCAACGCGGGCTTTGCAAATGCGAAAGATAAACATCAAAACCTTCTTTAAAAAGATATTTTAGAAACTATGTTCAATTCATGCTTTAGATGGTTATCAAAATGCAAAGCAATCAATCATTTAATAGTAGTCACTCTAAGATAGCTGTTGTACCGGCGGGATGTTATCAAACCACAACCATAAACCGTAAATATCATTTGTCTCTCTATTTTGTAAAACTGTTGTATAAAAATGTTCGTCCTCTGCGAGGGAAACCTTGACAGAAGTTGCATTTATTATGGGGTGCTTCATGGAAAAAGGTAATTTCTGACACCTGTATGACGTTCAATTTTTATTGAAATGACGTCAATAATATGAGCAGACGACTTTTCTTTTTATTCTTTATGTGATGAAAAATAACATTAAGTTTACAAAATGTTTCACAAAAATCTCCAATTAGTTATCGTTTAACACGATCGAATTATCTATGTCAAAATGTGTCTGCTTTAGACAATACTGTTTTGTATTGTATTGTTCTTACAAATCCTTTTTATATATATCTAGGCAACTACATGTACGATTTTCGTACTCCTAAAGAGGTCTACTGTAAAAAAAATCACTTTATTTAGCGTGATTTCGAATTTCACTTACTACAGGTCAGGAATTTATACGTAACAGGACCAGTGTACTTATTATAACTGACAAACAAGAAACCCCATTTTTAAAAAAAAATTACTCCACACTAAACATTTTAACAAATTAGACGCGTTTACTAAATACTGGCCACCGGTGGTATTTTAGTAAACGGATCCGGTATCGATAGCGTTACAATACATACATGTCTATATGCACGATGTAAAAATACTACGTCGATATATCAACTACCTTACACTGACATTGCTCTACTGGCATAAATGCACTAGTGGCATAAAAATGAACTATGCACAGATTCAATGACACCTTTAATTATCATTTCCACAAGGAAAGCATTCAAAAATAACGCATTAATTACTGCGTTATTAATTAAACGTTTGGCTCGCGTGTTCTACCTGTATAGTTCCCAATTAAAGTATCGTACATTTCGACCGTTTGTTTTATATAAGGCAGTAAGCCGTATTCAGGTGCATACCAGTGCTCAAGGTTATAAAACTGAGCATGGAAACCAGTCTCAAATCTCAAGCATCTGATTGGCAGCCAATCAGATACTTGAGATTTGAGACTGGTTTCCAATCTCAGCTTTATAACCTTCAACCCAGGCTCGGATGAAAGCTTTCATGAAAGGGGTGTCGTTCTCGGGGCGGGGGGAGGGGGGGGGGCAGTGTTGGGAAAGTTAAATTATGATTTCCCGGCAAGAATAGGCAGGAAAATTAAATACTAATATTGATGACCCTAAAAAAACGGAGCATGAGAAACCCTTCTGAACCCTCTTTGGATCTGCATCTCAAAACACAAATTCTATTCCAGTATGCATGTACTTATCAAACACTGCTTCTTAGTTACTTGTTAGTTAATTATAAGAACAAAGAATCTTACATAATATACACGTTATAAACCGATAAAATGAGAGATAATACATTATACAATTTAACTGAATAACACTCTTGCACGCTGACCAATACCCCTCTATAATAAATAGTCTTTTTTGCCATTTAAGAGTGTTCAACAAAACCGAGTAAGACCTAGCCGCCTTACATCATGCTGCAGTGAAAAAATAATTTAAAAATGACCAGTGTGCATGTAACCTAGTTTTTGACATCGAAACCGTAAATGTTATTGTATTAAAACGTAATAAAAACTGTTAAAGATCAAACACATTTTCATTGTTATTGAATTCGATGGGAAGGCTACGGTTGACATTAAACATTTGCAGGTTTTAAAGTCAATGAAATAGTTGTGGCTAGCTTTAATATCAATATTTATTTTTTATCGTAGTTCTCGTTTTGATGTAGTAAATGATAAGGTGTACCTTAACCCTTTCCTACATATATACGCATTTATTGCATGGGCGAAAAGATAGGATAGGACGGTATATATGTACAATCTGATCAGGATCTACACCGCTTGCTATATGATTTTTTCGATTAATTTTGACCAAAGAAGCGAACGGTGCAGATCCTGGTAAGAGAGCACAGATGTGCCGGCTGATCTGGATCTACATTGTTGACACATGAGACATCCGCATATATGAAGTAAATAATAAGGTCTCATTTGAGTTTTTTTATCATTCGACCAGACTTCACCGCAACAAATAGAGTGGGAGCAAGCCCGGGCCTGCCATCTTCAAAATATAAATGTACAATGCAACAACGAATGCTGTATCTACACAATATTTTTGAGGCAAATATAGGAGAGTTTCTGGCCTATCTTCAAAATGAATATAGGAAGTTAGCTGTTCTATTTTTAGAAATATAGTAAAAACCCTCATTAAGACCGACTTTATATTAAGACCAGCTCAATAACAAGATCACTATTTGATTTTCATTTTAACACCCCAATTTAATGATTTTTAAAACTGTATACGCGCTAAACTGTTAGTATTGTTTGAAATACCAGTACAAAAACTAGGCGTATACAAGAAGGGTTAGATCTATAACATCACTCTCTTACACTATCGGCTCATTACATTTACCTCTGTTATAGGCTGGGACTACTTTCAACTACATTTTCTTTAACTCAAAGAAATAGTTCACCAATTACATTTACAATAGATTAAGTTTCGTCTGTTTTAATAAAAGATAGTGAAGATTTCTGTCATTTGTTTTACCTCAAACTTCCAAATTCATAATTATGACTGAATAAAATAAGGCTGTCGAGTTTGGTCAAAAATCTTGACATTGAGCCTTTCGCAGAGATGTAAAGTGAGTGTAAGGAACGACAACTCTGCGAAGGAGATTGCTATAACATAATGCGTCATTCGGACTCGCAAGAATCTTCAAACTGTATGATTTTCTTGAAAATCTTCAAGGAAATGGCACTGTACGCCACGCATTGTGGATTTGATTTAGTTGATTTAGTTTTACAAAACAGGTTTTACAAAATATACCAACATATCTTTTACTATATATGTAGCATAAACCAAATATGATCTTAACAAATGTTAATGTAGCATACACGATTATTTAAGTAAACAATTTTTTCCCATAGTGTTAGAAGATTAATTTAATCGTTACTTTAACCTTTCAACAGTGTACTTATGTAACAAAGATGCACACTGACCCAGGTCACCGTTTGACAAAACGTAACAATCAACAATGACATTTCGTTCACCCCGCCATTTGAAAAAATAATAAACTATAACTGGTTATGTGTAACCTGTGCTAAAGACAGCCTGTAAACCAAGACAACCCGCGACTAAAGACCTCATTGTATGCCCTTCTGACTGATTTTAAGAAGAAATTTACCCGCATACAACGACCAGTCTGCCTTCAAAGACCACTTTTGAGTTTTCCCCATGAGAAGTGTTTGAAGACAGGTTTGACTGTATAAGAAAGGAACGAACGGAACAGAAACTGTTGAATCAGCATTAACTGCGATAGAGTCTATCAAACTACAAAATGCATCAAATAAAAGGATGTAACTTAAAATTCGATGGATTGTATCTAGTTCCATTTTATACTGATGTGCTTATATTGTTTACAAATTTATTTATTAAAAAACAACGCTGTTCACCAATACGAAACGCAACATCAATTTGTAAATTCAAAAGGAACGTGATCTAAATTCAGATTAGTGATTAATTGCGCATGTTATAAAACGTAATGCATTCATTTACGGATGTAAACAAAATACGTCGATTCGAGTTTGACTGTTAATAAACACAAAATGTTGACAAGTTAAGTTGGGACTGTTTGACTCAAATTTTAAGTTCTCTTTGGAAATGCAATACGTCGATTCATAATAAGAGTTTGACTGTTAATAAACACAAAATGTTGACAAGTTAAGTTGGGACTGTTTGACTCAAATTTTAAGTTCTCTTTGGAAATGCAATACGTCGATTCATAATAAGAGTTTGACTGTTAATAAACACAAAATGTTGACAAGTTAAGTTGGGACTGTTTGACTCAAATTTTAAGTTCTCTTTGGAAATGCAAAAAAACTGTAGTAATTTATGTAAACGCTGCAGAAGCATTCAGAAGCATACTTTTTACCCAGGACGATAAACTCATGTCCCAAGGTTGTTATAACTAGTTTCTCAGGTCGATAGAATTATCGTCCGAGGTTGATATCACTTTGGTCTCAAGTCGATATCACTTTTTATCGGGTCGATGAGTTTTACTCAGTTCGATAAAATCATCGTCTGTGGTTGAGAGCACTTCTTTTCTTAGGTCGATAAAATCATCTTCCGTGGTTGATATCATAATTCTCAAGCTGTTAATAGCAAACATTAACCATCTCTAAAAGCTTTAAGTGTTAAACAGTTCCAATCTCATAGTATTGTTACTGTACAAATCTAGCCACAATAAAGGTAAGCTGTGTAAGAGGCCCGCTAAGTTCGGTCGCCCAGATAGGCAGGTTCTGTACTCCCGTTTTTATTTCTCACCCTGTGACACATTGACTTGATGGTTACAGATATTCAATAAAAACGAGAAATTACCTTTTGGTCACGAAAAACTATATTACGGAACACCGACTAATACATAGCGACCACAACATAATAAAACCACAGGAGCAGTCTACCAAATGCAGAGGATAAAAAAGATAAAAAGGGATCGGTGTTAAACAACAAACAGATGCATTCAAACATAAAACGTAATGCATAAATGCAGTCTTTGTATCGCAAAAAAATCACAAAATATTCCTTTTACCAAGTTAATTAAACATGTGCGCCTCGGGCGGAACACTAACTCAACACCAACACACGTAGTGCGTATTTGTTTTTAAAGACAAACTAAATAGAATGCATTCTAAATTCTTTTTTGTACCTAAAACTCCTTTTAGTTCCACAACCTTCATGATTTTTTTTCTTCAATTTAAAAACATGACCCTTAGACCTGTAAATTATATTAGTTTTCTAACAAAAATTAGGGAGCAGTTCTAATGAAAATGTTATTAAATACAGGTTTTGTTCATTTCGATGAAAACAGCAGTATCAAAACCTTGTTTTAGAGAAATATGCAGAATACTATAATGAATATGGTCACATATAATCGCAATATTCAAAACACTTATTACGAGGAACTGGAAATAACTTTAACCAAAACAATATCAGGGGAGATACTATTAGATGTTTAGGTGTGTATGCAATAGTCCATTTACATAAACCATCACAGTATTATTCAACTTTTTACTTTAAAAGGTAAACAAGCCTGTTTCACTCATTATTTTCCTACTCTCAAGCGGACATAAAATACCATCTTTCGATCATCGCCGTACAGCTACGTTACCGCTAATTGTAAATATAGGTCAATGGAAGCTGCAACTGTTATTGATTTATGATTAAAATGTACCGATCAATGTAGGTCGTGAGCGCTGCGGGAGAAGGTGTGTCTATTTAATGAACATTGGTTGGTCAATTCTAAACGTTAACTCCACTTTCTCCCCTAGAACGACCTTAACATTTATAAACTCCCAACACGTGTTGAAGGTTATTGAATGGAAATATTAATCGATTAGGTGAATTTTGCGGTAAATTAGAAAAAAGAAAACAAGACAAATGTTTAAAACATGCAAATAATAAGATAAAGTAATGAAATTTGACCTACCTCCGACATTCTTGTGTTTTTAATGCCCTTGGAAGTTAAATATAACACTGAGCGCAAAAACCTTTACAACTAAGTGAAACGGTATACGGTCGATACAATATTACTACGGTGGCGTCGTAGCGCAGGGAGGTAACGCAAAGGGCAAATCTATTTTTTACTCAGGCGCGTAGCTTCACACAGTTTAAGATTCAGAATTTACCGGATACACAACTTAAACGTCTCCGGCTGCTTTGTTATTGCAGATTGCACAAATTGTTCCAAAATGCTTCAAATTTTAAATTTAAAGTTTATTTGACACACTGATAAAGAACTGTGTGTGAATAGTTACTTCGCCAGTTTCTCACAGAAACTTTGAGCTACCGCAGAGAAGAAAATGACTGTTTTCCTACAAAAGACATGAAATTGTTCAACAATAATTTTTCAAATTGTCCAATTTACAATAGCACGTAATATTCCTTCGTGCGACAAGTTAAATTAAAAAAAAATATTGTAAAAGTGACATGTTACAAAATATAGCCACTAAACAAGAAAACTTTAATAGACAAATATGTTAATATATATGCGTATAAAAATTAATCCGCAATTGCAAAATAGCGAATTCCTTGCCCGAATTAAGGACATAATGTAATTAGCTATGTTCATAAGGGTCGTTTTGTTTGCCCGTGACATTTTATAACGATCTGATTCAATGAATAAATAGAAAATGTTTTATTTTGACATCTGTTAAACAATGCGTTATGAATTAAATAATTGTTCACTTAATGGTTCCGACATTTCGATAACATTTATAATAATTATTACATAATTATTATTATTTTATATAGTAATTATTATTTCCGGGACTCTCGTTTGTTAAGGACGTCTGAAAAAAAATCTAGCAGTGTTTCTTTCAAAGGCAAGACTGAAGTAATTTAATATCTTTGATTATTTTAAGTTCTCAGTTTCAAACATACACGATTTTTGAGCCTTTCCTATGTTAACCGGGACTAACCTGTTCATTTAATCATTTTATCTATGATGGAGAGAAATTGCAATTTATTTTTGGCAATTCATGTACTGACAGTGATATTTTAAAAATATGCATTTACAGCATTCATTATTTATATCAATTAAGACTGTCAAAGTTATCATAGGGTTATGTTTATAGCATTAACAAGCAAGCACAGTTACGGAATGGAAATCCGCATACTGGATTAACAATCTCCGCTTGTTGTATATTTCTCTATTTATTACTTTTGATTATTACTACATTAATATGCATTGTATGTTTGTATTGTCTTTGTACTGTTGTGGTAACAATCCTGTTTGTTTGGATTTAAACCAATAAAATGATTTGATTTGATTTTTATCTACAAAAATTCTAGCATTTGAACATTTTACAAAACATACCCTTACGTAGACTGGCTACTTGTCGGAAAATTTGTATAAACATTTTTGTAGTTTTCCCTGGATGCGTATACTATGTAGCCAGTCTATTAAATATGTTTCTTATAGGCCTACGTAGAATGGCCTTCCAGAAATATGTACCGGATATAGACGTGGAGCTCTAGACTGGCTGTAAGTAAAATGTGTGTTTAAATAAGACAGGTCACAATTAAAAAATGTGTGCTTTACATTAGAGAAATGTTAGGCGGTCATTCTAACCCTTAGTTAACACATTGTGAATGGATGACAATTCGAAAGAAAAATCAACTTTATGAAGAACAAAAGAGCTAACTTAAAAAAATAACTTCCATGACATTAGAGTCGGACTCTCGTTTTGTAATAAAAGCGAATACAAAGATGTATTAAAACTTTTTTTTATTAAAAATACTAAGTGTCTAACGGGCACTGGAAGTGAATGCTGCACATGTGAGGTGGATCTCTAGGTCTTAACTCAACAGATTTTATTTCAGTAAAAGCAGATAGCTTGGATGCTATATGTATATAGCTTCAAGTGGTTTTCCACTATGAAAAGCTTTACTTTAAATTACTCGCCAATGTGATAACGCGTTCTTCCAAAGCTTTCGTTTGAACCGACATCGAAGTAAATGGCAACATATATACTCAATGAAGACAACAAAATACAATACTCCCCGAGCAGCCTTGCGATTAAAAGGCTTACTCTATCTCTATACTTTAATGATATAACCGTCATCATCACTGAATTCCAATTAAAGTTGTATTTGTTCTTTTTTTTTCATTTACAATTTTAGTGTTTGTTGTTGTTGTCGTTTTCAATCCTTCCTTGACATTGGTTCCAATTCCTCCTCGGCATATTCCGTGCCCTGTTTTTTCTTCCTCCCAGATGCAATAGCGTTTGCTATTTCGTCAAAAGTCCTGTTCTTTGTTTCCGGCACGTAGATGAACAGAAAAATGAATGAGCACACCATGATGACGATGAAAATAAGGTATGTGTATGCTCCGATACTTTTCTGTAAAAAGAAATCAAACAATAAGAAATAAATCATCGGAACACAATTAGTATCATTTCGTTTCGCTAGGATCAAATTTCGCGCAGAAGGCATAAATGATATTTTCGCGAAGGCAAATATTCGGGCACTAGTATTATTTTAATTATATAAGATAGTCAATGGTTGGATTTCGCTTGGTTTAAATTCTTGCACTTTTCCCTAGTGACATTATTTGCATTGTGTATTTTCTGCCGATTACAAACGTTGCTTCACAAAATATGAACTTTGTTACAAAGTACAAAGTTAACACATATTTGGGTAAGCAATTATAAAATACGACCACAGTGCCCAAGGTTATAAAACTGAGCATGGAAACCAGTCTCAAATCTCAAGCATCTGATTGGCTGAAATGGCGACTGGTTCAGCCAATCAGATGCTTGAGATTTGAGACTGGTTTCCAAACTTCAGCCCAGGCCTCACGATACTAAGATGCACATATATGCGTGGGCATAAATTTTCGTGGTTTTTCGTTAGACACCATTTTTGTGGGCTCTTAATTTCGTGAAACTCTATTTTCTAAACTACGTTTATATTCAATTATTTATTTCGTGGTGGTTTAAAGACATCGGTGATTTTAACTGACGGTCAATGTTTTAAAAGAGATTACGCACGAGTAAAGTAAGACGAGTAACAGTTACTGTAAAACAGCGGTTATTTGATTTACTGAAGTGTTAAAATTGAGGCCCGGCTGCTTAATCCGTAATAATTTAATGAACAGGACAATCAATAACTTATTAAATAACCAGACATGGCGACCTTTTTAAGCATGTGCAGGGGAATTTAAACATCAAAGAGAAATGCGCATTATGGTTAGTTGATAATTGGTAAACATTGCCGGATGGTGAAAATATAATTTTACTACGTTTATACACGCATGCGGTTAAACAAATCAGAAAGGCCTCATATTAACATCCCTTGATTTGACACCTAGAAGTACTGTTATTAGTACAGTCGCACATGCAAAGCATGTATAATTATTCAGTACAAATTGAGAAGGCTGTACCTTTCCCTCTAAATTCGCGGATCGATCGACTCAAGAAATCCGCTAAAATTAGTACATAACGAATACTAATAATGTTACAGTATTACCTGAATGAATCTAAATGTTAGCAGAAGAATGAAGTTGCACGTCCACTGTACGGCCATGGACAAACTCATAGCGGCAGCGCGTGGCTCTTGTCGGAATATCTCCGAAACTATGGTGTATGGGATGGGACCTGAAAAATGATGCGATGTTAGATTATGGCTCTGGTCAAAATTTCTTCATAAGTACAAATACTGTGAAAAGTTACATGTAAAGTTTCACTCTTTTATTCGAATTTTCAGACAGACGTTCATTTTTCACGTGAACTAAGTTACACCCATCTTCAAATACTTCAACCTATAATAGTATGTGGAGATAGATGTAACTTAGATTAAATTTAAACGGGTTTTTTATTCTTGAAAAAAGGACACATGTCAGTAAATTTGAATAAACGAGTAAAACTTTACATAGAACATATGCCTGCAGCCTAACCCTAGCAAACATTCTATCACAAAATATAAGTTTGCTCACCTAATCCGTGTTAAAATTCTATGACTAAAGGTAATTTAATGTGCAAGTAGGCCTACTGTTTACTCACTTAAACAAGCTTAAATCCTATAATTAAACATAAGTTTACTTTCCAAAACCAGTAAATCTAAATTCAAAAAATACAATTATATTTCTTACATACACGTACCTTCTTTGTTAATCTACGCATAAATAGTATAACAATTAATTAATTACAAAATAATTGCAAGTCCTTTAAAAAATATGTGTTTTCTCGCCTTAACCTTGTGAACATCATTATGTCAAAACACAAGACAAGTTACCTAACCCTAGCTGCAGATAACATTATCAGTTTACTGAATTAAACCTAAACCTAGCTTACGTTCTAAGGAAAATAACAATAAACTCAAATTGCAAATCAAATGACACAACATTAGTTTACTGACAAATTACAGCAAATCCTATGATGACTAACACCAGTTTTCTGAACCTAACTTAACTCTGATGCTATGATAAAATATTAGTTACCTCCCCCTTAACCAAACAGGAGAGTCACCTACGCCAAGTGCAAGTCAAGTGACAAACGACCAAATTAATCGCCCAAATCGAGCGCGAACCATAACATTAGAATATAATCTAAAACGACCAACCCTATGGTAAAACACAAGTTAACGTACCTAACCTTAGGGCAGTGATGGAATACAACTACGCTCTAGTTACCAAGTACATGCCCTTTGACAACATATTAGTATATTCACTTAAATAAACCTCAAATTCTACCTAAGAAAGTTAGTATACTCACCTTATTTCGAACAAATCTTATGACAAAACATTAGTACATTTATATATATATTATAAAATAAACCACAAGATCTTCAACAAAATATAAAATAACTGACCTTAAAACGAAAAAAATTATAATAAAACGTTAATTTTATTACATAAAGCAATAGCAAACGATACAACATCATTTTATATATTCACATAAGGCAATTGTAAATCATATGACAACACATAGGTATACTTACCTCAACAACTCCTATGGCCAAATATTAATTAAATCAAGTTAACTCAAATCTCAGGGAAAAACAACTTTAAAAAGTTTTTTATTTAAACTGTCAAGCACACTCCTGTGACAAAATATGTGTACACTGTATATTCGCCCAAACTAAGTTCAAATCATAAACAAACCTGCTGTCTAATCGAAACCTTATGTAAACTCTATGAAAAAAATGTGTGCTCACCGTTACTAAGAAAACATCCTTTGACAGAAAACATTAGCATTATATACTCACTTGGAGCAAATAAAATGACAAAGCATGAATATATTATCAAACTCAAGCGCAAGTTGTTTGAGAAAATGTTAATTTACTCACCAAACCTAATGCAAATAATATGACCAAAAATCAGTATAATCATCTAAATCAAATGCAAACAAAACAAAACAATGTTCTCTTTAATCACTTGACAAAACGAAAGTGTATTTAGCTAAACAAAGTGCCGGTCCTGGTTCAAATCATAAGTACATGAATATATGGCAAATCTTAATGGCAAAATTATAGTCTTCAGAACCAAACTTAAATAATATAACAATTAGAAACAGTTTTTTACATAAAAACATTATGCAAATACTTTGATAGAACTAGTACACAGTATGAACGATCAATCAGTGACAAAATATAAGACGAGTATAATACACATATGCACGTTCTATGACAAAACATTTATATAATCACCTAAACCTTGAGCAAATATACGACAAAATCAAAATGTTCTCACAAGTGAAAAATATATGACAAACAAATTTATACTCGCCTTCGAAAAAAGATAAATATATTGATATGAAACAAGCACAACATTATTCAACAGCAGCAACAATCTTATGAAAACCCTGTGACAATGTGTGTACTCACCAAGCAAAATTCCTATGGAAAAAAAACATGGTTATACTCACCTTATCATGACGAACATGTGCCCAAGGTTATAAAGCTGAGCATGGAAACCAGTCTCAAATCTCAAGCATCTGATTGGCTGAAATGGCGACTGGTTGAGACTGGTTTCCATGCTCAGCTTTATAACCTTGGGCAATGAATATACTATCAATCCCAAGCACAAGTCCTTTTAGAACAAGTTAGTTTACTTACCCAAAACAACGCTAAAATATGACAAGATATTAATATAATCATCCAAATCAAATGCAAAGAACACCAAATAAACATTAGTTTTCTTTTTAAAGCAAAGGCAAATCGTATGACAAAACTTAAGTACACTCAGCTAAACAAAGTGCAGGCCCTATGACAGAGCATAAGTGAAACAACAACTCTTATGGCAAAACATTATGTGCATATCAAAATCGAACACAAAAATCATATGGCAAAACAGCTTTTACATCAAAACATTATGCAATTCCTTTGACAAATTTAGCATGTTTACCTGAACGAAGTATAAACCAGTGATAAAACAAGTAAAATCCGAATACACTTAATGCTTATGTATCATATTATTACTGTTTATTCACCTAAACCAAAAAATTAAAAAAAACATCACTTTGCTTACCTAATCTTTTAGCTTATAATTCTACAATACAATACAATACAATACAATACAATACAATACAATACAATACAATACAATTTATTTCTCTCATGATACCATGATAGCATTAAGAAAAACAAAACATTCAAAGCATAAACGAGACAACAATGAAACATATCTGATAAATTGGTGTTTTAGAGAATGTACGTTATAAAGTAGCAATCTTGTCATTAGAAAAAGGAAGCCAGTAAACAAAGAACCAAAAAAGAAACATATCAAAGGAGAGAGTACCCTTAGAGAAAACAATACAGTGTCCAATATTTTTGAATGTACAATATTTTCAAAAAATTTACAATAGATTGTATCTGACATTAAGTATTATTTCTTTAACAAACAGGCACAGTTTCTGATATTCATTTGTGTCTACATTGTTTATATTCATTTAGAAGTTAAATGTATATATGTTTGGTATTGAACTAAACCTTGTATTGATGTACCGTTTTCTACTATTACTAAAGAAAACATTCAAATAGATAGTGGAATTCGTCACCTATAGATCTATGACAAAGACTACATACTCTTAGATGAAGGGCTGTGTTGTTCCAGCTTCCTGTTTCGACGGGTAATCTGTTGTTTTTTGTTCTGAATTTTACCATATATTTGAGCTACTTTGGATATGTATATATCAAATACTTCTCGAATTTAAATTCTGTTTTAAATAATTTATAATTTCTGCATTTACCGGATTGTTCAAGATCAGAATACCATTCATTGAGAAATAAATCAGAAAGCTTCTGTTTTACTGTTTCCGTTTGCCATTTAGAATTGGGATAATTATTGGTAACCCACACATTATTTAAACCACAGTTAATTAAAATGTTTTGGACATTTTTTAACCAACTGAATCTTGATCGTGCTAGATTCGGGGTATGTATTAAATTGCTAATAAAACAATTATATATAGAGCTAGCAAGTTTGTCGTTTTCCGGTAATAATAATTGTGACCAGTAAGAAATAACTCTTGTTTCTATATCTATATGGAGGGGTTTGACTCCTGTTTCGCCGTATACAATACATGTAGCGATGGTAGATTGAAAATGCATTTATTTACCCAGCTTAACCATTTGACAAGTAAAGTCACACAAAACAAGTGCTAGTCTTATGACAACACATTAGTTCGCACATCAAAACTTAGCAAAAAACTGCAATCCTATGACACAACATGAACGTAATCAATCATACGCAAACAATATGACAAAATATAAGTATACTTACTAAACCAAGTTCAAGTATATGAAAACAAAAACAACACTATAAGTATAATTCTCTTGGTGTAGGTCCTATGACAAACACTATAAGTATAATTCTCTTGGTGTAGGTCCTATGACAAACACTATAAGTATAATTCTCTTGGTGTAGGTCCTATGACAAACACTATAAGTATAATTCTCTTGGTGTAGGTCCTATGACAAACACTATAAGTATAATTCTCTTGGTGTAGGTCCTATGACAAACACTATAAGTATAATTCTCTTGGTGTAGGTCCTATGACAAACACTATAAGTATAATTCTCTTGGTGTAGGTCCTATGACAAACACTATAAGTATAATTCTCTTGGTGTAGGTCCTATGACAAACACTATAAGTATAATTCTCTTGGTGTAGGTCCTATGACAAACACTATAAGTATAATTCTCTTGGTGTAGGTCCTATGACAAACACTATAAGTATAATTCTCTTGGTGTAGGTCCTATGACAAACACTATAAGTATAATTCTCTTGGTGTAGGTCCTATGACAAACACTATAAGTATAATTCTCTTGGTGTAGGTCCTATGACAAAAGATAAGTCTACTGGTCTGAAATAAGCAAACACAGATATATCGAAAATAACAGCTCAGTCATTAAAATCACACTGATATTATATGACAAAACTAAACGTATTAATGTGCAAATCTTACGGTAAAACAATAATTTACTCACCCAAATCAAGCTCAAGTCATATGACAAAACAGGAGTATACTCTCACAATCTAAGAGAAAATCTGACGATAAATCATGATAACGATTTAAATACTCACCTTAACTATGCGCAAATCCTATGACAAAACATCAGTTTTATCACTTTAATTAAGAGATAACCAATGTGACAAAACATTATTTTACTCACCTTCACAAAGCACTAATCAAGTAACACAACATAAGTTTACACATCAAAGTCAAGTTAAACTCCAGATACAGAACATTCGTTTAAGATACTAAACCAGATCCTATGACAACACATCTTTTACTAAAACCAAGCACAAAGCTTACGATAAAACAATACACTCGTTGACAACTTACGGATATCGTACGACAATATATCCGTACCCGTGTGGTCACCTTAACTCTGTGTATATCACTCTTACCTCAACATATCTCAAATCCTTTAGACATCTGAACCTACATGCAATCCATGTCAAAACAGTACAAAATTCTATGAAAAATATAATAACGCATTCGTAAACAAAGCACGAATCCTATGACAATACATAAGTATTCATCTATACCAAGCTTAAATCATACGACAATACTATAATGATACTTAATGACACCAAGTCAAAATACTATGAGTAAACATAAGTATAACTCATCCAAATCATATCAGTATGCACACCCAAACATTGCGTTGATCCTATGACATATTGCTTTTATACCTACAATTTACCTAAACCTAGCGCAAATTCCATGAAAGATCAGGTTTATACTCACCTAAACCTAGTGCAAATCCTACCGCTTTTATACCTACAATTTAACTCAACCTAGCGCAAATCCTATCGCTTTTATACCTACAATTTAACTAAACCTAGCGCAAATCCTATCGCTTTTATACCTACAATTTAACTAAACCTAGCGCAAATCCTACCGCTTTTATACCTACAATTTAACTAAACCTAGCGCAAATCCTACCGCTTTTATACCTACAATTTACCTAAACCTAGCGCAAATTTCATGAAAGATCACGTTTATACTCACCTAAGCCTAGTGCAAATCCTACCGCTTTTATAATTACAATTTAACTAAACCTAGCGCAAATTCAATGAAAGATCAGGTTTATACTCACCTAAACCTAGTGCAAATCCTATGACAAACGTAAGCATGGCAATAATTGAAATAATGGCAAGGGCACTGGATGATCCCTGAAATAAGTAACAGTATTGCAATATTATTTTCTTCAAATAATATATATTACGATTCAGAGTATAACAATAGTTCGAAAACTTTTATTGCAGAACAAGTACATGTATGAGTAGATGTACATATATTCTCCCTTTGTTATTTCAAATGATGCTGCAGCAGTGGGGGCATCCGTGTCCGAGGACACATTCTAGTTGATAGCATTATCACTACTCACAAGAAACCTGAGAATTCTTTTATAATGATAAAACGCATTGAAAGTCTTGTCAAAGCATATTTCGTTTGGATTTCCATCGGTTTTCTGTTTGGGGAGGACCCAGGGGTGTCCCTTCAGGCATTTAGGCACGAGTTGCACATGCGGTAGAACCATCGATCTTTCCGAGGTACATGTAGCTTCATAGCGTTCTCGGATGAAATCTTTTGACCCCGGAAAGAAATGAACCCATAGTTATGGGTTAGCCGGCGATTTACTTTCAATCATTTAGTCGTTTTTTTTACGGAGGTCTTTATTATTTAATTGGAAGCTTACAGAACAATATCATTTCATTCAAAAATTTGACCAAAAATAGAAACAAATGTCATCGTTGCTGTTTTCGTTCGAAATTTGAAGGATAGTCACCTCAAAATCGCCTGTCCAAAATAAACTATTGGAAAAGCGCATGAATTGATACGAAAAAACTAAAACAATATACTTACTGCATAAGCGGGATTTTGAAGCAGATTTAAGCATACAGTAAGAACTATAAACGATGCAATCATGCCACACAGCGGCCAGATGAGTAACGGACGTCGACCCAGTTTTTCCATTAAGGGTACCTGCAAATTATTTAAAAAAATCGTAGACATCAATGACAATTTTAGCATCAGTATTAACATAAATATGTTCGTCTGTAAAAATTGAAAATCCCTTCCAGCAGGGATAATTTGGTTTGCAATATTATTTTTATCCCATTATAATCTCACCATCCGATTTAACTTTGCTGAAATATCCCAAATGTTTTCTTGTCCTTATTCGGCAAAATGAAAAAAAAACTTTTACGGGTAGCAGAACGAGATTTACCTTTTTTTTACTGCTGACCAAAATTGAATCTTTCTAAACCGACCAACAACACTCGCTTATGCAATTCACAAAAACGAGTTCCTCTCTGTTACCTGTTTTTTGAAAGATATACGCACTGCCTTTTAAAGCGTGAACAAAATATTCATCTATAGATCTAGCAAGTATTCAAGTATGTTCAGTAAAACAAGGTTCATTAAGTATGCCCGCCTCTAAGTACTTTCAGTGCGATGCTTACTACTTGGACAAGTCTCCTTCATAGCATTTCATATCATTCCGCATAACGCTGCTAACGACGGTGGCTGAAACTTATTCATGAATATTAGTGGGTGCAAAGTTGCGTCGATTTTGTTGGCGGATTGGTCAATAAATTCAAAACACTTGGAATAAACAAGCAGATATGAGATTATGCCTCGTATAAGAAAGTTCGTTGAGACCAGTACTCACATTACATGTGGACTGTGAAAATTGCAAAAGAATCTCTTCCATGGTTCGATTCAAAACTGAAATCCGACGCGAAAGTTATAAAACTGAGAATATAAACCAGTCTTAGATCTTAGCAATATGATTGGTTGAATATGAGCACTCTCTCCTAACTGACCAATGAGAGGTTTGAAGTTGGAAACTAGTTCATCTTCTCAGTTTTATGATCTTGATACCGCATTGGTTTAAACTGAGCACAGTCTCGACGAACGGACTAATGGGAAGCCTGAGATTTTAGACTGGTTTCATTCTCGATTTCATAACCATAGAGTCATGATTCCAAGTATCATTTCTAGACAAACATTAATACATAAATGTTGAAATAAGCGACAATACTTACGCTTACTATTGTTGATATCACATTAATAGCGCCTTGTCCAACAACAACATAGGGTATAACACTTTCCGGTACATTCGCTTGAGCATAAATAAAACTGGAATACGCCATGGCCTACAATATACACGTTAGCAGTTAAATATATAGCAGGACTTTCACATTAAGGGTTCTAGAAAAGGACTTACGGTATTGCTATCACATCTGAAATAATAGGCCATGAAACGTACGTATTTATATATATGTGTGTAATGTAGTCCCCATATTTATAAAAGTAAACCTTTTTTGTGCAAAAAAAATCATTAACTTAAACCTATTAACCTTGTAGCAGACGTAACAAAATAAACCTTATGGACCTCTGCTTGAAAATTTGGCGAGGAATTCTATTTAAAGAATATACGTCTTACATGTAGAAGCATCATACAATGCACTATAAAATCTTCGGCGATAAATTTAAAAGAATGTTACTTTGCAATTAAATAAATCCCAACAAAAAAGAAAATAGGAAGTGGAATGCAGGAATTATTTTTTCAGAACAGGGAATCGTTCTTAATATTTTATATATTCAACAAATGAATCCAGTACACAGTATAAAGCGTAAGATAAACCCTTTGAGTTCAATCGATGCATTAGATTATGTCAGATAATGTCATGTCTGGAATTGAGTCCCAGCTCGCAGTTCGCTACATATAGCAAACTCTGTTACTTACTGCGTTGATACCTGACCACTGTTGAGCGATTTGCACAACAAACGCTATGATGATAGGTAGCCTTAACTCGGGTGTAGTGAGCAATGTCTTCATGTCGAACGTCTTCACCGATGACTGTCTTCTCGCTTCTTGTCGCATCTCTTCCATTTCATCATCTGGGTTATATTCTGGCCCTCGTAACTTAACTAAAGCTGAAACATGATTTGTATGCGCTCAGAATGAGTGTATCTTGATTGGACAGGTTACGACCATATATATACGAGTCCTACTGAGGCTACTGTGCCACTAGACGACGAAAGGCGAACAAGCATTAAAGGGAGGCCAATGCGTTGGCGTTTAAATTCGCAGCAGTTATTCCCCTTACAGTTAACCTCTTGTATGTACAATGCATGCTGACTAAGGAAAACAACTGGCTGTTTCCCTCGAAAGAATATAAATTTTCTCACTTAAAATAAATTCTGTTGTTTTTCAATGCCTTCTTGTTATCATATGATTTGAACGGGCCATGTAAAAATGGCGGGTGTCCTTAGAAAGTACTACAACCGACTATGGCGCAACTAAGGTGCTCTATGGTAATTAACCGTTTACATGTACTCCATGTGGCAAGGATGTATCCGTAGGCGAAAAGTGTAGATCCAGATCAGCCGGCACATTCGTGACATCTGTCCAGGATCTACAATGTTTGCTGTTTTATTTATTGGGTTGTTGAACAGTGTAGAACCTGTTCATACATCAAGGATGTTCCGGCTTATTTCTTTCTACACTGTTCGCACATGTAATAAAAACCCGTGTATAAATTATGGTGTTTAATTTTTAAAGGCAAAAATGAATCCGTAAATTGAAAAATTGAAATATCTTTCTAGCGAACAAGCATACTCACCTTTTCTTGCCCCGTCCTCGTCGTTTTTCTTGATAAGCAGATACCGTGGGCTCTCCGGACACATGGGCATGAATATTAGACAAATCAACGCGGGGAAAGCATTGAATGCGAACAACACCGGCCATGTACTCCATGTGCCTGTAAACAGATGTTACATATTATTATAATACAACTGAATCGTTATATTATCGCGTTCATCGGGATCTGAAAAACATTTGGAATTTAAAATTAAGCCTAAAGCACTTTAGGGGTTCATTCACTTTTAACAACCAAAATGTTGGTTAATTATTAATTTAATCCTTAGAAGATTGTATCGTTTGGCGGATAAACTTGCTTGAACGTTTAAATAGAAAGAAGTGAGATACACGACCATGTATCTCGAGTTTGTAACATTTTCGTCAGAAAAACGACTGCCAAATTCTAATAAAAGATTTGTATCAAGCAATCATTTGTTTCCATTTGACAATTACGACTATATCGCTGGAGTGAAACAAAACATACAAAAATACATACATATCTAATGAAGATACCAACGCAATGTCATCAACGCAATTATCTTGCATAATTATATTTCCATGCTTTTGCATGGTATGTACACATAAAAGGTACGCATATTCTTACATATATGCGAAAAAATAAAACTAGAACACACAATTTCAAAAAAATGTCATCAAGCAGAAGTTATATACGGTTTATTTCAAATAACCTACCCGCTAGTTTCGGCAAGCCAAGCACCATGGACCATAGGATACCGATAGTTACAAACAGCTGGTGGCACGTGCCCACGGCGCCTCGTATCTTCTTCGGAGAAATTTCAGCGAGATACAACGATGCTAAGCTGATACCCATACCTAGAAACAAAACGCTACCAATAAAACATGAACTACCGAATGGCTATATAGTCCCTAATGTTGTAGGGACAGGGTCCTACAGAGTTCTCTATTTTTCAAGGCCCACCAAAATTCACAAAAATGCGAGTCTGTCAAACAATTTGACAGATCAGTGAGTTATATGCGTGACCAAGCCGATGTAACCTTACTTTTTATTAATTTTAAATTACAATAAGATAAATGTAATACCATTAAATGGCTAGATAGCCCCTTTGTTAATACAATGATAATCCCTATTAGTCGAAGCCGACCAAAATTCTTAAAAAGGCGAGTCCGTCATAATAATTTGACAGATTAGTGGGCTAATACGTGACCAACCTGGAATTATATAGTTTAATAAAATAAAACTATTAAAAGAGATTATAAGATAAGATAAATCTAGACTAATAACATAATCTCATCCGTAAGTTATTTTTAAGTCAAAGGGAGAAAACAAGAAAACCTTTTTTAAATTGCTAAAAATTAATTACTTCCCTTTGTTCAACAATGAACAGATGCGAGACGAGAGCATAATTTGTTTTACAATCTCTCAATCAAACAGACTCATACTTTCTAAAAAACAGTGCTGAAGAGAAAACCACTTAGAGAGATTCGTTCGTAATGTATAAATATAATCAATATCATAGTATGATCTTCAATATGGCAACCTGCAAACGTTCTCGCAACAATAAAATACATGAAGTTAAAACTGCTTTCGTAAGATATGTTAATAAGTAATTTTCCTGTAATGGCAACTATGCAAAATGTGCCTTAAACCTTAAAGATTCAATCAATACAAGAAGTTTTTCGGTTGCCAGCTCTGACGAAAATTGAAAAACATATTTTGAATCCATACCTGTATGGAGACCAACAAATATCCTGGAGACCATGACGCACTCGGGCGACTTGGCGACTGTCGGAATACCACCGAATATACCAGCAAGGAACATTATAAAGGTAATAATCACCATCCCTTTCTTTCTGAAGAAAATTAAAATTAAATTTATTATTATTATTATGATTATTATTGTTATTATTATTATTGTTATGATTATTATTGTCATTATATTTTAGATGAATGGATATTTGAGTAGATGCAGGCTGCTCTTGTACAATAACTTTAAGACACAAAATTCCAAGGTAAATTCTTCCAATTGTTTAAATTTATAGCGAAATAAATGTATGACATTATTATATTATATATACAAACGTTTATTATTATAAATTATATAATATAAATACATATCTGCGATGGAGTCAATTTATTTTGAGCTTAACCAGATACATTGTGTATATAAGTTGGCAATACTCGTATATTTGAATTGCTTTTAATTATAATTAATATCGCGTGAAAATATACATGTTCTTCTCATGCTTGTTTTATTAATTATAACATATAATGAGATAAATATATTAACATAAAATAACACTTATTATAAGACTAACTGCTATTTTCGATTATGGCATCTTTTTCTTCTTATTTGGTCATTATAAATTTGCTGATTATTATTAATACTCATCCATAAGTTTAGAAGTCAAAGGGAGATAACAAGAAAAACCTGTCTTAAATGCTAAGGAGTCATTACTTCCCTTTGATTTACCATGTACAGAGGTGAGATAAGTTCATAAATTTGAATGAATAATGTTTCAAAGCCTTTTTACAGGACGAAATGAAGGAAATTGTAGAACCTTCCAAAATAGTTTTGATTCATATGACATCTTTACACAAATCAACGCCTAAAATTATTTCCAGAAGAAAAAAGAAATCTACGGCTCATTTTTACGAAGTCATGTGGCGCCTAGTTACCATTCGACGCATGTGATTTTTTTATCCGATAGACGGAATAAAAGAAGCCGAAATACCTTCCAAAATAATCGGCTATTTTCCCCGAGGAGAAGGCTCCAATCATGCCGAAGAAGACAAAGAAAGCCACTGTGATGGACCATAAAATCTCTATTTTGTTGTCGGCCTCGATCTCTGAAACAAAACATAACAAAATAAATTCGGTTTAACTTGTGTTTAGATGTGGTGCATCGCGATACTAGGTTTTACAAGTTTACACTTTTTCCTGATGCGAAAAAAGGTGTACAATGTATCTGTTGTGTAAAGGGTTAAACGCATAAAAATTTATTTACCAGTCATGTTGAGTAATTATGCGTTATTGATGTCGAATTGTAATTTACCTTCTTCAGTTTGCGCCAGAAAAGGATTTCTTTCAACGGGATGAGTATGGTTTGCATCATGGGTAACTTCCGGTATTGACATTTCCGTTACTATCACTACCGGTTCCGGTATGACATCTTCCGGTGAGTAATGGTGGCCATTTTGTTCTGCAGTGGTATTCACTGGCGGTTTGGAACTGTCTTTATAGTACAGAGCCCTGTCTTCAGGATTATAGTATGTGAATACCCCCTCACGTGCCAAGTAGGTCATTTTGTAGAAAGCTTTGATCAACTACAAAAATTGAGGCTTAAATATTATACCAAGAACACAACAAAATCTTACTATGACTAAATATGTATATTAAGAAGGACGTCACGCGTTAACATGTTTGTATAACCAAGAAAGGTCTTACATGTCTTATGGCAGATATAGGCGATTTAAAACATTTTCCATTGATCAATACTAAATAAGATGACATGGCGATTTCAAATTGGTAAAACTGTTTGATGATAAACCATATTTAATTGTTACTGATCAACCCTAATACTCCATATATAAGAAATATATTGCTTGGACGAACAGTGTAGATCCAGATCAGCCTGCACATCCGTGATGTCTGATCAGGATCTACATCGTTTGCTTTTTGATTAATTATTTCACACCAAAACATATATTGTAGTGTAAATCTTGGCACGACGCCTGGATGTGCTAGCTGACCTGGATCTAGACTGCTCGCACTTGCGATAAAACCCATATACTCGTATATGAAGTAAAGGGTTAAATCGAACATTTTTTATAAAAAAAAAAAGAAAGAACAAAGGGGGACTATTTGATAATACTTATATGTCTTACTCTAGCTGGTGAGTTGACCACGCCAATGTTGTATCCGTACAGGAAGGAGTTGCCAAATACACTGATAGTAATGCTGAAAAACAGCCAGAACGTCATCCGGGCGTTGTTGGACTGAAACAAAATCGAACATTGGACTAACCATGGATACACCTACATTCGTGGTCAAAACAAATCGGTTTTTTTTGTTAAACGGCATTTTCTTGCATCCCTAAATTCGCGATTATTATCCTTTTTTACAAAATAATGTAAAATTATAGATGACTCCAGAGCCATGCATACGGCGGCAGAGCTAAGCCAACCATGCAAAACACACAGTACATTCTATCCTTATCCCAAAAGCTGACAGTTCAATAGTTGATATATACTGCCACCTACAATATTTGACATCCTGAATGGTTTGAAATTAGCATATTACCATCAAGGGAGGTAATTGAAACAGATAACTATACTGAACTGTTTGAATTATATATTTATTTGTGATGTTTAATTTGTACATCGCAATGCCAATTAAATCCACGATAATGTATACCTCACAAAAATAAACGATCATGTACCATAAAATCTCTATTTTGTTGTCGGCCTCAATCTCTGAAAAGCAAGATATATAGTTAAACGATTTGCTAACCTCTGCCATTTTGACTCTTCAAGTGCAGTTTCTGGTCGGCTTGACACGATTCCGAAAGCAGCAGTGAAATGTCCGCAGTATGGCCCGGCTTCCTCCCTGTCCCCTGAAAAGGATTATCAGATTTGGATTAAAGCTGTCCTATTAAAGCTTCATTACTGCAACCTGAAAGGGTAATCAATTTGGATTAAAGCTGTCCCAATAAAAGTGCTTCTTCACTGCATCCTGAAAGGGTAAACAATTTGGACGAAAGCTGTTCCAGCAAAAGTGCTTCCTCTCTGTCCCCTGAAAAGATAATCAATTCGGATTAAAGCTGTCCCAAATAAGGTGTTTCCCCCCTTCACCCAGAAAATATAATCCTTCCCTATAGCTGCCTGTCGAGATTTCTCCCAGTTTTAAGCGAGATCACTGTGTTAAATATTTATCTCTAATGATAAAATTTAATCACATGAACATGAACTACAGTTTTTCAATATCAGCGTTATTTTTTTTTAATCAACAACTGTTTAGTCCATTACTAATAATAAACACAGACATTCTTTTCACGTCTAATTCGGATGCAAAAATATGTTGTACCCATTAAGATAATGTTCAATATATATTTCACAAACTTAGTCACAAGAAAGGTATTTTGACTGAATTTTTTGTGATTAAAAATTCAGTAATTGATAATGCTCCAAAATGTTGAATTTATTTGTGTTTTTTTTTCCAGTTACCTCCTAATATTAAAGTTAAATAACTATTATTTTGTACAAAAGCTATGTATGAACATGTAAATGAAATTGCTGCATTTGTTTTACATGTAAGTTGCCAATGATATATACGTTTACTGTCTCCTTACATTTTCTTTTGATTTTTGTACCAGTACTTCACACACTTGACTCGATACTTATAACTTAGATGTAGTCATTGATTAGTCATAGCTCCATTTGGTTACTCATAGCTCCAAAAGAGATACTTTGGTTTTAACCAACGATTTTTTTCTACGATAGTTTTGCCAAGGGGGAATCAGTGCATTTGAAGTTAATTAAATTCCTTGCAGAGGTTTTCTCCCTTTTTTCATTGGGAAAAGGGAGATACTGAATACTATAAGCATAAGGTTGTCGTATCGAGATGTGGATTTTGGTTCTTAAAGACACTCACACCATCAGAAAACCGTCTCGGCACCACACTGTCGTATATATACGACACTCCACCTTATTTTTTTTTTATTGAACTGAACAGATATGAAGAATAAACTGTCATTAACGTTGTGAGAACTTGTTGCCCGACCCGTTTGCTAATTGTTTTATTTTCGTTATGTTTTATTGCAGCCCATCAGCATCATTTGCAGCCCACGTGCAACGAAACGATCTAGAATATGGTAAGGGTTACAAGTGATAATGAATGGGTAACGACAGACGGACGGACGGACAGTGCGATCACAAATTTACCCAGCCCTCCAGGCCCGGGGACATACAAACTGAAAAAGATAGTAGGAATACTTACACGTTTCGTTTTGTATATACACATTCCTTTTCTCTAGCCAATAGTTAAAATATTGTCATGTCCGAAAAAATTCTTTCCATGAATGTAAATTGAAACATCGGTCCAAAACACTTCATTATAAATTGTCCATTGAAAATCAAAGACAATTTATTATAACAATTTACGACCGCACAAAAACATAACACGTGTAACTTGAATGTGTACAGTACTCTAAAATAACGGAGCGCACGGGAAAAGCGTGCGCAATTGACTTCATTGACAAATAATCGGGCCAGATTTTCAGTTATTCAATCATTTTTTTTCGGCGTTAGCTGTCTAAGCTCACTTTTGACCTAGTTTTTCGACTAATGAAATGCTGTAAATAATACTCGTATTATATTATTATGCAGCGGGAAAATGAAATAAACTATTTCTATTGGTAGCTATTTACCAATAACTGCCAGAGAGGCACCCAGCAGGGCGGAGAGGTATCTAGTGGGATTTTCATTATTATGCATCTGGAAAATCAAATAGATTATTTCGATTGGTTTTAGTGAGGTGTATTATTAGACAACGATAATTTGGCAATGTTTACATTGGCGTGTTTACATTGAAGTTACATGTAAACAATAAATTAATATTTTAATCGTTGTTTAATACAAAGCGTTAAAGCTGCAAACACTTGCCCCATTAGCCGAGTGGTCTAAGACGCAGTCAACGAAAATACTTTGAAGTGCAATGTTAGCAACGCTGTTATAGGTTGTAGGTTCGAAACGTCTGTTTTTTTACGTTAACCTTATTTTTTTCCGCGATAAGATAAACTGAAGCAAAATACACACAATGCTATAAATAACTGCTATAAAACTTAAAAATATAAATCTAAAATATTTTCTTAAAAGCCGTGTGTTCGTGTGAATCTAACCCGTGTCGAAAAAATTTGAAGCTTAAGCCAGCAGAGCGCGTAAACCACTGAGCTATAGAGGCGACGTAATCTAAATAAGCAAAACAACGCGTAAATTTGCATTTTTAGTCCGATTTTACGCGTTGAGCCGTGAATGTACTTTTGTATTTATAGATTTTTGGAATATTCCACAAAATATTCCACAAAATATGGATCATTATGTTGAATTGTACATGAAAAGATTTCATGGCCGTGGCAGTAACGCTTCTGATTTCTGATAATACGACATAAGGGTTGTGTGTTCGAATCCCATGAAGAGATTTCATTTTTTTTCTGTTTTAATGTCATTTTTTCCAATACATTCATGTAGAAACCGAACAAAAATGACATTAAACCGTACAATTTTCGAGTAATCTTTCATCAAGCGGGTTGTCGCGATCGATGCTTACTCAAAACACAGTTTTTGGGCGATGCCAAAACATTGTACAAAGTGGTTTTGAATAATGTAAATTATTAAAGAAAAAAAGTAACAACAATAGTTTACAGAACGCCATGTTTCACAATTGTCAACGTTCCTTTGGTAAATAGGTGTATGGGGTCAGGGCAAGCTGCTCAACAAAAATATATTGTTAAAAATGGAATGAACATGAACAAAATTGAAAGGGGGTTCCAAAATATAAAGACAGAACAGCTCAATACTATTAAAAATAATATCATATGAACTAAATTAAAATTATAAGAAGGAAATGAAAGACAAAGTACAAAGTTTCTTTAATTGGATTCGAACATGCAATGTTTTGCATCATAGCCCGAGATCTTATCCGCTGAGCTATTGCGTCGTGACTAAATATCAGCTGCTTTTAACAGGTTTTAATGTCATATAAGTAAAGTAATTTAACGGTATCTCTGTAAAATGACGCACTTTACCTATTTAGTATTATAACAGTGGACTTGTCCGAAAGGTCACAGCTCACGGGTCAAAATTGTACTATACCCGTGTTTACATTCTATTAATAATTGTAAACATCGCCAATTTAGCTTGGTCGACCTATAGTTTACGACTACCGTAACGATTTTTATATTTTGTGTAAGTATTTACCTGGCACTTACTTGTTCGAGCATTTCCGTTTTTAAAAGCGATAATTGTATAGGAGAAAAACATATTTACAATTTAAATAACCAGTTAAGTCAATACTGATGGCTTAAATACAATTTTATATGGGATATTCTAGGATGTCAGGTAAACATTTGTGTATTGCGTACAAAACTAAGTGTATAACGAATGAAAAATGCAGATATTTCTAGTACTTACTGGTTCCTTTCTAATTCCTTTGATACTGATTGTTAATTTCAAGTGCAATAGTCAAGTCCACTGTAGTGAGGTGACTATCTCGCCTCGCATTCTGAGGCCCCGGGTTCAATACTCAGGAGGGACACTTTTCTTAAGGTTAATTTACGTAAAATTTGGTAGATTTCGCTCTTGCAACAAACTGTAATTTATATTTATTAAATTTCAAGGACATTTATTCATCTTGAGTTCTAACTTTACAAGAGGTATTTTATTAAAACGGAATAAATGTAGATCAAGACTTAATGTAAGGCATTGATTCTGGTTTAAATCCCTGTGGCAATTCGATTTTCCATTGACCTTTCTGAGGCGGTAACCCCATCGGGTTCTCATTTTCGTTAATTCTTTGTGGTGTTCTTTTTTAAACTGATCATTTTATTAACCATGCTCTCTCTCCCTCTTCATTTTGACCCGGACGCAGCCCTATGGCTGTGGGGCTGCAGCCCTCCCCCCCCCCCCCCCAGCTCAGCCCCCTTTTCTTAGTTTCCTTATAAATTTGCTTGATCGTGTATTGAAACATTTCACTGGCCAGCTGGCCAGCAATTAATTACCATGGATACATGTAGCTCGGGGGCATATTAACCGCAAGCGACAATTAACAGTGATGTAAACATGTGTGAATTAAAATCAATTTTTCATTGGTTGCTCGCTCAGCCATTGCCCAATCAAAACAGGTGGAACAATGGCGTTCTGATTGCAATAAAAGATTGGAAAAGCGTTACAAACACTAAGAGTAATTTTGAGGAAATCGAAGAATTTCTTTCATTTTCTTTTGTTTTTCTGCGAACCTACAAATATGTAAGACTGTTTAACTCAATATCTGTCAACAATTTTAAGAGTGAAATGTATTTTTGACCAGATAATGGGAACATTCTGAAAATGAGTTCTCAGAGTACACTTCATTCATTTGGATTTAGTAAACAACAAAAGTTGGATAATTTATGTTCATCCTCAGTTCGAGAGAACTGTTAATTTTTGAACACTGAATAAGTACAGATATAGTTAAGGTATACTTAAAATTGCACCATTTTAGCACACCTCATAAACAATCGAACGTGCGAGGGGATACCCCTCCCGCACCCACCCCGTCATCAGCCCCCCCCCCCCAGCATGTACTAGTCTGGATCCGGGCCTGGTGTGGGGTGGCTTTTTTCTGAATGTGGCAATTCCTGATATGCATATTTCACTTTTTTTTAATCGACTAATTATCACCGTATGAAATTGTTGCAACAGCTTCAACATTTTTGAAAGACATTTTTCAATAAATTTATGAGTTGTCATTATCGGTCGCTTAATCTCTAGGTCATACTAAGAAGGCAGGGAGGGTTCGTCAACAGCTATAACAAGTAAAATAAAATAACTAAACTGTGTCTGCTTTGCCTCTCTATATTTCTTTCTTACTTATAAACATGTATATATAAATCTTTTCCATCAACGCCGTTTATCTTTTTTAAAGATATTTCTTGTTTAAAATGCACACATTTCTTGTACAGTTGCCGATTTAAATTAATCTTATGTTAAAGAAAAAAGACATTCGTGTAGACACGTAAGCTGTTGGTGTAATTATCTGAAAAAATGTTTTTTTTTTGTGAACAGCCAAATTTCAAATAGAAATGTAAAGGGTGGAATTTTTTGTGATCAGTAAAATATCCTGTAGATATCGCATGGTGTTTCTAGGCCTATGTTAATTTGAAAAAGCAAGTTCCTTCTACGGTCTACAAACACAACTCTGATCTACTGCGGTATCATTTTATTTCGATGTGGTTTAATTTTCGCGTATTTCGCACAATAAATTTCACGAATCAAACCCCAGCGAAATCAAACTATTGAATACGATCTAAACTTATGATATTACACAAATGCGCGAAGTCATGCCCTCGCGAAAGTGTCATGTATGCCTTCTGCGCGAAATTTGATCTCCGCGAAATCTAATAATTTATCATGCTGCATTTTCATGAAGACGTTATATGGATAGTAACTCAAAAATGCTGGTGTCAGTTTTCATGTCATATTATGATAAATATTCATCAAGGAACACTGTTGCAAAATCATTTACCAAACTTTTATTTACCATTTACTCCATTTATGCGGGTTTTATCGCAAGTGCGGTCATTTATATCCAGATAAGCTGACACATCCGTGCTGTCTGATCTGGATCTACACTTGTCGCTTTTTGGTTTGAAATAACCTAAATGAATAAAAAGCGAACAGTGCCGATCCTGATGAGACAAAGATGTGCCGGCTGATCTGGATCTTCACTTTGCCGGCTGATTTGGATCTACACTGTTCGCTCATGGAATAACAGGCGTAGAAAAGAGTTAAATTTATGTGCGTGTCTTTGCGTCTATAACAGTTGACAATTCATCAGACTTCGCCTTTTAGCAGGGTGATCTTAATCAAGTTTGGTCAAACATGTAATTAGAATTAAATCATTACAATATCTATGCAAAGTGTCGTTCTCTCAAAGTGTCTGAATTAATTCTATCGAATTATCTTGTAATAACAGACTTGCATATAAACCGTTGGTGGCAAATTAACATTTATTTACTTTGATATTAGATGAATATGTATTTGCCACCGTCAATATTACAGTATGCGTAGTAATCAAAATGAAAAACGGGCGATTTTTTTTATTAACACTTTACTTTTCAGATACGCCCTTTCGTCACTTGGACGAACAGTGTCGTCAGATCAGTATTTAGACTGTTAGCTTTAAGTTTCATTTAGTTATTTTTGAACAAGACGCCGTCAATGTAGATGTAGTAAGACGGTACGATGTGCCTGCTGATCTGGATCAACACTTGTTGCGCACGTGGAAAAACGGGTTAACTTTTTCAGCGCAGAGTATTATGCTGTTCAAAGAAAGTAACATGTTATCCTCATGAAATGTTTTTGGGTCGTTACATGTTATATATTTCAGTCGTTTGTATACAGCAAAGGTTTTTTTTTCAAATGTCAAACCCTTTGTTACGTCCACCCCCACCTCCCGAAATTTAGACCATCTTCATAATATACATGTTAGACCACAATTTTGCAAAGTTAAATATATATAAATCTGCACTTTTTTCTAGGCTAATTATATTACTGCCCAATGACGGATACTCGTTTGTTCAAATCAAACATTACACAATCAAAAATAAATACAACCACAGTGTTTCTGTTTACACATTGTCAACAACTAACAATCTAAGTGTTGAGAGAGCAAATATTTCAAATGCAAGTGACCGTATTAAACTGACCGGTGGTCACAACCACTGAGACCGTTTCAAATATTTTGATAATACAGTATTGAAAGCCAAGGTATAACTGATAAGTGGGAAGTCACGTGATAATTATACATATAATAATGGCATTGTTTGTCCGTCCGTCCTTCAGTTCGGTAAAATCTTGCCCTAGCTGTTCTTCAAAACCGCTTGAGGGATTTCATTGAAACTTTACAGTGTTTGTAATCAAGTTTTGCATGTCGCCCGCAGTTTCTTTCCTACCGATGCCGATGCAGTGCAATGACGAAAGAAGTTATACCTCAAGAAACCATTGAAATGGTGTCAAAAAGAAAATTTTATTTCCGAGAATATAGTTACGTTCATCAACGGTAAACGTCACTACACAGAGGATCTGGCCAAATAAACTTACCGAGTTCTTTAAAAGATTTTATACGATTGAAAATCTCTCTATTTATGTGTGATACAATCATGTCAGACAGTATCTAAACTTGTAAATAAACACAGTGTGATATAACAGCCACAGTTAACGATATCTCAAGATAACTTTTGACACTCAATAGTTTAATATTTAAGGTATTGCTCCGATCGTCATAGCTATATCATAGAAAAAAAAGAAAAATAATTAAATAGATTTCTCAAAGGGCACAATGCAGTTCATACGAGATTTTATATTTTTCTGTTTTGTCTATGGCACAGCAGTGACAAACGGAGCAATACCTTAAGGCCATAGTATTTGAATGAATGTATCTCTTGGTGTTCTATCTATCCTACCACAGGTTCTGTACATTTAAATGAATGAAGGAAGACAAACTCCAAGCTTTCACTGGCGTTTTGAGTTTATTTGACTCATTCAGGTGAATGTTAGTATATCAACAGATGTTATTAACAATGTCTTATTTTGCAAAAAAAAATGTAATTTTAATGTGCAAATCAACGTCGCCATTTGGCCACAGGTAATGTACATGACATTATTACTAGAGGTAATTTATATGATATTCCTACCATAAGGTCCTTTACATGACATTTCTACCACTTGTTCTTTACATGACATACCTACCACAGGTCCTTTACATGACATTTCTAACACATGTTCTTGACTTGATATTCCTACCACAGGTTCTTTACATGACATTTCTACTACATGTTCTTAAAGTGAATTTCCCACCACATGTCCTTTACATGACATTTCTACCATTTGTTCTTTACATGAAATACCTACTACAGGTCCTTTAAATGACATACATACCACAGGTTATTTACATGACATTTCTAACACTTGTTCTTTACATGACATACCTACCACAGATCCTTTACATGACATTTCTAACACATGTTCTTTACTTGATATTCCTACCACAGGTTCTTTACATGACATTTCTACCACTTGTTCTTGACTTGATATTCCTACCACAGGTTCTTTACATGACATTTCTACTACAGGTTCTTTAAGTGAATTTCCCACCACATGTCCTTTACATGACATTTCTACCATTTGTTCTTTACATGAAATACCTACCACAGGTCCTTTACATGATATCCCTACCACAGGTCCTTTACATGACATTTATACCACTGTTTCTTTATATGACATTCCTACCACAGGTCCTTTACATGGCATTCATACCACAGGTTCTTTACATGAGATTCCTACCACAGGTCCTTTACATGACATTTCTACCACTTGTTCTTTACATGACATACCTATAACAGGTCCTTTACATGACATTTCTACCACTGGTTCTTTATATGACATTCCTACCACAGGTCCTTTACATGACATTCCTACCACAGGTTCTTTACATGACATTCCTAACACAGGTTCTTTACATGACATTTCTACAACTTGTTCTTTACATGACATACCTACCACAGGTCCTTTACATGACATTTCTACCACTTGTTCTTTACATGACATACCTACCACAGGTCCTTTACATGACATTTCTAACACATGTTCTTTACTTGATATTCATACCACATGTCCTTTACATGACATTTCTACTACAGGTTCTTTAAGTGAATTTCCTACCACAAGTTCCTTACAAGACATTCCTACCACTGTTTTCTTACATAACATTTCTACAACAGGTCCTTTATATGACATTTCTAACACAGGTTCTTTACGTGAATTTCCCACTACAAGTTCCTTACATGATATTCTTTCCACAGGTTCTTTACATGACATTCTCTCCACAGGTTCTTAACACAACATTCCTACCAAAGATTCTTTAAATGACATTTCTACCATTAACTTATTTTATGACATTCCTACCACAGAGTCTTCACATGATATTCCAACAGCGAGTTCTTAATATTCATGACATTCCTATCACAGGTTCTTTATATGACATTCCAACAGTGGTAATTTACATGATATTCCCATCACAGGTACATGAATTTCCTACCACGGATTCTTTATTGACATTCATAGCACAGGTTCTTTACATGACATTCTTTATACAGGTTATTTCTATGACATTCCTATCACAGTCTTCACATGACATTCATACCGCAAGTACTTTAAATTCATGACTTTCCTACCACAGGCTCTTTACATGAGATTTCTCCCACAGGTTCTTAACATGGCATTTCCAAAACAAGTTATTACATAACATTCCTAACAAAGGCTCTTTACATGACATTGTTACCACAGGTTCTTTATGTGACATTCCTACCACAGGTTCTTTTCTTGATATTCCTATCACAGGTTCTTTACATGTCATTCTTAACACAGGTTCTTAAAAAAATCTTACCACAGGTTCTTTACAGTCACGATAATCCTGCCACAAGTTCTTTAAATGAATTCATAACACATGTTCTTTACACGATATTCCTGCCACAAGTTCTTTAAATGAATTCATAACACAATGTTCTTTACATGATATTTCTGCCACAAGTTCTTTAAATGAATTCAAACCAATGGTTCTTTACACGATATTTCTGCCACATCTTCTTTAAATGAATTCATACCAATCGTTCTGTACACGATATTTCTGCCATTTCTTCTTTAAATGAATTCATACCACAGGTTCTTTACACGATATTTCTGCCACTTCTTCTTTAAATGAATTCATAACACATGTTCTTTACACGATATTCCTGCCACAAGTTCTTTAAATGATTCATACCAATGGTTCTTTACACGATATATCTGCCACTTCTACTTTAAATGAATTCATACCAATGGTTCTTTACACGATATTTCTGCCACTTCTTCTTTAAATGAATTCATACCAAAGGTTCTTTACACGATATTTCTGCCACTTCTTCTTTAAATGAATTCATACCAATGGTTCTTTACACGATATTCCTGCCACAAGTTCTTAAAATGAATTCATACCAATGGTTCTATACGATATATCTGCCACTTCTTCTTTAAATTAATTCATACCAATGGTTCTTTACATGATATTTCTGCCACTTCTTCTTTAAATGAATTCAAACCAATGGTTCTTTACACGATATTTCTGCCACTTCTTCTTTAAATGAATTCATACCAATGGTTTTTTACACGATATTTCTGCCACTTCTTCTTTAAATGAATTCATACCAATGGTTCTTTACACGATATTTCTGCCACTTCTTCTTTTAATGAATTCATACCACAGGTTCTTCACATGACATTTCAAGCACAGGTTCTTTACATGACATTCCTACTACAGGTTCTTTAAATGTTTCTACCGCTGTATCTTTACATGACATTCCTAGCACAGGTTCTTTACATTAAATGTCTACCACAGGTTCTGTTAGTACATGACATTCATGTTGTTAAGGAATTCATATCAAAGGTACTTTAAATGACATTGCTATCACCTGTTTTACATGATATTCCTGTCAATGATTTTCCTACCCCATGTTCATTAAATGACATTTCTATAATTGGTTCTTTCTACCGCAAGATCTGTAATTAAGTGACATGTCTAACACAGGTTTTCAAGGCGTATGTGTGAAGTTTTAGCTGGTGACATTGAAAGCGATGATAATTTCCCGGCTGGCTTCCCGAATTTTTTATATGAATTTTCCGATGAATTCCGTTCAGGTATGGTATTTCAGGCCGGGAGGACATCGGCAACTTTTAGAATCTGTCTTTTTCAACGAAAGATTCCTTTTTAGATAGACTCATACCCAGTGAGCTCAGTGTGTAAGTATCACCTCGCTAAAGGATCATGACATTATAGTTTGCAATGACGCGACCATTATGAGCATAAAGACTAAATGTCGGTGGGTCAGTCGCTATCTCGTCTGGACAAGTAAAACTTATGCAGTGTTAAGTCAATTTGAAGATTAATAATTAATAATACGTTGATAGTTTCGTTCTGATACGTGACAAGGCACCTTGAAAGATACATGCACATGATAGGGTTACATCTGATACCTCAAAGAAAACCACGTTTGTATTTAGATCACATTAACACGCTGTTTGCTCTATCATTTTATTAAAAAGTAGATAGTGAGACATTCACCCTTATCATCTAAAAAGACAATCTGCGATAAGTGGAGCAAGCTATCGTCCTGGGAAGACAACGACGATGGAATGCGGGTAATGATCATTTCTCATCCACGAGCATATCTCTGAAATCATTTCACGTTACATGCAGCTTTAACAGGCGATGATAGCGTGTTTCCATCAGTAGAAATGGGACACGTCAGGACAAAACGCGTCTTATGTAATATTGTTTACAGTTTAGTTGTTACTAATCATGTATTCGGGAAAAAAATACAATTATCTATTGTTTCTTCATAACTAATAGGACATCTGTTTACACAATATGTACATGTATATAACATATTTTTAACGCGTTATAATAAGGAACGTCTTATGGTCATTTATGATGTCATTTTCAAGAAAAAAACGCCGATTCTCCGAAGACTAACTTTTTCATGTGACGCTCCCGAAAATGTCCGAGCCCATATATTTCAAATTTGCAGAGCAGCCGTCTCGCTCTTTACCAGCGAGTCCATGAAAATGTCATAAACTATCCATTAAATTATATATAGATTCTCGAAGGATTTTTTAATATGACGGAGAAAACCACCAACATTTTAACGTCCTGCATTTGTATATATTCTCATTATTAATTATTATTCCACAGTTTCACCATGGGACAAAAGACAACAAGTTTATCACCATTACTCGTACATGCAAAAACTCATGTGACAGCCCTCATTGTTAGTATGTGTACTATATTATAAACCGTGACAATGCTGTCAATAGCCGCTAACGTGCATGATGGTTGCTACTTGACTTTTGTATTTCTTTTCATGAACTTGTCTTACGCATTTTGCAATTACCTCCAGACCACGAAATATATGCGTGCCAGATTATGTTAACGCAAATGGATGAAATATAATGATTTTCTATATACATACTTAATCGGTTTCAAACGACGATAATAATTATGTCAGTGATTCCGTGGAACAAATGAGTTTGATGCCACTTTGATTTTATCTTGTTACACTATTTTGCTTTAAACGGTTATATCATGTAATTAAAGTCAATCGGCCTTCAAAATCAATAATTCTGATATTTCCAAGTATATTATTTAACAAAAAAGGGGTCTTCCTTTCTTTGATGATTTCTTTAAGACTAAATAACCCTAAAAAGACGAAAAACATTGCAAACGGTGCCTGCGTAAAAAATAAAAAGTTGTGAAATCTAAAACTACCGCATTCGTCTTTAAGTCTTCGATCTTTTTGGAAGATGTTCAGACATGCAGGGACATCGAGGGAGCTAAGGTTTAACTCAACTGATTACAGTATATGATAATGCTTTTTTAAAGGTCAAGTCATGCTTCCTGTGTTTGATTAAAAATGATAAGTTTCTAGCTGGATTAGGTCTGAAAACGATAAACATGTTGACAACAAAAGCATCCCGTGATATCATTTTATTTGGAGAAGACCCATTTTTGCGCGGAATCCGAAAATTTCATTCCGCATGGTCATAAATTCGCGCTGTTGTTTAATTCTTATGAGACGAGTTATTAAACTGTTGAATCTCGCTGTGATTTGAATTCGCGATGTTTTCCTAGCGAAATTAATGGTACACTAGTATCTAAAATAGTGTTCGTTTGTCACGGTCAAATACTTTGTTATTATATTAAAACACAAATTATAATAACATGCTGACTCCAATATAGTTCAAAGCTGTTTTACAAGTTTTCTAAGAGCACGGTTTTAAAACTTTAACCTAATTTATTTAACAAAAATAAAAATCATGTTGTTTTCTATGTTTGTTAGGTACCGTTTCTAAAATTAAAGTATGGGACTGGTTATCCATTTTATTCATTATGGAAAACTATTTTAACAAATTGTTTTTTAAGAATTGTTATTAGTTGAAGTCTGCACCAAGTACATTTTATTTCAATTAAAGTTGCTTGTAAAATTCATACTCAGTACTGCAGAAATAACCATGTCGTTTTAAGGGTGTTTTTCCCTTAAGCGTGGTGCCTATAATGTATTAATCTTCAATTACCACTTTGATTTAATTGTCATCAATAAAAAGGAAAATAGGGTTTAACGGAGGTCTCTTAAAAGGTATTCCTCTACGAAAAAAAATCAATTTATAGTTTAAGAAAACAATCTAAAAATTGATAAGTGACTCTTAATATTCTAATGTATTAACACAAATACTTACTTTCTCTTTTGATTAAAATCCCAGAATCCCGGAATTATATCACCGTGCTTTTGTCCTATGGCACGTGGGGTGAATTCACTACTATTCTCTAATCTGGACTAAATTCTCCCAAGTTAGACTCGTACGAACGCGTTATCTCCTTTTGAAAAATTAGGTTAAGAGCTGACTCGGGTTTCATCTTGATATAGTTTGTATTAGTCCTAATTTGTTTGTTTAAATGAGTTATCATTTAAAGTGAATACATTTAAATGCAGACGCGGTCAAAACTGGACACAAATATGCTTAACACGGATATCGGCAAGTCTTGAAGACTTCTATCGTATGATGTTTAGGAACACCTAAAAATATTAGACGAGGATCTAGAGGGGGTTGAGGGATCTAGAGGGGGTTCAGTGTGTCCTTCTAACCCGTTGCTTGTGCACCAATATTAAATTTGTACGTTATTTATGAAGATGAAATTATCATGTAACTATCCGAATATCCCAAATGAACCCCATTTCTGAAAATCTTGCATACAACCCTAAATATGCTCATGGTATGATAGCTAGATGTACAGTTAAAAATGCAGATAGTACACATCGAAATCATGGGAAGTGTAAATGGAAAGGGCTTTCCCTTTAAACGACTTTTGGGAGAATGTTGGAACAACGAGTTTTAATTAGAGCGAACAATCATGATAATGGCACTAATTTTATCTGCATTTCGTTGCGCATTTCTTGTCTTAATAAATGTATAGTCAAAATCATTTTGTACACTTCAGTTGTGCATTTAGTTTTAAATGTACTGGAGGCGATTGAAGCCTTCAAGTGATTGATTTTAGAACATTTGTGCATGATACAGAGTACGCTCCAATTTAAAGGTTTTCCTTTAAGTGCCTGGAGTATATTACCACCATACTAGACCTCGGTTTAAAGCGCCGTTCGAAAGACTGTTAGTAATGTTTATTTGGAAATGCAGAGCATCGAACTCGAAATAACTGGACTCAAGAGTCCGACAAAAGACCTGTGCGTCTATATATAAAGGCAATATACAGGTCTTTGGTCCCACGCACTAACAACTGAGCTCATGATTTGCTCTGTCCAGTTTAATAATTTCCGAATGGCTTTTACTGTAACTTCGACTCGGAGCCAAACTTTTATGGCAAGAACTAGAATGCGGCGAAGTGCAGCACTAGAGTAAAGATGATCCTGTCGTAGGGTAACATTCTCAGTCCCAAACATCCTTAATCTGATTATTTCCCTTAGACCACAGTTTAACATCCTCCGCGCAGTAATTTGCTTCGTCTCGCTACACAAAATTATACGGTAAGGGAAAGTAACCGCTGCGGGGAGTTTGCAGTTTTATAGTCTAAGGGAAATAACTACTATAACTACCAAGAATTTTAAGGATGTTTGAAATGCTTGACTACAACCAAAATAAAAAGGCCTGGCCTGGGTCTGGCTGCACATTCTTTCTCACCCTGTGACATGTATTTAGTTTTTTAACGGATGAAAACACTGAATCTGCCGAAACACAGATCTAGAATTTTTACCAGTTTAGTGCTAGCATTTCAAGAAATTTCAATCAGTTTTAAACATACCCCGAGCTATCCGGGCCGCTTGTATACACCTCCCCCCATCAGATACACAGGTACTTGAAACAAACTATTTAAATGTTCTATATGGGCTATATACATGTACTATACTATATAGCCCATGTAGAACATTAAAAATAGTTTGTTTCAAGTACCTGTGAGCAGATTGTGACTAGATTCGTTGTTGTTGTTTATTCCCAGTTTATGGGCCCTCCCGCCTCTGATCGAGGACATTATGGTGTGGTCCGAGACTAGATTTGTACCGTGACATACACGTTTTATATCATTCTAAATACCAGAATAACTGTTACACTTCAAACAATTAACAGGCCTTGTGGTAGATCTAATAAAACTTGTTTAAAATGCTCAACTCAATTAGCCATAAGATAAGTGAGCAAAATTAAAATGTCGTTGACGTTAACAGCGCTCGTAAATAAAAAATAACTGTCTTTTTACAGTTGTTTTGAGGTCAAAAATCTATTTCATATTTTCAATTTAAAATATTTATACATGGGGTATATGTCCAATACAGGACCGTTGGTTGGAGTCACACAGCGGGACAGTCTACTGTCTAGTTCAAACGAAATCCTGGTTTCGATCTTGTTAATAATTTGAAACATAAATGCTTTAAACAGTAAAAGAACTTTTTCCCTTTATGCTTGTTTGCGCACAATTCACTAAAATGTACATTGTGTTGTTATTGTCGTGGATTTCTGAAATCGTCTATTATTTAAAATTCGTCAGCAGACGACCCCTGTCGACGACAACGATATTTATTAGTGGGCCAATAATTTACAAAAAGTTGTCTCCCCTGAAGTGTGGCGTTTGTGAAAATCGTGTCTAAATTTCCTAAATAAAGTTTACAGTTTAATCGTTTTAATAGAATACTTGTGTAAAATGAGTCGGCGGAAAGGTAAATTTTGTTTAATAACTATTTTAATGCTTAAATAAAACAGGCATCGGTGGAAATTTATAAACAATAAAGTATCCATGATTTCGGATGGGCAGAAGCTGAACGCTGGTTACGGCACCCCTAGTCTCAATAATTCGACTGCAAGCACAGACCCATTATCATACACAGGTGGAAGGAACGTACCCTGGTACCCCTCCCCCCCACCTTCCCCACAGACACTACCCACCCCAGTCCAAAAAAAACTCCAGTCAACCTGACAGCAAATTGCATTGAATTTAATCTTTTTCATAAAAATACATGACAAAAATTATCTTACTAATTTTTTGTATATGGTCACTTACCATTGACAAGGTCAGTTAGAGATGTCGTTTGAAAAATACTATGTTTCTTCTAAAACCATTTCATTTTTTTTAAATAATTTGTTTAACCAACAAAACTCGTATGCACTTTATTGCAAATCAATCTAGCTCTATGAAAAAGTTTAATTCGAAGAAAAATTCCCTGAAGTTTTCAATCTACAGCCGAAAATGTCCACCATGGTATAGCGCTTTTTTATGTAACCTGAACAATCGTCTTTTGAAGTTCGCGTTTGATGTTCGGTGGTATCGATTTTTTCCATACCAAATACACAGCATGGTCATGTTTTTTGTAAGGGATACATGCGGTTTTTATAAGTTAATGGCTATTTTTCAAATTACTGTATGCGCCTTATAAATGTAATAATTAAAGATAAATGGAATAAAATGCAGATTTCGTAAGAACTGACATCACCATCAAGGTAATTATTTTAACTTATTTAAATCATGCAAACTGGCTTACCAGTGTTTTACGTTTAATGGAAAAAGTGGGGTCCACAAGTCGATTGTGTTTTATTTAATTACACGTTAAATAAATCGGTGCATCCGCGTTGGTTCGCGGAACGTCACCGGGAATCCCCACGAAGTCGCGCTGATAAATTTTTATTACCCCCTGCAAAGCTGTGTCCGTGTCGATACGCAGACAAAATGATAATCCTGTTGGAAACGCTATGACCTCCAAGAGCTTACCCCCAAATGGAATACCGTCCGCGGTGGTAGCGCGGAATCTGTTGAATCCGCGCTGCGTGTACTGTATCAATGATATCTGAAGTAATAAGAAGATTTATAATTATTAAATAACATGAAATTTTATGAAAATAGGAAACCACATTCCCCAACTTTAGCTATATTTTGACAAATGATACCACCTTTACAGACAGTTTAAAAATGTCCTAAACTGACATTTTGTTCTCATTTTTACCAGTCCTTTTTCAGCCTCATTTTTACCTGTCCTTTTTCAGCCAAATGTGTTAATTAGTCACTTTTTGTGACACCCTTGAGTGGCTACAGGTTTTACTGTATATTAAAAAAAAATGTTAGTTAATGATTCACACAAAAAATACACTTATATTTCAGTAACATTGGTGTCAAGCCGGAGCCCATATGAGCAGGGAGAATTGGCATCCAGCAGTCCAGAACTGGCAGCAAGGAGTGATGAGGAGATGGAATCAGAGCACGGACAAGAAGAAGAGGAGGAGGAGGAGCAGGTAGAAGAAGACCATTCACAACAAAGCGACCAAAACATGTAAGAAAATGCTTGTTGAGTTTTGGAGTTAGAAAAGTTGTAACATTATGAATATTTTTTATCACAAATCGAGAAACCCACAAAATGGCATTTTTTTTAAATATCAGTACTTTTTCACTACCAAGGAAAGGTCCCATGCCCTATAATTTGGGGGAAAATGGCATGATTTCTTTTAGAAAGGGTAAGAGAAGATGGTGAATAAAACAAATGTAACTTGCATTATGAATTGTTTACATAAATTATATGTTTCTTTGCATGAATCTCATGGATCAGCTTGGCTCAGAGGAGGGAGTTGTAGACATTTGAGAATATTTCTCCCAAGTCTCCAATTAAGCGATTCACTGCATCTGATTGTGGCGATCATTGATTTCAGGCCATCAGAAGATGATGATGAAGATGATGATGGGCCTGGTATAAAACCACCTCCAGTTCCAGTGAAAAAGAAAGAAAAACACAAACGTAAACATAAAGAAGAACGAAAGGAGAAACAGAAGGAGAGACATAGAGAAGAAAGGCACAGGGATAAAGATAGAACACGAGAGAGGGAGGTTAGGGTTCATGCAACGATGGAAGATAGAGGTAGAGGTAATTATTGTGTCGTGTAGACTGTAAAAATTTAAATGAGAAACCAGCTGGTATACTTAGTGTTGACTGCATTATTTTTCCGTACTGGAAGAATATAAACAAAGTTATAAAAATATAAAGTGATATATTTTACAGACATCAGAACACTAAAAAAATTAACTTCACATTGATATGATGCTAATAATGACATGTTTTTTACAAATTTGTAACTTGGTGTATCATTTAATAAGCAAAGAATTCAATTCCTATATTTATTTTAAATGAATGTGGACAGTGTTTGTGAAACTCTTGTAAAATAAAATGATGGGGGAAGTGTAGATCTTGATCAGCCAGCACATCTGTGCCTCCTGTCTGGATCTTGTTCAGAAATAATCTGATGAATCTTAAAGCAAACAGTGTAGATCCTCATCTACATTGGTTTGTAAGTCAGGTCCTAAGGTTATAAAACTGAGCATGGAAACCAGTCTCAAATCTCAAGCATCTGATTGGCTGAAATGGCAACCAGTCGCCATTTCAGCCAATCAGATGCTTGAGATTTGAGACTGGTTTCCAAACTCAGCTTTATAACCTTCAGACCAGATCTATAATGGTGTGTAAATCCTGATTTACAATGGTACACATGTCCAGAGTTACAGTAAAATGTTCACTAAATCCTAATCAACTGGGTATCATTTTGTCAGGTGTGCCAGCTGAATCAGATCTATAATGTGCCCAAGGTTATAAAGCTGAGCATGGAAACCAGTCTCAAATCTCAAGCATCTGATTGGCTGAAATGGCGACCAGTCGCCATTTCAGCCAATCAGATGCTTGAGATTTGAGACTGGTTTCCAATCTCAGCTTTATAACCTTCAGCCTTGGTTGCCCATTGAATAAAAAGCCATATCCTGTTGGGTGAGGGCTTATGCCTCCCATCGAATAAGCAGGGATATATTGTTTTGAACATGTTGGTTGGACTGTCTGTAACCAACCTTGTCTGATCAGTAACAATTTTGACATTAAGTACTCGGATTTGGAAGTGAGGTTTTTCATCACAAGTAAATGACTCCTATTGATTTTAAGGTCAGTAGGTCAAGGTCACCGTGACCTTCGATAAAATGACAGCAGAATACTATACAGTCTGCTTCCGGGGGCATACATGTTTTCCAAACATCTCTTGTTTCAGGTGGAGGGCAGGACCGAGGTGAAAGAAAAGTACTGACTGGACGTGAAAGGGAGAGAGAACTGAAGGAAAGATTGCTCAAGGAACAAGAAAAAAGAGAGAAATCCAGAATGGAAAGGTATCTGTGTAGCACGCATACCTTAAATGAGGTGTAAGCAACTGCTACATTTTGTTTTTATAGGGTGAATTAAAAGACAATGAAGATTAAATTGAAATTGGAATATTTGCTATCAATTTATATACTTTCAGAGCTACAAACTTTAATGATTTTTAGTTTTGAAGTTACTGTAGTGGAAATATACCTTTACCTTAATAGCTACATTTCGTATTTGGGTGAATTCAAAAAAGAAAATTACAGTGAAACCTTGCTGTTATGACAAACTTTGAGACAGACTTCCTGAAAGTTGCCAGACTGTCGGACCTGTCCAGTAAAATTTCCACTGGTCTGATGTGATTTCCAAGGTTGTAGGACTGAGTGTCCGGCAAAAATTTGATCTTCATATTCCAATTTTACTCGCTAAATTACAACTTTACTCGCTGTTTTGATTCTAGACTGTTCCGAGGGAAATGAGTGAGGATATCCGAATGAAATATTTTACGTATTTGTCATATTGACAATTCGTACCACTGAAAAAAAACGAAAACACCCTTAATACTGTGTTTTGCTTATTTAATGTGTTAAATGATTCAGTCAGACAGAATTTGTTTCGGTCAGACAGATTTTCACATCTTGTCTGACACTTTTTTCCAACTTTCAGGAAGTCTGTTGAAACTTGGGAAAAGTGGTCTTAGTATTGGGGTGCTCTTTGTTCTGGGAAGAAAATAATACTAACTGTTGAATTGGACCCTGGAAGAGTGGTTTTCAAGAGGGGGTTTACTGTAACTTGAAATTGAAATGCTTGCCAATTCTTTACTTTCAAAGCCTTAATGTTTCATAATTTTTGGTATCAAAATGGTGGAAATACATGTATTTTATTTGAAAGCAAAACTGTTATTTCTAATGAAAAGTGTGTTAATTTATGGAATAGTGTGTTAATTTATGAACGATGAAAAGGAAATCTTGATTTCTTTTTATTCACCCATTATTTTATAATTATAAAAAAAATTAAGATAAAAATATTTTTATAACTGTTCAGCTCTTTAAAATTGGAAATAATTTTGTTTGTTACTGAGAACATTTTAATAGTAGCAGTTATTTCTTACCAGGAAAAGATCTGTGTAGATCCAGATCAAATGGCATGGATGTGATGATTAACTTTTGCTCCAGCAATAATTTTCATCCTTCCAGACAGAACATAGTTTGGCTGAGTGTGCAGTCACTTAAATATGGCACTGCATTTGAGAATCATGGGAAAGAATTGGTTCTCTGGTTTTCTATACTTTCAGTACTTTGATTATAAATTTCACTCTGTACATGTATCTAGTGAATTGCATTGTGTGACTGATAAGCCTCTTTGCTTTTCAGGGAAAGGCTTGAACGACTGGAAAGAGAGAAGAACAGAGATAGGAAGATAAGAGAGGAAAGAGAGAGGAGAGAACAGGAAAGGAGAAAAAGGAAAGAAGAAGAAAGAAGACTGCAACAACAAAGAAAAGAAAGAGAAGAAAGTAAGATTCATTTATGAACTTCTGCTGGGGTCACAGGGTTAAAATATCAAACTCTAACACATTGGTCATTAAGGATCCATTTCAGCTCATTGGTTTTCTTGGGCAGACCTCTATTTGTTATGGCTCTAGGTCAATTGTCACAGTAACAGGGGTCTTAATGGTCAAGCACCTAGTTAATTTCCTATGAAGTAACATTATCACAATTAAGTTTAAGATACATGTGTGTGAAAATAAAATATGAACATATTAAACAAATCTGTTCATGTGTTGTGCAACAGAACTGGTCACAAAATGAAAATTTCCTATGATGGAAAATTATTGTAGCAAAGTTTAGGATGTTTGTCAATATAAAATATGAACATATAAAATATCTATCTACATGTGGTACAACAGAAGTGGTATTTGGTTTTCAGTACGTAATAGAAAAGAACGGATCAAAGTCCAGGAGAGAATGCGCACTAGAAGTAGAAGTCCGGACAGACGGGATGGTAGCAGGTCTCGGCATAGTCAAAAACAGTCAGAAAGAGGTAAACAAGTAGGGCCTAAAACATCCTTTAAGTGCTGAGATCTGTGCCCAAGGTTATAAAACTGAGCATGGAAACCAGTCTCAAATCTCAAGCATCTGATTGGCTGAAATGGCGACTGGTCGCCATTTCAGTCAATCAGATGCTTGAGATTTGAGACTGGTTTCCAATCTCAGCTTTATAACCTTGGGGCCAGATGTTATCACATTGGCAACAGTGTAAACATTTTTCATATTCTGATGAACACAATCCAATATTGATTGTATTTAATTATTATAATTATTATTATGTACACTCGTAATTATTCTCAGTTTTAAATTAAGATATTATTAAGATAATTATAAGTAATTATGAGAAGAATTTTTTGGCATATTTTGTTGGAACAGCCATGTTGACAACAAAGCGAATGATAGAACCCTTGTTTTGCAGCAACTCTTAGCATAACCTGTGTGTGCGTTGACGTCATAATTCCAAACATTAGAATAGAATAGAATAGAATAGATTTATTTCCAATCAAGGGTCATATACATGACATATTAATCACAATATAAATATGTACATGAGCAATTATGTACTGTCCTATAAATTGTGAGGAGTGTACTTTGTAGCCAAACCTCTAATCGCTTTCCTCCATAAAAACACGTTTTTATGCATGTGTGACCAGTTTAGATCCAGATCAGCTGGTACATCCATGCCGTCTGATCAGGATCTGCATTTATCACATTTTGGTCAACAAAAACCTAATGAATCAAAAAACGAACAGTGCAGATCCTGATAAGATGGCACAGTATGCTGGCTGATCTGGATCTACACTGTTTTCCCACACAATAAAGGTGTGTCTATGGAGAAAAGTGTTAGTAATATGTCAAACTGCCCTCCACCAGTAATTATAATTGCTTAGATGAATAAGACTTCATCGTAGAGAAGGTAGTTGAAGTGAGATTATTTTCTTGAAAATGACATTTTACTGTGTTGCCGTGGCAGTGAAACTTAATTTTATCACTTATAAGATGACAGGTGATGTTTAAAAGTCTGTCATCTGTGAAATTTAAAGTTTTCGTGGAATACAAGCTTAAAGCCTTTTCTTGTATATTTCAGCAGTGAAAAAAATTAAAGAAAAATTATCACTAGGGTTGGCAGATTTTATAAGGTAGAGCCAGGTTTCCCTAAACAAACAATATTTTCTTAATATCAATGTTGAGAGTTAGTGATTGATTTGTTAATCCAATCTATTTATAGAATCTAGTTGTAGTGCAAGAATAACGGAACCATCAGTATGGACCCCGGTTAGGGATGGGTATCGTTAGATTTTAACCGATTCCGATACCTACTCGATTCTTTTTAACCGATTCCGATTCTTACCGATTCCGATACCAATTACTATACACATATAAACAGTAAAGGATCATAGTAGATCTACACAGGGTAGGGTAAGTTGGTAACAAGTGTTCCTTTTCTTTTTCGTTACTTTTGAGCGTTCTGCAGTGACTGTGTCTCCAGCAGTGCTGAAGACACGTTCACTGGGAACGCTGCTGGACTGTACGCAGAGATATTTAGATGCCATCTCTGATAAATGGGGTAAGCTGTTTTCGTACAATACATTAATAGAGACAGGCAGTTCCGAGGTTAAAATAAGATCTACTACCACTGGTTTGACCCAGTTCCCATAGGATTTCTTTATAGTCTTCACATTTATTGGTGGTTAAAAATAACACGTCTAAAAACAGCAAGTTTACAGCATTGGAAAAACCAAAGAACCCTAAACAGGCTAAAGGTTACATTGCATGGTTTTATCTCATTGGCTTTTTATCGGTCTTTGTGGATGGTTATCAAATGTTTGATGAGGTTTGAAGTAGTCCCTCCTTTGGCTTTAATAACCTTCTGACAAAAATTACACTGTCCTTCACCGTTTAAATCGTTAAAATACTGCCAAGCTTTGGCAGTTTTTACCCGATTACCCGGCATTTTTGTTTACGACGATCAGATGACGTAGGCCTACCATTTATCGCCCAGAGGGATGAGCGTATTCGCTCAATACCTCGGAGCCAATTTTACACGAACCGGTTTCCGCTTTGCTTCAGCAGTAAGCGATGGGCTACGGAAATGACCGACAATCAATTATCGCCTAGAGGGATAGGCATAATTGCTCAATACCCCACACACTTTGCGAGGAGTAAAACCAAAGTATCATTTTAAAATTTTAAGTTTTCGGCGTGTTTTTACCATTTCCATGCGAGTTAAAAGCTTTTAAAATTGTTAGGCAAATAAGATTATGTAGGAATCGTTTAAAAGAACCGGTTCCATAAAAATGAAACAATACCGAGTATACGATACCTCGAGGAACCGGGACTAACCGGTTCCCAAGTACCGGTGCTCATCCCTAACCCCGGTCAAAGAAAGAACAAACAATATTTTCTTTAGGCCTGAAGAATAGATAAATTGGTTTATCTGTTCTATTTGTAGAATCAAGTCACAGTGCAAGAACACTGAAACCTTCAGTACGGACCCCAGTCAAAGAGAGAAAAATTGTAGCAAAACAGAAAGTTAGTGTTTACAATGATGATATAGTGGTAAATTTGCATATCTGTTTTATTTATAGAATCAAGTCGCAGTGTGAGAACGTCCTTACCGTCAGTTCGAACCTCAGTCAAAGAGAAAAAAGAAGAAGCGAAATTGGAAGGCAAAGGAGATAAGGACAATGATACAGTGGTTAATTTGCATATCTGTTCTATTTATAGAATCAAGTCGCAGTGCCAGAACACCAGAACCATCAGTACGGACACCAGTCAAAGAGAGAAAAGTTGTAGTGAAACAGGAAGACAAAGTAGATTATGATGATGAGCACAGAGATGATAAAGAACAGATGGCAGATACGGCAATGTCACCGTCAGAAGACGAAGACAAGAGCGAGGATTCTGAGACGGATTCTGGTTCTGGTATGCTTGTTACATAGCATTTTAATACAGTCATTACATATTTGTTTGACACTTTTGTTATTACTGTGTTCATTAAATAATATGTTCATTAAATCTATTCAAGACAAATGTAATACAACATAGCACAGTGAATAAAATACCTCCAAAGTGAAAAGAAGTAGAAATGCAACTGTACTGATATTACTTCACAATTGTGTTATTGTGTTGCACCCATGATTATTTTATCAGCCACAATAAGTTTTAGCTCTTTTTCTTAATTTTGAGCCGTTTGATAAAAATAATCCAACTTACCTCGGTTAACTGTGAATGTTAAACTTTATGTCCAAGCACTCATCTGTGAAAAAAAAGCAGTATATATTTTTTTATCCTTTTCTCCATGAGATATGGGTTTTATCCCATGGGTGACCAGTGTAGATCCAGATCAGCTGGCACATGTGTGCCATCTGATCAGGGTCTGCACTGTTCGCTTTTGATTCATTATGATATATCTAACCAAGCAGCAACCAGAGAAGATCCAGATCAGATGGCACGGATGTACAGTGGTCACACATGCGTACAAATGTATATATATCAGGGATCTCACTAGAGGGAAACTTGGGAGAAGTGGTCTCCCAAAAGTGACCAGACTTCTTCCTTCTTTGAGTTATGGGAGAAGTCATTTTATATAGCTTATATAGGGAAAAAATGCAAACTTCTCCATAATTCAGTAAAATTAGGACAACACTTCTCCCTGATTTGCAAGTTTAGTGAGAGCCCTGATATATGGATTAAAGGATTAGCACACGTGATAAGAATATGGAGTAAATTGTTGGACATACATATACACTCACCCGGTTCCAATTGATCATTAATTGTATATGTTTACAATGTATGCTAGTTTCGTTTCTTCCATACATCAAGAGAGGTTGTGGAAAGAACTGTTTTGTCTTGAAATCAATTATCTAATGTCTTTTTAATCTTTATTGATTGATTTCTTAGATGAATCCAATACTATTTACTTCCACCGCAGGGTAAAAATTAGAACAGTCTTTAATTAAAAGGGAGGTAATTTTAAAATTGGATACTTTAAAAGGGATTTATTTTAAAAAGTGCTATTAATTAATCATGTTTCCTGTTTTTCCTACTAATGCGGGGTCTTATTAAAACACATCAAGGAATTAAGAGCATTTCTGTTTGCTTGACCTTAATCTCATTCCAGCCGAATTTGTGCATTTCAGTTATTCTGTTGTACAGAGTTATGAACGTTACTGGGTCCTTTTTATGCAAGAAATGCATTTTAAGCAAAATTAAGGATAACTCTTGCCAAACTGTTGCAAAATCAATTATTACAAAATTAAAGCTTAAATTAAAGATTGTTGATGGCATATGATCATAAATAAAGAGTGAATTCGATGTCTTTCTAATAAAAAAATTATGGACAAAAAGTGACCAATTAGAACTTTTGTTGAGCGTATTTGTAGATTGAATATTCTCGTTATTTCAGATACTGACAGTAGTAGTGAGAGTGAAGATACAAGTGAAGAGGAGGAAGAGGTGGAACATAAAGACGGCGAAAAAGCCAAGTCAGAAACTCCCGACCATGAAACAGATGAATCAGACAAAAAACATTTAGGTATAATTTACAAGAAGTTTATAAAGTATTTTAGTTGCATTTCTTAGCAGTTATTGAGTTAGAAGAAAGAGTATTAATTATTTGATTGAAATCTGAGCAAATAAGTATTTTCATTGGCTCCTGTTTATAAACATGGTAATTATAGATGATTATTTTTAATCATACATTCATTAGAGGTTTCACTTAACCTGAAACTCAAGGGTCAAAATGATGCACCACTAGCATTTTCGGAGTTTTGCCTGTTACAAAGAAATTTGATCTTTTCCTGAATTTGATATTTTCCTTCACTTTTTTGCATCAAAACAACCCCAAGTGGGTTCAAATGTGGAAAAATTAATATTTGCTTTCATCAGTCTTTAAGAATATCTGCATCAATTGAAATCCCTTTCTATTTTCGAACAATATTTACCCTTTACTCCACAGATACAACTTTATTGCATGAGTGAACAGTTTAGATCCAGATCAATGGCACATCCGATCAGGATCTACATTAATTGATTTTAGATTCATCAGGTTTTTTATGAATAATACATTTTTTATACATTTTTACGCATATTAGTGCCGATTGACCTGGATCTACACTGGTTACACATGTAAAAATGCATACAGTACTGTGAACGTTTAAAGTTACAAAATTTGCGTCTATCGTGCGTCCGTCTGTCATGCGTCCGTATAACGTGTATCGTGCGTCCCTCTAACGTGCATCGTGCGTCCGTATATCGTGTATCGTGCATCAAGCGTTTGTAATGTTATCATGCAACGTGAATAATTGACTTGCTTATGCAAATTTATGTGATTATATTTCAACCATTCATCTTATGTTTTGATAGCGTTTTCAAACTTTTAGAAATCTCGTACTCAAATTATATGAATCGGCAGTATCGTGTACCATGCGTCTACCGTGTCAAGTGCGTCCGTCTATCGTGTATCGTGCGTCCGTATATCGTGTATCGTGCGTTTTGTTTGTAACCTAAAACGTTCACAGTACTGTATATAAGGAGTATAGGGTTAATAATAAGAGAGTGTAAGTGAAATCAGAGCATTCATGGATTCTGACAGTTTTGAGGGTAAATAAGTTTTTTTGCCAATTTAATAAAATTTGATTTATTATCATTTTCAGCAAAGTCCAAGTTTGATGATCATTCCGAGAATGAGAGCGAGATTGGTTCCGTTCATCTCAATGATCACCATGATGATGATGGTTACCTTGACGATACTCCACCAATGTCTCCTGTAGAACTAAAACCAGACTTACCACCATATTTTCCAGCTATTCAAGTGAGTTAATCCTCCTTTACTAGTCTTTAAGTGTTTTACCAAGTTTTCTGAATGTGGCAATTTTTAATATGCATACAGTAGAATCTCTAAATTAATAAGATTACCTTTGGCACTGGACAAATTTCGGTTTTGATTAGTAGGTGGTCTGAATTCCACATAGAAAATAGTGCAAAACAGTTAAAAGGGACATCAAAATAGTGGTCTTGTAACCGGATTGGTCTAAATGGGTTGATCTTTATGAGGGGTTTTACTGTAGAAATAGCACGCAGAGCAGTCATTGTGTTTGCTAGAGGTTTAGGGATAGGACTGTTATCGATTAGTTTATTAGATAGTACTTTTGAAATTCCAACTAGGAAAAAGACTGGCAATGAAAACATGATGTTCTACTTAACTAAGTATTTGAATTCTACCTGATGCTGCAAAATTAATTAAGTTCCTTAGGTATTTGCACTAATGGATGTTGTCGGAAAACCCAATCATGTATGTATAATCGCCGTGTGTATGGAGTCATAATGTAAATGCTTTTTTAGAAGATTGGAAAGTTAGAAAGACCAACAAAAATATCTTGTTACCAAAAAGCACAAGCTTCATGCCCATAAATGTATATATGTATAAATAAAATGAATTCACAGTATTTAATATTTTTTTGAATATTTAGGGCTGTAGAAATGTGGAAGAGTTTAGTTGTCTTAACAGAATAGAAGAAGGAACTTATGGAGTGGTTTACAGAGCTAGGGATAAGAAAACAGGTAGAGTGTGCCAGTTTTTGTTTTCTTGTTTGAAATTTTTGCAGAACGAAACAACACCTCTAAGTTTTGTAACTGATTTTTCTAAGATATGTACATCATAGATTGAAATATAGTGTTTATAAAAATGCATTGTTTTACATCCCCTGAACAGTAAATATTTAATTATTTATATCTTAAATAAGGAACTTTGCTAACTTCTCAATAAAATAAACATTTTTAATGATCAGAACTGGAATCATTCAAATTAAAATTAACAAGCTTTTAATAAAGGTTAGGATTAAGGGGACTAAGCAACCAACAACTTCAGAAATGTGATATGGGTCATTTTGTCATAGAATGGTTTAAAATATAATTATTTTGCATTTTGTTAGTAAATATATTATTAGATCAAAATTTGTGACATAATTATGTATTGATGTCAAGTAGAAAGATAATTATAATTTTCTGTTCTTTAAAAAAAGAGCAAAATCTAAACATGCAAAAAATCTTATGGAAGACACATTTGTTTTACCATAATGATGCTAATATTTATGTTCTGTTCAGATGAGATAGTTGCTTTAAAAAGATTAAAGATGGAAAAGGAGAAAGAAGGATTTCCCATCACATCATTACGAGAAATCAACACGTTGCTCAAGGCCCAACATACAAACATTGTAACTGTGAGGGTAAGTGCAAGATTTGAACATATTGCTGCATACTGGTATAGTAAAATATGATTATATTGCTGCATACGGATATACAGTTAATCGGATTGCTGCATATGTTATTAAATCAGATTATATTGCCACACTCTGGTATGCTATTAAATCAGAATATATTGCTGAATACTGGTATACTGTTGAATCATTTTATTTCACGCGGGTTTAATTTTCGCGTATTTCGCGCTACGAAAAGAGCACGAAATTCAACCCCAGCAAAATTAAACCATTAAACAGTGTTTCTATATAGGAAAACACAGTTGCGTGAATTCATGCCCCTTGAATTTGTTTTTTACGGGTTTTGCGAGTAAAATCGTCCCCTCGTAATAAAATGATACTACAGTAAACAATTTGTAATGTCATATGCTCAATCAACGCTGTAATAAATTACAGCCTTTGAAGGGCATCGAGCCGGATACATAAAATATCAACACAGCGCTAGGTGGCGTGGGCAGTAATATGCATTTCCACTATTTCCCATGTAAAGCTTTATTAGACTGAGCCTGCAATATTTTATTTTGATTACTTGTTGTGTTTGGTGCCTTTGAAAGATTGCTTTGTCATCTATAATCTATGTCATAAAACATGAACACCTATACACATGGGTTGCAATTTCTTTATAGGTTGTGGAAAAGGTTGTTAAAATGAGATGTCATTGAATGTTGATATTTTTATGGAATATTTTAATGAGGGATGAGCTGGGCATACAGTTCTTGCCCTATAAACCACATAAATATTAAGTTTTGTTTTAAACTTACATTAAATAGATGCCACAAAAGACTTTAGACTTAAGAATAAGTTATATACTTTTAATTTGTTTAAAATGGAGTTATGAAATTTGATCTTCATTGTATCCCCATTCTAAAAATAGCAAACAGCTTTTTGAGCAGATACTCAAAATATCTGAGTTTGAACTGAAACATCTTTTCTATAATAAGCATGTAATTCCATGTTAATAATTATAATTATTTTATTTCATCAAGCATTCCATATGACTAACCTCATATATATGTTTGAATTGAAACATTCTTGCACCACCTAATGGTAGTGTTTATATATATAATATGCATGTTTTATTTCATCAAGCACTTAAGGTAAGTTACCTAGTATATATTTGACTTTGAACTGATTCTTTCACTGAATTATTTTTGCAATTATACTTATGATATTTTAGAATGGTGGGTGTTTGAGATGCGGTATACATACCAAGATTACAGTTTTAAAAAAAGCATATTTTTTATAGGTTGTAAAATAGGTCATCAACTCATTTTGATATAATTGATGTTAAAGCATGTGTGTCATGTTTCTGTGATTTTGAAATGCAACATTTGCTTAGGCGTCATTGTCGTTTTGTTACACTAAAACACTAAGCTGTGCAAGAAACAAACAATGGAATTGTTTCATGTATCTTCTCATGTGTTCACCCTTTACTTCATTGATTACAAGTTTAATCACATGACATGTGAAGTGTAGATCTAGATCTGCCGCTTCTTGGTCAATACCATATGATTAGGGTCTATACTGTAAGATCTACACTTTAGTGATCAACACTGTTATCTTTTTTATCTACTCTGTTCAGTTTTTGCTTTATAAAGTTATTTCTAATGAAGAAGCAAGCATTGCAGATCCTGATCAGACTGAAGTGATATGCTGGCTAATCTGGATCTATACTGGTAGCACATGTGATTAAACCTGTATTAACTGAGTAAAGTGTTCATCCATAATTGACCATTTTTTTTGCCTTATTGCTTTTCAGGAGATAGTGGTTGGAAGTAACATGGACAAGATTTATATAGTGATGGACTACGTGGAACATGATCTCAAAAGCTTGATGTCGCCGGACACCATGAAACAACCCTTTCTTGTTGGTATGTATGAATATACTCCAGGTTTTTAATCACTTTTTATGGCCTGAAGCCTGGAAATTAGGGGCAAATCAAGGGGAATGAACTTTCAATTATTGAAAAAGAAATCAGCGCTTTTATTACTTTTGTCACAGATTTACTCAACTAGGTGATACAAGTTTGAACACAATTTTCACCAATATATATTTACATTCGTTAGATGAAAGGACACAAGATATTGTTGTCAGTATCATATTACTCATGGGAATTCAAAATTATATTTGGTGTTGCTTAGATTTAGTGTTTGGTTGTAGGTGAGGTAAAGACGCTGATGTTACAGCTGTTACGAGGTGTTCAGCATCTACATGATAACTGGATAATTCATCGAGATCTCAAAACTTCAAATCTTCTACTCAGCCATAAAGGAATTTTGAAGGTTTGTATTCCAGAATCTTTTGTTATTTTCATGCAGTTTGTCTAAAATTGCTGTTAGCTGTATAGGCAGTAGTTTAACACTTAACCCTTTTACTCCACAAAATATGGCTGTTACTGACAGACTTCCCGAAAGTTGAAAAAAATCGTCAGACATTTGGTCAGACAATATGTGAAAATCTGTCTGACCGAAACAAATTCTGTCAGACCGAAATATGTTAAAAAGGTTTAAGCAAGTATTAGGAGTTCAAATTTTTGTCTGACATTCGGTCTGATAACATTAGAAATCATGTCTGACCAACCCAAATTTTACCAGACAGGTTCTTCGGTCAGACAGCTTTCGGAACGTCTGTACTGATAGGCGAACTATGTAGATCCAGATCAGCTGGCACAACCATCATTCTGTACAGCAACCACACTGTTTGCTTTTTGATTCATTATGTTATTTCTGACTAAGAAGCGACTAGCTTAGATCAGTGTTGAATTAATAGATGTGCCGTCTGGTCTAGATCTACACTGGTCACACATGCGATAAATCCTGTATTTATGGAGTTAAGAATTAAAAGTGCTAGACACAGCCTGTCAGTTGACCGAGATTCACATCCACACAGTTTGATCAGGGTCCATATGGTTTGTTATTCATTCAATGAAAATTGGCAAAATACCCCTATGAACTTTCTTGGACTGGCTAAAATTCAATAGGGAACTTTTACATATATTTGGAGGTTCAGTATTAAAGATTCATAACCACAGCTAGTGCTTTGGTTCCAGCATGTCAGCATAAAAAAACATGACATTTTGAAGTTTTCACTTTTGCTCATAATATGTTGAGAAATAAACATCAGCAGAGACTAATTTAAAATACCTTTAATTGAGATTGACAGTATAAACCTAAATAAAGTTTGCAAATCCAGATCAGATGACACATCTAAGTGGGCTGATCTGGATCTACACTGGTTGCCTATGCGATAAAAGACATATGAATGGAGTATAGGGTTAAAGACTTATTAAGTTGATATAGAGGACTATGTGCTATTAAAACATGTTAATTTTACATTTCGATAAAAATGTTTCAAAAAGTGGCTTTATTTACATCTTATTTCATAATGAATAGTGAAATATATGAATTTTGGTTTCTGTTATATTTACACTAATCCTGAGACTATTTTCATTTTCAGCTCTTGTTTGTGACTTGTATGAATCATGAAAGCCAAACACAATTAAAATTGTGCATAATGTTTTTGTCCAATAATGTCAATGTGCATGCTGTAAACAACCCAAATGTTTTTCACATCCTGATGAATACAATATATAATATTGATTCAGTTGTTAAATAAGAAAATAATTATTAACAATTGATTTTTTTTCAGGCCCCTTTCAATTGATTTTTATGATGCCGTATTTTAAAGATTGATGTTTTAAACAGCCCAAATGTTTTTCATACCTTGATGATTACAATTGTTATTGATTCAGTTGTTTAGTCCTGTGAAATTTTGTGACATTTATAAAATCAATGAGCATAACAAAATGTGTTTCATTACATGATGAATGCAGTATATTATTGATTCAGTTGTTTTATCCTGTGAAATTTTATGATATTTTTATAAAATCAATTTTGCAGATTGGAGACTTTGGGCTGGCCAGGGAGTATGGTGAACCTTTGAAGCAGTATACACCTATTGTGGTAACATTATGGTATCGTTCCCCAGAACTGCTGCTGGGTTGTAAGGAATATTCCACCCCAATTGACATGTGGTCAGTAGGCTGTATTATGGCAGAGTTCCTAGTGATGAAAGCTATATGGCAGGGAAAATCAGAAATTGACCAGCTTCAAAAAATATTTAAAGTATGATTCATATACTGTATATGTGCTGTTGATTTTAGTATAATAGTAAGGTTGTAAAAGTCAAGATTTGAATGTTTGTGTGAAATTTGAAACGAAAACGAAAAGAGAATGCTCACAAATCAGATATTGCTTTTCTCACTTTACTTAACAAAGTATTAATATCTGTAAAGAATTTAAATGTATTCTGTTAAATATCAGTCTGTGTAATGATAAAAACTCCACTAATCAATAGATTCTTTGCCCATAAAACTAAACAGGTGACCTGTCTTATATGTAAATGTCAAGCCTCTGATTGAATCTCAACAAGCCTCCATTTCAGCCAGTTAGATACTTTAGAGTTGATAGTTGTCTCGAATCTCTCAAGTCTATCAAATACTTAGAGACTGGTATCAAGTCTCAGTTTTATGGTTTTGGGTACTGGACTAGTGTTTGTAGTGAGTTTTACAAATTAATTAATTAAAGCCACAATAAACTTGCCAAAACGTTTTTTTTCATTGTGAAAATTAACCATGTTGACCCTTTTCAAAAGAAAGTATAAATGACCAACTATTTATGTCCTCAAATAATCCCCAATCATTGAGACCCGGTCCGAATAGTATTTTTGTAGCCCACAAAATTACTAACCAATGTTTACAATCACTCGGCGAAAAGTTATCGGTTTTTTTCCGTAAGTGGGCCGTAAGAACGAAGTGACGTCATTCTGTATAATTAGCGACCTTCGCCTGCCGAGAGTTGCCGAAAATCAGCTCGGAAAGATTCGCTGTTTGTTTTGTAAACAAAATAAACGATCTGAAAAACGCCCAAAACATGCTGTAAATCAATAAGATAATACCCTTTTCTTATTGTTAGGTTTATTTTTTGTGTTATTATTCATACAGGTGAAATCTAAAATGCTTTGGTTAATAAAAAATATGCTGTTTGGCAAGTTTATTGTGGCTTTAATCATGTATTATTGTTATCATTGCAACTTCAATCACGGCTTAGTCATACAGTGTTATTTTGTAATATTGTGTTTATTTATGTAACACAACACAATTTTTACTTTGTTTAGTCTACTTATTTATTACGAAAGGCAAATTTGCTGAAGAAATAACTAGTATGACAATGTACAAGTCAACAATGGAATAACTAGTTTACATGTTTTCTCATATACCATCATCACTCATGTATGGTCTGCACTGTTTGTCTTGATTTTATTGTTCAGAAGTAAGTCATAAAAGCAAACTCATTAGCAGCAATTGTAAAGTTTGAATGTAGCATTATACTTTAGGCCCATATAAGTGCCGCCTATAAAGTGTGGTAAGTACATGAGCAAAAACTGTATTCAGGACCAACAACTCTTTCATTTAGACTATGTTGCTTGTTGAGGACAAAAGGGATTAACATTTTACTGCATATATTTGCATGTTTGATGAGTGAAGATTGAGATCAGCCGGAACATCTGTTCATTCTGATCAGGATCTACACAATTTTTAAATTCATTGGGTTATTTCTTACCAAGAAGAAACTATTGTAGTTCCAGATTAGATGGCATATATACACCAGTTGATCTGGATCTGCACTGGTTGCACAAAGGATACATGTAACACCAGTATATATGGAGTAAAGGGGTAACCCTTTCCTCCAAAGATACATATTTATTGCATGTGCGAACAGTTTAGATCCAGATCAGCCGGTACATCTGTGCTGTCTGATCAGGATCTAAACTATTCGCTTTTTGATTTGTTTGGTCATTTCTGACCAAAATGCAATCAAGGGGGATCCTGTTCATACAGCACAAATGTGCCGGCTGATCTGGATCTACACTGGTCAAACATGGAATAAAGAGTTAATCAGTTACTTTTACTTGCAGGATCTTGGAACTCCCAATGAGAAGATTTGGCCTGGTGTGATGGAGTTACCTGGTATGAAAAAATGTACATTCACAGAATATCCGTACAATACATTGAGGAATAAGTTTGGTCAGTATCTGTCGGACCATGGCTTTACTCTACTTAACAAGTAAGTGTTCGCCATAAGCTTTTGCCGAGTATGATTTTGTGTAATTTCTAATCAAATCAACACCGTTAACCTCAGGGTAAAGAATTTATTATTAAAAGTTGTTTATATATTGTAACATTTTACAAGAAAAGTGAAACATGCATATTGCAAATAGCTACATACAGAAAACATGGATTCGTAACAGCCAAAAAGTAAATAAGCGTCCTTATGCACGCATGGTTCCCGGTCTTTTATTCATTAGAGATTGAAATTGGAAACCAGACTAGCATCGTTTAGTGCACATGTACCCAACCGTCCAATATGAATTTAATATATATTTTTTGGATCCAATACGGGAATATATTGGACCATCACGTGGTACAAATGCAGATTGTCGATTGGTTCCATTTATTAGATATATAATAAATTGGAATATAAGACAAGAAAGGTGAAGAATGCATATTGGGAAAAGCAACATTTGGAAAACATGGACTCTTCACAAAGACAATGTGGAGAAGAAAAGGAATTTATAGTCTTTGATATGATCTACATTTATTTCTAAAAAAATCAATTAGACTGAAAAATGTTAAGTAATTTTTCATTGCAAATTACTGTTTCCTTGTCCAAAAACACTTTGCACTATTGATTTATTCTACTTATGAAGTGAATGTTTACCCTAAGCTGTTGTACAATAAAATGTCATGTAATTTGTAATGCAATTTTAACCATGTACATTTATGTACATGTAAACCTTGTGGTACAGAAATTAATTCACAGTAAATATATTCTTAATTTCTATATAATGTTGTGTAATTTCTAAATTAAATGTATTTTTCACCATCTCAACCTTGTGGTACAGAATTTTATTAATAGTTATTACATATGCAGCTGTGGATTGCAAGTCAAAACTGGTAAAAAATCATTTGTCCTTTGTAAACTTTACAAAATTGAGACTGGTTTCCATGCTTAGTTTTATAACCTTGGGCACAGGTTTCCAGAGTCAGTTTAATAAACAAGAGAATTGTTTTTCTCATTTCAGATTTTTAACATATAATCCAAGCAAGCGTATAACAGCAAGCGAGGCTATAAAACACGAGTACTTCCGTGAATCTCCGATGCCTATTGACCCATCTATGTTCCCCACGTGGCCAGCAAAGTCAGAACAAATGCGAAAACATGCCAGTTCTCCAAAACCTCCATCTGGTGGCAAAGCATACTCAAAACTTCTGGTAAGTGTAAGCAGATATTTATATCTAGCAAGGCAAATTGCGAAACAATGATGGCCTAACTTTTAACCTTAAAAAGTTTAACTCCATACAAACACCTTTGTGTTGTGGGCAAACAGTGTAGAACCAGATCAGCCAGCACATGTGTGTCATCTGATCTGGACCTACAATGTCCAATTTAGGATTCATTAGGTTATTTTGGGCCAAGAATCACACAGGGAATCGGCACATAGCTTTTTTTTTCTAATCCTTCCAATCTATGTTATAATAATAGACAAGGGATTTATGTTACTGATTTCCCTATATAAATCCATTAGGACACGGGTCCGCAACACCGATCACCACGAGTAAATCACTTTTCCCACATGCTTTGTGCCAAAATCCTTGGTTCAGATTGAAAGAGTGAACAAAAATGATTCTCTCACCACCAATGGTCTTTTCCAGGATGTTCTGTTGTTTGCAGTTAAAGCAAATTTTTTTTTATTTAACACAAAATAGCTGAAAGTCAGCCATCATTGTTTTGCATTATTGGTGATGTCTGATTGGCTCAAAATGTTATAGACTTTTTCATTAGCCAATCAGATTAATTGATTCTTTACACACCTCCAACTTGCAAAATGGCTACCAGTGAAAGTTAGTTGATCAAAAAAAGAAAAAGTTGTTTATGCTGTGAGCTACAGAATATTCTGGAAAAGACCATTGGTGGTGAGATAATAATTTTTGTTCTCTCTTTCAAACTGAATCAAGGATTTTGGCACAAAGCATGTGGGAAAAGTGATTTACTCGTGGTGATCGGTGTTGCGGACCCGTGTCCTAATGGATTTATATAGGGAAATCAGTAACATAAATCCCTTGTCTATTATTATAACATAGATTGGAAGGATTAGAAAAAAAACTATGTGCCGATTCCCTGTGAAGAATCAAACAGTGTAGATCATGATCAGATGGAACAGATTCACCATATGATCTGGATTTATACTGTTTGCACATGTGATAAAACCCATACAAATGGAGTAAGGGTTGTACACATAAAAGTCAGTTTTGTATGATTATATGGGCTGAGTGTTTGAATTTGTACATTTGTCTGAGCGGAAAATTTGTTGGAAATTATACCTGTGGAAAAAAAAAGATAAAACAGTTGAAAGTTTGATCAACATGAAGTCCCTTCAATCCATATATATTTGTAACCAGTGTAGATCCAGATCAAGCATCATATTAATGTCTTCTGATCTGGATCTGCACTGGCCCCATTTTGGCCAGAAATATCCTAATGAATCTAAAACATAGTATGTGTAGATCCTAATCAGGCAGCACAGATATACCAGTTAATCTGGATCTACACTGTTTCCTATGCAATTAAGGTGTATCTGTGGACTCGATGGCCAAATTGATTTTGAAAAATGAAATAAAACAAAAACTCTTCTTTTTTTCAGGATGATGGTGATGATGCCATAGCTGCCGGTTTCCAGTTCAAGACAGCTTCTAAAGGAGTTTCAGCTATAGGGCCCGGATTCAGCTTGAAGTTTTGAAAAAGTTGCTGGTGTCTGTTCTAAAAACAAACAGCTGGTGACCAGCTTTATAAAATTATACTGGTTTCTAGCTTTAAACTGTGTCTAATGTCTGGCTAGGAATAAAGGGGCTGGTGACCAGCTTGACAAAATTACATGATGGTTTCAAGCTTTAAACAGTGGCCAATGTCTTAACTAGAATAATCACTGGTGTCCAGCTTGCAAAACACATGCTGGTTTCTGTTGTGAAACAAAACTCACTGGTTGAGCTTGAGACAGAAACTTATCAGCAATTTTGGCACTTCCACTGATGCTGATAAACAAAGTTTTAGTCAGATTGTTACATCTTGAAGCTCTGAATACATCGTATAGCCTTACACCACGATTATAAAACTGAGAATGGAAACCAGAAATGCCTGGATTCAGCTTAAAGTGGTCTCCAATCTTAGTTATATGATCTTTGGACCGGGTTTCCAACACTGTCAGTAGGCTTTTTCAAAAGTGTATTGTTGAGAACATAAAAATGTTAAATTTATACAAAACCTTATTTTAATATGGTCTAATTAAAGAGAAATAAAAACAATAGAATATACCCTTAAAATGTGTATGATTAATTGTAAAGTTTATTAGGACCATAAATTTAAACTTTCGAAAAACATGTGTAATGCAGAAATAAACAAAAAATCATGGATAAAATTAGTTTTTTTTTTGTAAGATCATGGATACAAAGTGAAAATTATGCTTATTTCTTTCAGAAATTAGTTTCAATCAGAGTATCACATTGATTTGTAATAATGTGACCTTGTAAGTTTTTTTTACTTCATGTGACACAGTATGATGAAATGCAGTATATTGATAGCATGGTGAGTGGTTTGACCCTGATCAAATGGATCGGATTAGGATCTGAATATTTTTTGAAACATTAAAAATTATTCAGTGGCTGAATGTTGAACAGTGTAGATATAGGTCAAAAGTGTGTTAATGCTCAGGATGATCTTTGCCCAAGATCTTTAAACTTAGATTGGAGACCAGTCTCAAATCTCAAGCATCAGATTGGCTGAAATGGCGACTGATCACGAATTCACCCTATCAGATGCTTGACAAGACTCATCTCCAATCTTTGTTTTATGATCTTAGGCCCTGGACTTACCATTCCCCTAAGCCATAAGCTCGATTTTTTAAGTGGCCCTCTCATATGTACATTTTGTATTGTAAATTTTGTAAAAAAAAACATTTCATTATGAACAGTATATTTTATGAATTAAAACATGAAGTCATATGCTGGTTCAGTTGTTGATTTTTTTATGAATTTCAGTGCATTATTATTCCCCGCCGCATAGAGGCTGGGAGATATAGGAATGGTCTTCGTCCGTCTGTCTGTCTGTCCTTCCTTGCGCCACATTTCGTGTCCGGTCAATAACTTTTCAACCCCTAGAAGAAACTTCATGAAACTTCAGGCAAACGTTCTCCCCATGAAACCGTTCTCCCCACGACGTGCAGAACCCATGTTTCAACATGGCCTAATCAATGTCATGGTCACCAGTGTTTTTTTTTAAAGCCTTGAGGAATTTCATAAAAGTTGAATGCTTTCTGTCTGGTCTATAACTTTTTAACCCCTAGAACAAATTTCATGAAACTTTAGTCAAACGTTCTCTCCATTTTCCAACTTGGCAGAACCCATGTTCCAACATGGCCGGCTCAATGTCAAGGTCACCAGTGGTGTTTGAAGATTTGAACCATGCATTTCGTTTCCAGATCATATCCTCTGAACCCCTGGAATGAATATGATGAAACTTAAGTGAAATGTTCAGTTCATGAACCTGATGTGCAGTACCCATGTTCCATCCTGGCTGGCTCAAGGTCAATGATGCCTCTGGTGTTTGAGCAGGCCAATACTCTGAAACTTATCTGAACATGACATACCTTTGCACTTGAATTGGCTTCCACCTGTCTGCCCGTTACCCAGAGCTATTGTTTAATCCATAACCTTTCCCACATTCACATCTGCGGCGGGAGATATTGCTGTCGTTCTGACTGCCTTGTTCTTATATAATTTGTTATAATAATACATATTGGTTGTTTGGTTATTAATAGTTACAGAATCAAAGTAAAGTCATTATAATTTATGGAATATAATCATCTACAAGAATAAAGCCAAGACAACAAGAATGTTAACTCACTATTTCACTTTTTTTTGGTAGTGCCACTTTGAAATGACTAATAAAAAACTTAATGTTGCATATAACCACAGGAACCTGAATTTCTTTCAAAAATCATCCCGATCCCACGTATATAATGTTTGACCCTATATACATCATATATGTGGGATCGGAATGATATAACTTGTCCTTTACGTTTTATGCCTGGTTTGTATGAATAAGTTCATTTATGACAAGCCTGAATACGGACATCCCCTGTTTGCCTACTGTTTTAGTTGGGGCCCCTTTCAAATGACTGTAGTATAAAATTTTGAAAGTGCTGTCTTATTAAAATAGTATTTGGAATATGTCATAAATTTGCATATACCAAGCCATGTAGTTGAAGAGTTACATAAACTATATCCCTACATTGAAGGGCAAGAATTAGGGACATTACGGACCATGACCATTACGGACCAGACATAACGGACCAGATTTTAGGATATTACGGACCAGATTTATAGACATTACGGACCATCTAAAAGACATAACGGACCATCCGTAAGACATAACGGACCAGATAAATACACATTACGGACCATCTATAGATGGAATATAAATTATTATTAAAAATTGAAATGCCAATTAAAGCCTGTCGGTAGTTATTTCTTCGCTACTGTATTGGCGATAATTTAAGGGTCATAACAACTGGTTAATAAATATGAAATGCATTTTTTGCAATCAAAATTACCAGGTTTTGACAACAGTTTGCAAAATTACTCAAAATTAATGTCAATCATGCAGGGTTTTCACACTTCTGAAAACTTAACTGAGGCATGTGCCAGATTGTATGCACCATCGTAAATTTTTAGTATGTTGATGAATACATAGAATATTTAAATGATAATGTTATTTTTATTTCTTGTTTAATGGTTTATGGAGTGGTTGATAAACGTGCTTGTGTCTTTGTGATTGTATTATTAGTTTGTTTTTACCTTTTTACAATAGTTTGCTTAAAACATGCTATATAAACACTGTAATCAGGCATTTATGTACGCTGTGCTGTTTAATATTTTATTGTGTGGTATATATAGTTTATGATGTACTTGTTTGTAGTTAAAAAACGACTATGTGTGTGTGCTATGAATTGTTGTTTTTTTTGTTCAGTTAAATGTTTTATTGTGAGGTTAATGTGCTATATGGTTGATGTGCTTGTTCATAAATGTGCTAAATAAATAAGAAACTATTTGTAATTGTTTTTCTTTCATCCATTATATTAATTCCTTTTATAAAACAATTTTAAAATTAAACAAGTTGAACAAAAATGTGTACTTGGGTTACTAACACATTATGGAATTTCACAGGGGTGATCACATAATTGACCGTCAGCTATTGTTCTATATTGAATTCCTGGCACGGGAAATTTTCACAGTTATTTGAGAGAAATTTTACAGGTGTGCTATCAAAATTAGCAAATTATAACAAGCGTATTTGCCAAAACGAAGTGTGGTAAGTTATACTGGTGTTAATAAATTACAAAAAAATGTTTCATAAATTGATTGTTATAAAAACTACCCGAAACCTAATAAAATCAATTTAAACAAAATTAATCTTTATATAAGAAAAGTCTTTCGTTACATGAATCTAAATGGTCCGTTATGTTTTCAGAATTCATCTTAATCTGAAGATGGTCTGTACTGTCTACAATTCTATACATTATGTTTTTAGAAATACATTTTATATCCTTTATCATTCTAATATGTATATATACCTGGTCCGTTATGTCTTTTTGATGGTCCGTTATGTCTTTTAGATGGTCCGTAATGTCTATAAATCTGGTCCGTTATGTCTTTTTTGGTGGTCCGTAATGTTCCAAAATCTGGTGCGTTATGTCTGGTCAGTAATGATCATGGTCCGTAATGTCCCGATACCAAGGGATGGGATACAGTTTTAATATAAACACAATATTCTGAGTTGTAAGATGCCAGGGTGGATAACAAGTCAAAATTTGTCAAAAATCATTTGTCCTTTGTAAACTTTTAAAGAGAAGGTTTGTCGGATTAAAAAACACTTTTGTATGGGATACAGTTTTAATATAAAATTAATTTATACATCACCATAAGTAATAGTAAGAAGTGATACAACCTGCGCAAAGTTAAAAGATGATAACATATTTAAAATTGTGAAATTATCTAATTTATTTAGGATACTTCAGGTTTGTATTTTGTTTTAATATCTCACCGATCAAACAATAGATAAAAAGATAAAATGAATATGTGATACCTTTCAAAGTTGCTGATGAATTTTCTACAGCTATGAATAGAATTAAAGAATTCAATAAAGACCCGAAGTAGCAACCATTTAATTTCAGACATTTCCTCTTGCCGATTACTGCCTCGTACAGTTGAGGTAACTACAAAACAATCTACAGCGATTTATTCCCCTTCTTCTTCTTCTTCAGTAATTGCCTCACTCCGTAGGGAGTATACTCGCAATTGGATAAAACTGTATGTACATACGTAGCAGGCAGGACTGACTGTTTCCAAAGTAAAAGTTGCACTATTTACAGTCTAAGATAAAATGGATAAAAACATCTCCTTGTAATTTAGTACTTTGTGTTTTGCTGGGCCAGAGCCGATTGGAAGGCACCCAGGCTGGCCTGATCAACAGCAACTTGTGGTAGGTTGTTCCACAGCACAATGGTTGCAGGGAAGAAACTGTTCTGGAAGATGGAGGTGCGGGCTCTGATTTGGCTGAAGCGTTGGTTGTGTCCTCTGGTGGACTTGGCACTGACTAAGGGTGGATCCGGTATTATGTCCACAAGGTTGTGAATAATTTTGTAGAACATGGTAGTTCTGGTGTTGTTGCGACGATGCTGAAGGGTGTCCCATTTGAGGTCAGTGAGTATGTCAGTTACGCTGCTTGTTCTTGCGTAGTCAATTTTCACAAATCTTGCAGGGCGTCGTTGTACCATTTCTAGCTGGTTGATATGACTCTCTGAATAGGGGGACCAGACGGGATGAGGCGTATTCAACCTTAGGACATTGTGGTATTGGCTTTTTGGTGATGTTGTCAATATGCTTTTTCCAAGAGAGGTTTGAGGAGATGGTAACACCCAGGTATTTAGCATGGTCCACAGTGTTGAGGATTTTACCGTGAATCTTATAGATATTGATGACAGGATTTCATTTCGTGGTGATGTGGATTACTTCACATTTGTCAGGATTAAAGGCCATCTGCCAATCATTCTCCCAGGTTTGGAGACTATCAAGGTCATGCTGCAGTTGGCGTGAATCATGATCAGGGCTACGGATGATATGATAGAGAAGGCAATCATCAGCGAAGAGCCGGGCTGTTGATTTGACTTTGGTGGGTAGGTATTTTATGTAGGCCAAGAAGAGTAACGGGCCTAGGACGCTGCCCTTAGGTACGCCAGAGGTCACTGGTGAGGTAGCTGAGGTGGAGCCCTCTAGGTCAACTTGTTGTGTACGTGATGAAAGAAAGTCTTTAATCCAGGAGTAAGTTGTGCCCCTTATGCCGTAGTGGTCCAGTTTCTGAAGTAGACGGGAATGTGGGACTTTGTCGAATGCTTTGGAAAAATCAAGAAGTATTGCGTCAATCTGATGGTTATCATCTATTTCTTTAGCTAAATCATTGATGGTTATAAGTAGCTGGGTGTCACAGGAGCGCTTTTTTCTGAACCCATGTTGCTAGTCAAAGGATGTTGTGTGAGTCAAAGTGAGACATGATGTTGCTAAAAATTATTTGTTCTAATAATTATACCTTGCAGGAGACTGATGTTAGGGAGATTGGTCTGTAGTTTGATGGCGAGGAACGATTTCCCTTTTTGAAGACTGGTGTGACAAGGGCAGTTTTCCAATCAAATGGGATCTGACTTTGATCCAGAGACAGTTGGTAAAGTTTTGCTAGGCCTGGTGACAACTCTGCTGAGGCGACTATTAGGAGTCTAGTTGGTATTTTGTCTGGTCCTGGAGCCTTATGTGGTTGAAGACTCGACAGAAGCTCCTTAGAGTAACGGTAACCACTGCAACATCGTCTTTTCGCTTCAAAAACAGAAAATGTGAAGGGAAGTAAAATGGCCCGAAGTAACCGCTGCAAGTAGTTTGACCAATCCTTTTACAGCGATAACTTCCCCTTACTTTACTGGCGATCACTGCATTCACAGTGTCACGTTTTTACCGAAACTTTGTTGATATTCTTTGTGTTCAAAACTAAAAAGCAAGTATAATTATGATGCATTTTCAATTATTATATTGTAAAGATTAAATGGCACGCGTTACGGGAAAATGTTTACCGTCAAATACATAATGTCATAGATCAGGGGGTCCAACGTATTTGGGTTATGCGGAAAAGTAAGTGAGGGAGATGTTCTGTGTGGAACAAAATGGCGAATATTTCGTTTTTTGTGCATTTCCGAAGATATTTTGACCTGGTAAGTAGGTTTATATCACGGTTACCGAAATATAAATACGCCTACCCGGAGACCAGACATGTAAGCTCCACTCGGTTTTTTAATCTATGTTTCTAGAGGCCTTAACAAAAAAGTTATTGAATGTATAAACTGAACGATTGTTTGCAAAGTGAAAATAGAAATTGCGTGACTTTTAACTGCGTTTTTAGTCAAAATATACCGTTCTTGGACCTAGTTTAGCTAAATTAACACATTTTTGCATATATTTCCTCACGACGGCTTTTGCACTTAACATGGGTACTTAATGACCATTTTTTTAAAGTTCAATAACCTTAAATGTTTGCCATGGAAGTGGTAAGCATTGTTTTTTTTGTGCAGAATCTTAATAACAAACTTGAATGCGTTAATATAAGTGTAAGTAGGACAAGAGCTGGTAACAAATGTTAATGATCAAAACAAAAGCCAATTTGTTACCCAAATACGAATGTCTCTCGTATTTGTTATGCAAAATTACCTACCACATGCACTTGTATGTTATTCTACCTCTTGATGTGTGTTCATTACATTATTACTTTTTAGTACTATAGTACATGTATATTTAGATTATCAGTAAACAATAATTTTATAACTCCTCAGTAAAGTAGGAGTTTTTTGGTTACTAAATCTTTACACCAAGGTTAAGTAACCAGAAACAAGTAAGAATAGAACTCGAGAGTAATTACATCTATAACATTTTTCTAAGTTTAATTATAAATGTTATTGTCCCTCTTTTATGTTACTCCAGCTCTAGCACAGTAACTGTATTGCCGCTTGTAACCAGAAGTCTGGTCAATCGTTGATCAAAGCACAGAGAATAAGGCCCGGTTATCTTCGCTATCTCTCCAATAATCTTATAATCTGGTCCTATCTGTACAATATTGTTTGAAGAAAAACCACAGACAAACATATTTCTACCATCAGTACACACATCATGACAACCTGACAGTGTAGGATCAGTCAGAGTAGACAGATGGTTTCCCTTAATGTCAAGGATTACCACACCCTTGCTCTGATCGGCCACAACAACTTTGTCTCCACCGGCACAGATCCTAACGTTTCTTTTTGCTTGAAATATTTTTTTGCCAGAAAACACCGTTGGTATTCGTTGCAGTTCTCTGCCATTCATGTCGTGGATGAACACCGTGTCCCTATAATCTGATACAAACAATTTGCCTTCATTTATATAAGCCACTCCCTCGCAATGATGGTTCAATTGTAGCATACGGCTGGCAGTCAGCTTGTTTCCCAATGACACAAATTGGACTGTACTCGAGTCCATGCTTACTGCAGCTTCTGTCTTCGTTATCGAACAAACTGCATAAGGTCCACGTTGCAGGTCGAGATAATCCTTAATTGTGTCGTTTGACATATCCAGTCGTTTAAGCTTCTTATTATTGTAATCAACCAGGAGCAGAAAGCCGTCCTCTGTAATACAGGACCCCACGACATAGCAATCGTGACTGTCATTTGCAAGCTTAACATTAATTTCTCTTTGACATTTCACCTTGAAAACCTTATCCTTTTGGTTACAAGTACCTTGTTTATGACTTGAAACGATGCCAAGAGCTGAAGTTTTTTCCAAGAATTCTTTGAGTTTTTGATCAGCAATGAAGCTGCAAGTTTTCTGCTTCTTTCCCTTTTGTTCGTTCACCATATCTTCTACCTTTTTCATCGCCTTTTCTGACAAATTTACGCTGATAAATTCCTGGGCCTTGTTTCCCTCCGATTTTCTCATTTGTAAAGATATTTCATTCATTCCATCTATGAGGTTTTTCATCTCCGATATTTTTCTGACAAGCATGCTCTCAAGCCTTTCGAATTCCGATTTCAGTTCTTTGATTGTCTCTTGCTCCATGTTTTCCAGCAATGTTTGCAGTTCAAGTCGGAATTCCTTTATAGACTTTACCTCATTGTTTAAAACTTCTTTGAGCTCCGCTACTTCGTTTTCTAAAGCATTCTTAATTTCTTCCATAGTTGTTTTCAATTTGTGGGTTTTCTGTTTTGCGTTTGTCAGTTCAGTTCTGTTGTATATTGTATCAATCTCTTCAGGTATACAATGGATCTTTTTGCAGGCCCTGAAATATGTTCTACTAGGTAAATTATCAAAGTATTTTTATTAGCCGTGTGATGTAGCTGTTCCAAAATTTTTAGTTAAAAGTACCAGTTGCAAAATATCGTCTCACCTACGTAAGTAACAGTAAAAATAACAATACTAATAAGTTAGTAACAACTCTAATACACATAATTTCATAATTAAACTGTATTACATATCCATAATCAAGTCATGAATATGTTATCAGTATATATGTAAGTAAAAGCATCAAAAAGGCATTTAATAAACATGTCCCTTATAAGCCATACTACATGTAGCAACCTCAATCCTCATTACTCTGCCATTGCTCATTTTGAAAACAACAACAACACTGTTACCTGTGTGAGAGGAACATACATGAGGCACAGGCTACATCATTATGATCCTTGCAGAACATATCCACAATCTTTCCGGTATGAAGTGAACACCTTTGAGTCGGAAAGCTTGGCAAAGATCTGTCCAGGTCAAGTGACCCTAAGTTGACTTTATCCATAAGTTCATGATCCATTAAAGCCGGAAACTTACTATGCATGTCAGTGCATGTTAAACAATAATAATCTCTGCACTGAACGCAGTATTTATCGGCTTCTTTTGTCCTGTTTTCTTTAGAACACAGAGAACACTTAATATTTATAATTTCATCTGACGTTATTTCACTCCGATTGGTCGCCATTTTGGGGGAGGTAAATTTACTTCCTGTTCTTAAGAAATCGCGTGACTTTAAGGTGATATTAGTTAACTCAAGTGAAGGGAAATGCTTACCATATTATTTGCAGTTACGGAACCAAAATACCCAATAAATAATAAATATCTCGTTATTTCATTGGTTTTGAATCATAACAATTTTATATGTTCGTCGAGGCAATTTTGATTCAGAAGCTTTTGTTTGAAATATGTGTCAAATGATTACTGTTGTACCACTTTGGGTGAAGACGAAAACAACGCTCAATTTGTGATTAAAGTGCAGTAGATCAAGAAATAATTTCGGTTTTAGAGGTCATTCCATTTATAAGAACTATTGAAACATACCTCACAATAATCAGAACAGTGTATTGAAACATACCTCACAATAATCAGAACAGTGTATCATACTTAAGACATAACTGAATAGTAACATCGTTTGCGTAAGAATTGTTTTACAAATGTATGTTATCTTAGTACCTTACTGTGGTACCTTAGGACCAAGTTATAAATGTCACAAATGACATATAATTAAATACAATATTTCATGATGCATTTGAAACACCTTAATAAGCTGGTCTATATTTGAAGTTAATATGTAGATCGTGCACAATTCTTTGTTCAACGACATAGATTTTATTTTGATTATAGATTGTTTGTTTTGAAATCCTGTTGTTATAAATTAGCATAAGGAAATGCGTATAGTAAAACAAAGCCATACATTAAACCAGTGAATGGTTCGTATATGTATGCAATTATCGTTCATATATCGCTAGCAGGCCCAGGACTTTTTGCTGTTAGAGACGTTTCTGATCTGGTTTTTTGCCCAAAGACCAATGTTTAAATTTAGCTTATGATCAAATTATGCTCAGTTATCTTTGATAATTTTGAAATAAATAAAAGTTTGTTTACTAAATATTTGGCATTTCCCGATACTTAGTTTGCGACAAGTGCGTGTTATAGGTCTGATTGTGGAATACAAAAAATCTGATAAATGTACTTAACGTTCACTGATATAATGCCTTCGGTGTTGATAAAGTATGGTAAATTACAGAGTTCATCCGTATTACTCTTGTCATATCATTTTATAGATCATAAATTTAAGCGATTGGTATATACCAAAGTTTGCTTCGGTTGTTTATATCGATGATTCTCGCGTTTAAAATATTTTTTTTAAATGGTGTAACAAATCAAAGACCTATATAGGTCTTTGAACAACTATATTCAATATACATAGATTACTTATAAATTTTAGCGGTTGACGTAATTTTTGGGATTAACACAAAACTAGAATAAGGTATTTCTTCATTTTCATATTTACGTACATGACGTATTTCACTTGTTATTATTTTTGATACATGAACGCTTGAACGCCAATAATTTAGGCATTTTTAACTTTATCAGAACGGTCAAAATGCCAATCAAGATTTTTCTACAATTGGCAGATTGTTTGGAGAAAGCTGATCAAAATCTCAAATTTCTTAAGTTAAAAAATGTACATAATATACAAAACAATGAATTTAAACCATGATCAATCAATCTTTCAGTTAAAAAAAAACCCTGATTAAACCAAAAGGTTCGAAATTTTGTGCGAATGAAATCTTTTATCTTTAAACATGTTAAAAATGGGTAATACTTTTGTTAAAGAGAAACCATGGTGGTATTCCAGCATTCTATAAATAGCCGTCACGTGTTCAAGCTAACATAGAACTTTGCCTAAACCCAATTACTCAAACGTATATTCAGAATTTGAGATATAGCTGTTTAAAAGGGGTTTAAAATGTTTTAGTCTAACCTAAAGAAATCGAAGGTTCGACACTTGACGCATACGTTTCTGTTCTCTGTACAGATGTATTGAAGAAAATCAGTTTAGCAAGTGAATAAACATCCCGTAAGAAATATTTGAAAGAAGTATTTATTAAGTTGTTTTGTTAAAATAAATATACATTTTAATTATGATACTTGAAAACGAACTTTTAATTAAAAAACTGAACGATTTTAAAATGTCACCAAGCTTTCTCTATATACACTGAATGTTGCAGCTGACAATTTATCGCTAAAATAACAAAGTATTTTATAGATTAATTTAGTGAAATTTTTTTTTTACAGAATGAATACATTGGAAATTTTGTGGATTTTGCTGTGCTTTTACACACAGATTCTACTAGGTATAATTATGTTTTGATATTTTTGCAACGGTTGAATACATGGACCAAGAAGTTGCATACTTGGGAAACACAGCCTTCTTCCGTAGCCAGTTAGAAAAAAGTCGGAAAGAGGGGGCGCATATGTTAATTGCACTAAATGTCAAAATTAAGACACCCCAAACAATGAACTTGGTCGATTTCAAATTCCTCTTTTATTATCTATTCGGCTGTAAAAAGTCTCCCGTAGATTGAATCCTTCTTTAATCAGACTTATCCATAGTCAGTTATAACTCTCGTTAAGGTTTTATTTTGTTATGTTTTAGTTCAGCTAGTATCGTTTACATCCGTTGGAAGTCTGGATGGCGGAAGAATTTTTGAATGTAATACGAACGTGTCACTTGTGTGCCAGACTGAAAGGCGGCCAGTTTACATCTCACTGAGGATAGACCGTGATCAGGCAGTTTTTTGTTTAAAGTCATGTCACAAGAACACAGCCATACTTGGAAATTATACAGCGTTTTATGACTTTGACAGAGCGTTAATAATACTCCAGATAAATAGGACATCGGTAACCGATGCAAGCCGTGAATTCACATGCGAAGAAGATATACTTGTACCTGCGAAAACAATACAGCCTATTATCAAATGTATGTATATACGCAAGTTGGTTGCCTTGATGATAGCCTTTTTGCCGTAGTTTCAGTTGATAGCGAGTTTCAAAGACTATGACCATAAAACAAGTTTAGCGGCGATATTGCCGTTGGCATTTTGATAAATTAAAATGCACATAGATCAGTTGGCAATATATAACATTGGTGTTAAATGTAAACAGTAGGCCTACAATTTTAATTGTCATATAAGTGGACGATTTATTACATTAACTCTGATAAGCCGAGATGTCTAAAGCTCTGTCACTTTTATCATGTTACTTTGCAATATATTGCAAAATACCTGTACTGTCCCCTCATCTAACCTGATAGGAGGGCAAGGACATTTTAGGCAACCTTCTTGATTGTTGAGTTTGCACATTTTATTGATTAAAATTAATGTGATTTCTTAGGTTATGTTATGTGTAAAAGAATGTATTTCGCAAAACCATTTGTTTATGGAAAAAAACGAGTGACGTAGACAAAACAGTACATGACTGTCCATATTTTAAGCTGTATTATAAATGTAAACTATAATTCATGTAAATTATTATTTTAACAAATATATTTTTTGTAAGTGCAAGCTTGCAAAAGTACATGTACATGTTCGCCGTATGTTTTGGTTAGGTTATTGGACCTAAATGGGAATAATTTCTGTTAAACTTTAAATTTCATCTGTTCAGTTTATGTTTTTAAAAATATTCATGATTAATGAACTTCTTTTTATATCTAGTGTTTCCCGAAGCATCCTCGACTAAACTAGAGATAAAGGTATCCGAGACTACAAATAGGGTTGAAATTAAAGTTATCACCGGCTGCATACTGCTTACTACAAACGTCACTTTCATATGGAATAAAACCAGAGTAAATGTTTTATTTCTTCATGACACTTGTTAAATATTTAAGTATACTTGATAGTTTAAACACTGAAGACTTAAATCATAAATTATCTTTGTAAACAGATATACATGTAAATCGCATTTAATTGTTCCCAGTTCAATTAATTATTGTTGAAAAATCGACGAGTTCGCAAATTTTCCACAAAACGGATAATTTATTAGTGCTGTACATAGCATTGTCATAAACGAACTTTGAATTAAAAGAAACCTCGTAAAATGGAATTTTATTTTAGTACTTTTTACTCGTGAAGAGAAGAACTTTTTGCGATCAACCCGAGCTTAGGAGTTGTGGGCAGTAATATGCAATTCCATTCCTGCCCATCAACCGGCTCAATAAAAATTTATCTTATTACTGTGCATTACTTACATTTAAGCCGTTACACTTCTGTACCAGTTATCTAAATATTCTACTCGAAATTTGGTAAAGGACACTTTTGTAGTCTGTACTTTTTAGCCGCTTTGACAATTTTACACTTCTGTTTCATTATAATTCAACTCGGATGTCAAATTCATCCAGTTTTATCAGATAAACATTACAAACACAACTTAATATATCAAAACTAAGCAAAATGTTCACCTGTACAAAAACATTTACAGCCTACAAATGTGACCCTTACCAAATTTCGAAGTAATATATATAAACCTTCTACAATTTGACATCAGTTAAAGATCATTTCTTCAGACATCAAGTGGGTCTCCTCTCGAGCCTTTTTTGGATGAGGAATTTATACGATCTAGCACAGTAGATAACAGTAACTGCATTCCGACCGATCACTGCGGTGGTACCGGGCTTTCAAGCACGTTAACGTTCGACGAGGAAACAAATGGAGGAATGGACTTTTTCATAACATGCACCATATTTGTGACTGAGGAGTTAATTCCAGACTATTTCCAAAATTATACACTTATATCAACACAAAGTTTTAAGCTTAAAGGTAAGAGTAAAATATATTAAATTTAATTTTCTTTTCTAAATAACCTTTTTCTGTAAGTAGAGTTAAGCTCGAGTTGAAGTATCCGACCGTCATACGTAGTCGCTATCGATCATTATGTAATCTTTAACATTATATTAAAGATTATTTCATATTCTTTCGCCTGATTGTCACCGAAACACAAGCTAAATTCTTGCAATCGTGTCTATTTTAGGAACAGTAAACACCACCTTTAACCTTTATTAATTAATAACAACAAACATTTCACATTGTTGTTTTACACGTGTATTTAAATATCTCCATTTATTGCAAGGTAAAACAATTCTACTTTAGTACTTGTGTCTATGACGTTGCAAAGAAACAAGTTGATATTTAACCAGAACAAAAATGTTAAGGGTATTGTCAAGTTTGCAGCTTGAAAATGAAATTTAATTTTTTAGAAACATTTTTATTTGCATTGAACCTTTTATGATAAACATTTGTAATTATTATAACAAATTTGAAAATGCTCTGTTCATAATATTTCTCACAAAATGGACAAAACACTAGGGTTTTGTGCTTAAATTATCGCTCTAACATAATAATAATTGTTATGCAGTTTATTTCACAACTAAGTTTTTAAAAACTTTTTATTACGTTTAAAATTCCTGGTCCTGACATGGACTTATTGTTCAGTTCATTGGTCAATATCAACAAAACTGACATGATTCAACATAACTGCACACTTTTGAATTGTTCATGATAATTACTTTGAAATTTTAGTAGTTTTCGGGATATGTTACTGTTATGTTTTTTAATACAGTTGAACCAACCTATGAACCAAGCTCTGAAGGAAAATTAAAACCAGGAATAATTGGTAAGTGTATGATAAAACTAGTGCAGATGCATTGCACATATGGAAATACAGTGTAGCACTTTAAATTAATAATTCCTTCCACATCGTCATAGAAGATATAAAAATTTATATAAGATTGTTTTTCCCTTTGATATATTGTTATAATGTGTTCAAACAGAAGATAGATATTCTTATTTCTTAAGTTAATGAAATAAAATCGATCCTCTTTTCAGTCGCCGCAGTTTTGGTACCGATTTTTGTTATCATACTGATAACTTTCGGCGTTTGTTTCTGGGTTCGTAACAGGTGATAGAGAATGAAAAGGATAAAGAAAAGAATCACGAGTGTGGACTGTCTAGTATATGAACAAAACACATGAATGCAGCGCTCTTCTTTTTTCGTGTTATATGGAACAGTGTATAAGTATTTCGAGACAAAAGCATAGGGTCTACTCGTCAACACAGATTGTGAAAAGAAAATCGTCCTACGATTTTCAGAACTATATTTTTTGCTGTAGTAATAGCCCTACTTCCATTTCACATGGATCGATTTCACACAGACACATTATGAGTTTTTTGGCATAAATTCTTGCAGTTGTATTATTGTAAATTACTTATTATCTGCTGTCACCTTTAGGTCATCATTTTATAAAATGCTGATAATTAAGAAAAAATGAAAATTTGTCCGATTTGTATGGGGATCTGATACAGTATGGCGACATAAATGAAGAGAAAATAAAGAATAAAATGTATCACAGTACACCAGTTCTTCTTGTTGATAAAAAGCAAACGAAGCAGAGTTCTGAAGATGAAACCAAACTCTAGTTTCTTCACATAAGCGAACTAAATCAGACCTGCTTAAATTAAAAGAAGCTAAGTTTGGAAGCTGTCTATGAGGCTGTAAGATTATGACATAGTGACATATTGAGAAAGACTTGTTTTATATAAGTTTGCTGAATTGTTTTTTTTTTCAAACAGAAAATCCGGTTCAAAAGACTTATTTAAAAAGTGTTCATAAACTATCATGAATTAAATGTTATAGAATTAGTTATACTATTTTTCTCAAAATGCTCTAGAAATACCTGCTGCTTACGTCTTTGTTGTTTCGTCTCATTTCTTCTAGTAGAAACGGCAATATATATTCAAATGTAAATTCCTTTTTTTGCCTGCGATGTGTATTACCACTAAGTCCTCGATGCGCAATAGAATCAAAAGAACTCCTTTTTCTATGACGTCGGCGAGACGATTTCTTGACATCACCATTTACAATTGACCATAAATGGTCCAAATAAAAATGCATTGCTGAAGACGTCACGTATTCCTCAGCACTTTTTTCGTTTTCATTGAAATTTAAGTCTTCATGTTCTAACATTTCGACTGCAAGTTTGAACATTTGTCAAGTTGTACACTTTAAAAAGTATTTTTGTACAGCCATCCGGAGATCGTCGTATTCCGTTTTGCTGACATCCTTCCTGAGATTTTCGTAATATTTCGTCGTGCTTATGGGCTCTGTACTTGGGTGATTCGTCTCTGGGTTTTCCTGCATGTAAAACACATCATATATAACCCACATTTTCGAACTAAAAAGGGATGTAATAATGTAAGAATATATATTGTGTAGGAAAGCAGGAAATAATGCTGTGTCGGAGTGTCGTTTTAATATTCATATTAGAAAATCTGATGAAATAATGTAAGATTATATTTACAGTTTTATTTCAGTTAAACTGGAAATATTAAATGAGGTGAACTTCGAGTCTTTTTTTTATTTTCATCGAATTAATCCCTCGGGTTCTCATTTTTGTTTATTGTTTGTGGTGTGTCTTTTTTGAAAGGGATCATTTTATTAACCATGCTCTCTTCCTCTCTCTTCTTCTTGACTGTGTGGGGAGGCTTTTTTCTGAATGTGGCAATTCCTGATAGGCATATTTAACCTTTTGACTTTCCGTGAATAAACGCCCCCCCCGCCCATTTCATCTCTAACACCTAAATTCTGTTAAAATAATGCAAGAACTGTTATTCATTTGAAATGTGTTATGTTTGTTTGTTCTGATCTTTGATAGTTTCATTTCTAATATCTTCATTAATAGTACAACCACCAAATTACTGTTTAAAATGATATTGTCCATAGTGGGAATCAAGCGCGCACCTTACAGCGCCTCGCTTTGCATTTCCGCTATCACTACCAATTGACCTAGCCGGGACAACCCCAGAATTTAAACTAACTGTCATAATCAAAATGTTTTAACATTTCCAAGTTAAATGTGGGATACTGCCTGCTTAACAATTCCCTGAACAAACACTTAAAAATTGTAACTGGTTGGAGACAAGTTTTATTATATGAGTCAGTCTGTGAACAAATTGCCTCTAGGCGCAATTAAATCCATTCATAAGACAAATCGTCATTTAAATCTATTTAATTTAACAAAAAGTTTTCCTTTTAAAATTAAAAAAAACATACTAGTAATTCAATAAATCAAATAAAAATAAACATATGATGAAAATTGGGTTAATGCGGACTAAGTGCCCACCACTTAAAATGCCTTTTTCACAGTACAGGGTGGAATGTTTCAATGCCTCGAATGTGGTAAATTTTCATTATACTACTCTTTAATACCCATGCACGACTGAACAGGAGCGAAATTTGCCGAAAGTTTGGACTGATCAGTACATTTAAGGACCTGTTGTGAGCAAATTGTACTTCGTTAGTAACGCTATAATAACTTTGGCTTCGAATATATTCGCTCTTACGTTGTCTGTGTTAGAATACTACATCACATTGACTTTGTTTACATGTCTTTTACATTTTGTATTTAAAAACACTTGATATTGTCGTTTCGGCACGTGACCAGGCACAGTTAAACACTCGGATGTTTTTCTTGCTCATGTCACCAAGTATCTTAACTCATGCTTTCGGGCAAGTACATTTATAATGATACATCAAAACTAACCTTAAATGTTAAGGCTGATAATTTTTGGAGTTCGTTTCAACTTATTGCACGTTAGAACCTATATTTATACACCTGTTGGGTGGGGGGGGGGGGGCAGGGGGTGAGTATCATATAAGCAAGCCCTTGATATCTTTTGGGGATGCAAAGAAATAAGATATAGTTACTTAAATGTCAATTTTGCAAAATACCTCTCTTTTTTATATCCATTTTTGCAAATCATCCCCATTTTAATGCGTTAATTTGCCATAATATTCTTTTTTATATAGTTGCACTCGTCCGTCCGTCCCCCAAATATTGCGGCATCAACTCCTTATTAACTATCCAGAGGATTTCTATCACACTTGCACAGATGATCAAGCAGGATGTGCAGATGATCGTAAAGAAAAGATTTTTTCCTGCGACCATTTTTAACAGAGATATGGCCCTTTAAATGTTACAAATATTATTGTAGCAGTGTGGGCATTAGCGTCCGAGGACAAGTTCTACTTAAAACCGATAGATACTGAACTTCCAAGATAAACATACTGGTGATAAAATACTTTCAGATATTTACTGACATCATTAATGTAATAAGAATTTTCTATGTTACTTTTGTCAAGTTTTAATTTTGGTTCAGTATCTAACATAAACAAAATGATTTCTTTTCTAATATTAAGATCCAGTCAGCACTTATACGCCAAAAATTCTCGCGTTGGCAGCGAAATCAATACAAATGTCTGGCGAAAAGGAGAATGATTGTGTTTACGGAGATGCGAAAGAAGTTTCAGAGTTCAGGGACTGGTTTAAGTTTTGCAAAACTGTGGCTAATACCAGGTATGAAATACAGACTGGTATATAGCCTTAATAAAACGCATACCGGTGGCTGGAAAACACGGCGCATTTGCTGGTGTTAGGTTTGAGAAGTTAACAGCAGCTTATGCTGGCCTACTTACAAGAGGCATACTTGCTGGTTTTTATGTTATGATGGAAAATTAATTATGGTGGATGGAAATACTTTGTGAATCTTAAAAATTCTATTATTTCACTCCCTCCTGCATATGTCGTCGACAATAAGCAATAGTAATTGTTTCATACTAAAATATTCATCATCGACCATACATTTTCATCGGTTTTGTTTTATTAAAATAGGTCGGTAGTTACATGCTAGAAGAACATTGTATATCCGGTCCTTTTTCGGTGACAGTATTTTAATTAAAGTAGATTATAATTTATACAAAACTCCTTTATTAATGGATCAAAATATGATATTATGATTGATAAGCAGTTAAACATATTGGCGAATATGTCTCTTTTGAAACTAATCATTTTATTAACCATGCTTTCTCCCTCTCTTCTTCTTGACTGTGTGAGGAGGCTGATTTTTCTGAATGTGGCGATTCCTGATATGCATATTACACCTTTTTACAAAATAATAAAAGAAAGTTATGAAAGAAAACAAAATGCATTTCAGTCAATGCATTTATAACACCTAAAAGAACATTTTTTATCACCAACATGTAACACAAACGTTACGTTAATGTCACGTGTATATCGTTGGATTGTTGCAAGCACACACAATTACATGGACTACCGGTATGTTCAGTGATGCACTCGTTATCTTACTCAAATTCGAGCACAGTTATGATTTTACTTGGGCAACTGTACCCGTGTGTGATGATAAGTCTGTTCTTGAAATAACCATCAACACACAATGAGACAGGATCATTAACAAACGCAAGCTCTCCTAACTTTTTGTTGGCATTTCCTATCTGGACAATGCAGCCAGAATGGCCAGAAGCAAACAGATTTGTTCCATATGCACACACTCCAAAACAACCTGGTAGTGTTATAGTTGGTAAATAATTGCCCTTAATGTCAAGGATAACCACACCTTCAAGCTCGTCAGCTACAAACACCTTTTCACCACACGGACTTATTTTTATATGTGGGGTTCGCTGAAATATGTCTTTTCCAGAGGCATCCGTTGATATTGTCCGCACATTTGCCCATTCATGTCATAAATATACACTTTATTCCCGTAGCAGATATAAAGAGGTTGCCATCTTTATGTGCCAGATAAAAGCAGTCGTGGTTCATTTTGAGTGTACGTGTAGCAATTAGCTCGTTTCCGAGCGATAGAAACTGTACAGTGTTATTAATCATGGCAACTGCAGCTTCAGTCTTGCTGACTATGGTAATACCCAACGGTCTATTTGGGAGGCTTATATAATCGTGAACTGTCTCTGTCAGCATGTTCAGCCGTTTGATGTTTTTGTTATTAAAGTCGGTCAGAAGAAGAAATCCAGCGTCAGTAATGCAGGAACCATGGACATTACAATCAGAAATGTCACTGGCAAGTTTTATTTGTATTTCTCGTTGATGTTTTACCTTGAAAAGTCTGTTGTTTGTTTCTGTTATTCTATTTTTGTTACATGAAACTTTACCTAGTACTTGAATTTCTTGTAAGAACTTTTTTATGTTCTGATCAGCAGTGAAACTGAAAGTATCGTCAGTGCTGCTTTGTAGCTCTTTCCTCATATCCTCTGCTTTCATTGTCATCTTTGCGGAGGACTTAATACTGACAAACTCCTGGGCCTTGTTTCTGGCTGTTTTCGTTAACTCTGAGTGACGTTCATTCAAGGCATTAATAAGTTTGTTAATCTCATGTGTTTCACTTGTTAGGACTGACTCAATTCTGTCATGTTCGTTTCTGAGTTCTGTTACTGTTCTTTGTTCTATGTTTTCCAGGATCGTTTGTAGTTCTTGTCGGAATGACTTTACTGACTCGATCTCCTTTTCGGAAAGTTCTTTGAGCTCTTTTACAGTATTTTCGTTAGCTTTCCTATTTTTTTCCAATGCTTTCTTTGAGTTTTCAACTCTCTGCATCGTGTCGGCCAATTCTGTTTTGTTATACAAGTTGTCAACCTCTTCTGGTATAGAGTGAACCTGTGGACAGGTCCTGAAATATGGAATAGTAGACCGCTGTTAAAAAATGGTCGATATATAAAACATGGTTAATCAATGTTAAACTTCTTTCCCCATAATTGTGTTACAATTAAGTAATAAATGTTTTTTATGAAGAAAAAGCCTTCCACAAATTAAACTGATCTTACCTGTGTGAGAGGAACATACAGGAGGAACAAGCTACCTCATCATGATTCTTGCAAAACATATCCACAACCTTGTTTGGATGCAGTGTACATCGCTGGGTCGGAAAACTTGGCAACGACCCATCATTTACCAAGAACCCTATGCCAGCTTTTTTAAGAAACTTGTGTTCTGTCATAGCTGAAAACTGATTGTGCTTTTCTGTACACTGTACATAATATTTATCTGCATAACTTGTCCTGCTGTTTTATTACATAGATCGCATTTAATATTTAAAATTAAATCAGACGTTATTTCATTCCGACTAGTCGCCATTTATTACGCAGGTAAATGTATCAACCGTTATCTAAAATAATCGATGTATCACATGATTTATGTTAAGATTACATGTAAGTTTACCCATATTAACTTTTAAACATGCCCGATACGAAGACCTACATGTAAAATTAGGACTTGCACAAGCTGTATCGTTTTCGGTAGTTCATTTGAGTACACTTGAATTTCATCTATTTTAATATAGAAACAAATACATTACAATATATAGAGATCCGTTTCAGCCTCGTATGAATTGTGTTATTATCACAGCATTATGATACGTACAGTCTCTCTTTTTGTTTAGGAACGTTTTCATTTGAAAAAAAAAAAGATTTAATGGAGATGCGGCAACTAAATCATTACGTAAATATACAGGTATTGAAATGTTAATCTTGAATTCGATTTTAGCTATAATAGGACTCATAAATAATTACAGCAACTAATAGATATAAAATTTTTAACATCACTGGCGTTGAGGCAACAGAAATACCATTAACGGGAACCATAGGCCTAAAGTGTACGGACGTTCAAATAAATCTGGATCACAGGCAAGCAATATCTCATTTTCATATTCATAGACGACACTGTAATGGAGATAATACTGCAAGAAAATTAACTCTGTATCTACTGTGTGGTATCTCTTTAACTAATGTTCTCCCCTTTCCAATTTTATTACAATAAACTTAACACAGTTCGACAAGAAGTAATAGCGGTAGAGGACACATACAATGTAGGTGAGTTGAAAGAATACTGCAGACAATCTGAACATTTGTAGTTGAATGAATATAAGAATAAAGCCAGCACTGAACAACTGCACACAGTTACAATACAGAATAAAAAGGTTGTTGATATAAACCCTATATTTAAATACAAGAACACGACAAAATTGAAAATATTGCCTTCTCGGTTTTATTGAGCCTGTTCATACGCAGTACTGTCCACAACGCCTAGTCCCGGGTTGAGCTATTTTTGGCTTACTAAGTCTAAACCATATTTATATAAGATTATATTATATACGTATTTTTATGCATGTTACTGATGTTAGTGTTGTTAATGTTATCTCACAATGTATAATGAAGATCTATTCTTATAATATAATGGTTTCGGGAATAGTTGATACTGTCCGCACAATTTGTCCATTCATGCATTAAATATATACACTCTTGCCATGAGAAGATATAAACAGGTGCCATCTTTATGCACAGGACAGGTAACATTGAAGGAATTGGGGACCAAACCGATTGTGAATAGATAGTTTTCTGAGAATTTCAGGACGTGAGTTATGAAGTATAAGTTAACAAGCGACGTAAGCTTTGATGTCGTGCATTCGATGTGATGTATCACAATGAACTCTAGCTAAATTTGTAAAGGTGTTCCCAAGTACACGTTGCTTGTCACAACGAACATTAAATATTACGTTTCATAGTAGACATAGATATAGGTTTATCTCAGCAGATGTTGCCCGAGTTAATAGAGGGCGGATGTTGCTTACCGCTAGACAAATTAGCTTTGCCCAAGTTCATAAAACTAAATCTGGAGATCGGTCTCAAATCTCAAATCCAGTCGCCATTTCAGCCAATCAGATTCTTGAGATTTGAGACTGATCTCAAAACTTAGTTTTATGATCATTGGCCCTTGTGTAATCACTTAAATGCAGGAAATGTTCTGCTAGGTGTTTGACATAATAATTATGTATTATTTGTTAAACATACTAAAATAGATAGTAGCTTAGCTTAGTTTTATTACAGGTGAATTGTTGTGTGCCATTATAAACATAGCAGATCGGCATAGCTCAGTCGTATTACAGGTGATGTAACGTACAATTATAAAGTTTAACATAAATATCCTTAGCTTAATTATATTACAGGCGCTGGTGCTTACCAATATAAACATAAAGGCCTTAGCCAAGTTGTATTACATATGATGTTCCATACAATTATAAACAATGACTTAGATGTACCAGAGATTTTGCTTAATATACGACATGTATTAATTTGTATGTTTTTTCTGACTAATATTTTATTGTACAAATGTACGAATGAACGTCTCATGTTTAAGTTTTGCGTTGTGTCTTTACCAGTCAGTCTTTGCTTGTCATGAAACAGAATGGTATGTAAAGTGTGAATATTCATTGATGAACACTAGCGTTTATTGGCATAGCATTTCTTATTTTGTAATTGAATGTTTACGAGGACAGAATATATGTTCTCGGTGCTAAGGATAAAATAAGACATAGCCCATAAGACAAATATTAAAGTAACTATATTGACTTACGACAGAAACACACGAAATGGTAAAATCAATTGGTAAACTTATTATCTGTTGTTATTTTTACCTCACCCATTTACTGAAATGCTGATAATTAAGTCAATACAAATTGGTCATCAACTTTATTATAGCATCTATAAATTGAAACAGATATAGGCACAGAACTGGAAAAGATGACATCGGTGACCTAAATTGAAAGAAATAAATACGATCGTATTAGGAAACATATCACAGCAAATAAGTTTTTTCTCGTTTTAAAGAATAAAGCACGTAGAAGTTTTCAACGAAAAATGCAGTTCACAGGTGTGTTAATAAATAATCATAAATGTTCACAAAACAAACTGAGTATTACGATGCTTTGACAATATTTTCTAGTAATTTCTGCCACCAACTTCTCTGCTGTTACGTCTCATGTCTTCGAGTAGAAACGGCAATAGATTTTCAAATGTAAATTCCAATTTCTGCTTCCGATGTGTATTTCCAAATCCGCTAAGTCCTCCTTGGTGCGCTATAGAATCAAAAGAACTCCTTTTATGATGACGTCGGCGGGAAGATTTCTTGACGTCACCATTAACAATTGACCAAATATGGTCAAAATAAAATGGCATTTCCGATGACGTCACGTATTCCTCAGCACTTTTCTCGTTTTCATTTAGATAAGAATCACGTTCTAGCATTTTAACGGCAAGTTTAAGCATTTGTCGAAGGTGTCTGTGGTCTTCATTCAAAAGAAATTTCTGTGCAGCTTTCCGGAGATCTTCGTCGTGGTCCGTCGTGCGGACATCGTTTCGGAGATCTTCGCCATATTCCGTCTTGCTGATGGGATCTGCACTTAGCTGATTCGTCTCTGTGTTTTCCTGCATGCAAAACATATATATTTAACCCACGATTGATTAAAATAAAATAGTAAAGTAAGCTTTATTTGTGTGAAAAGAATATCTTGTTCGTATGATAGTCATTACGACACTAATCATTACGGCTTTTATCTAGTTAATTAACTAGTACGGTGAAAGTTCCGGCCAAAAAAGGCATTCAGATGTAAATGGAAATTATGTGGTCCGTTTTCGGGCTTGTGAAATTTCGGAATGCAGTATTTATCGTTTAAGGGCGGTGACAGATCAGGTTATCTTTTTGATTAATATTTGTAGTGTCTTGAATTCGACTTTTTTTTCAAAACCATTGATCGTTTTTCCGTTCTTCTTGTATGGCTGTGTGGGGATGCTGTGTTTTCTGATTGTGGATATTTCTGATTTGAATGTCAAACTTTTGAGTTTTTAAAAATACTGGAAATTATTTTGTTCGTCGGAATATTTGAGCCGAAATGGACAGTTTTCATGACATAAAACGCTTTTTTTATTTGACAGTTGATCTTTCCTTGAACTAATGTCAATCGTTTCATCACTAATATTTATTTCGTTAAAATGATTTAATAACAGTTTTTCTGCAGAAATATACATTGTTTTTGTGTTGTTTTTGACAATTTAATTTTTATTGCATTATAAAAAATACAGCCTGAAAAATACTGTTAAAATATTTTGTAAATATTAAACAAAAAATCAAAATCTACATTTTAAACATTTTCAAGTCAAAGGTGGGGGAATTGCGTGATCTCTATTAAAAACAAGTTTAAAAAAGTTATTGGTTGGTGACATATTTAATTATTTGGACCAGTAGGCCCCTATGTGAGAAACTTGCATAAGGAACAATAAAAATCATTCATTTGACTTAATTTGTCATTCTGGCCTTTATGTGAGGAAGAATTGAATCTGATGATTCTATTAAAGTTTATTTTTGGCATGTATCAAATAAACAATAATAAACATTCGGAGAAATTTGGATTAGAAGGGACATTGTATCTTACACATAAACACTGTGGTTATATAGTAATGTTGTCCGCGATTGTCTCATTTCAAACTTTACAATATATTAATATAATTTCTCTGTCGTCTGGCTAGTATATATTAATAATGATATAAGTTGTGTTTCTTTTATTCATTACCAAAACACTTGCACTTGGAACCAGAGGTCTGCTAGTAGACTTCTTACAGCATTCGATTAACACCATACTCTATATTTTCTAGACTTTAGTAACATGAATCTTTCGTAATTTTTAATGTTACATGTTTCGATGTTTCATGTTTACATGTACTTTAATTAAAAGTTCAATGAAAATTAACCCTTTCAAAAGTGGCTTCGAGAGAATTTCAAACGTTACCTCACTTTAGAGATTATTTCAATTTTCACACATTTTCACATTACCTTGGAGAGTATTCCAATTTTCACTTTCGGTAAGAGAGTATTAAAGTTTTCGCGCTTGCTTTAGAAAATATTTTTAACTTTCATTTTAGGTTAGAGAGAATTATAAGTTTTCAATTTAGCTGAGAGAGAATATTTCTTTCGCATGATTCTTTACCCTAAAAGAGAAAATAAAACAGCAACACAATTAAACAAAATATACTTACGTTAACGTGTTCATGTACTGCTTTAGCAAACATCATTTGTATCACAAATGCCATCAAAAACAGTTTCACCAAAACTGTTTTATAGTGTCCTGTAACGTCCATGACAATTCTTCAGTGGTTTTTGTATTTTTGAGAACGAACTTTATTGATTTATCAGAACTAACTTTAGATGTTGACGATGATAATTTCTGGAGTTTGTTTCAACTAATTGCGTCAATTTGACTTTTGTACCCTTATTTATACACCTGTTTAATGAAGCATGTTTCACAGGGGGTTTCATATTTACAATAAATGATGATTAGCAATTTTTGACTCACGCAACGGGAGTGATATTTTAGCTCATCACAATGAATGTTAAAATTTCGGAAACTTCAGATGCAGAAAAAAGTACCTTAAATATAATCGGGGTTTGCGCAATAATAACATAACTTCTATAGAATTGTTTAGGCGATAGTAAAGTTTTGTTCCAAGCCGCTAAATTATGTTTTGGGAATGTTAATCCATTGACGGTGCGCCTTTTTTCTCGATTTTACGCTTTACAACTATGTTCAGTCTAGTGCAATGCAATAAATAGTGTATCTCCTTACTTAATTGTTGGTGACGATGATCATGTAATAACATCACGAACAATAAAAAAGTAGTTTGAAAACTGAACTTTTTTTTAACATTCTAGTACAGATTGAGTTGTACATTTGCTATGTGCAAAAGGTTTTATGTGTGAAGATGATAAAACATAAGAAAATAATAGTTTTATGGGAGAAGAAGATTAAAAAATTAGAAATGTACTTAAATGCTAAAAGGATGACCTTTTCTACAATGGAGCCGCGTCATGCCACGCCATGCGAAAAAAAAGCATCTTTTTTGAGAAGTTCGGGAACTTTACGTACCAACGTAATTATTGAAATAACATAAAAAATGTTAAGAAGATGAAATCGATTATCTTTTATTTTCTGGAGAGTAAAATATGCAACGCAGTGAGAGTTTGTAAAAAGAATCAAACAACGTTAAGAAGAAATAAAATGTGAACTTTCACGCTTCCTAAATATGACGATTGCATATTTGCAAAAATATGCTTTAAGTTAAATAGTCCGATTACGAAGCTCATTTGTTTTTTCAGGTACCATACACGTACGTAATACAAATATGTTATGTATTTATCTGTTTCATACTTTTTTCCGAAAACGGTCTTAAGGAACTTCTGCCAAAACCTTGCTACAGGCAGGGAGTCATTAAGTGTAATACTATGCTGACAAAATATTTTTTGAAAATGGAACTTTAAACGCCACAAATAACTTGGTATAAATACACCTCTAAATCGTATACTGAAAAGTGTTTTGTTTTTATTTTCTGTGAATCTGACAAGATAAATTGAATATATTGGCCTTTTTATGACCAAATACCAAACAACTCAAAGAACACACGCACTAACAGTTTGATGACGAAGACAATTAGCCTGTAGTTTGCACTTTTAGAGTTTTTTTTTTAAACATGAGAATATATCATAACTGATACGCATTTAGAATATGTGTACTCAGTAATATTTTTACATGCTCATTGGTTGTTATTTTTTTAAATTTAAATTTGTTTTTTGTTTTCTCACATTTTACTAAATGCACGCCCGGTATATAAAAGACAAACCGAAAAGACAACTTAGCAAAATGAGCGAAAGCCACTTTCGAGTTTGAGCGAAAAGTTTGTAAAAGTTTTGTTTACAAAACGTGAGTATGATCAACATTTTGTCTCTTTATAAAACACAAAAAACGGATCTCTTCAAAAATCGGGAAATGTAGTGCCTCCGTAGCTTCAGTATGTTCACAGCGTTACTGTACTTCTACGTTTAAACCGGAATACCTTTTCTTTGTTGTCAGCTATTTTGAACCCGCTATATATCTGAAACATGTCAAATACATACTTTTTGTTTCTTTATTTTTAAGGGCAGCATTTACTTTGTCGTAGGATAAATGTTTCACACAAACATTTAACCGAAATATTCCCCATTCATAAAATGGTACAGTGAAGCATAAACTCGCTTGTTCATTGTTGTCACAATTTTCCGCGTTACTGAATAATTTTACTACAGCGTGTAATTATCACGACCACACTCTATACCTGTACCAGGCGATCCGTTTTACCCGAACCCCTTGGAGATATAACAATCATGTTAAATTAAATCATCATGCAATCCCAGTGCCCAAGGTTATAAAACTGAGCACGGAAACCAGTCTCAAATCTCAAGCATCTGATTGGCTGAAATGGCGACCAGTCGCCATTTCAGCCAATCAGATGCTTGAGATTTGAGACTGGTTTCCAATCTCAGCTTTATAACCTTCAGACCAGATGTATTACCACTCGCCACAAATACAAACATACCCAGACATTTATTAAAACTAAAACGTATTAAGCAATAATGTTTAGACCTACGTGACAATAATACTGTCATATACAAGCCTGTCAAGTGCTCCAAAAATGGGTTTTCCAACATGCGGTTAGACTCTAGCTGTTTTTTTTTTAAAGTCGGCGTTTAAATAAAGGACATTAAACGAAGGAGTTTAATCAAACATATTTTAAACAACGGTGGTTTTTATAGTTTTATATTAGAAAATTAATATCATCAAGTCTAGAAGAAGAACTCGTGTATTGTGCATGTATGTGTTATAAACAAAGAAATGCACAATACGCGAGTTCTTTTTCATGTAATGTTTTAAAAAAAAAACACGTAAGTTTTTATATGCATTTCCTTTATTGCCCATGAACACTGGGTCTGTCGTATTTTGATATTTCTCGAAGATATTTATTTTAAACTCCATTTCTTAATGTAAACATTTCTATACTTAACCCTTATACCATGGGATATTGCTGTTATCCTTAGGCGAACAGTGTACATCCAGATGAACACATCTTTGCCATCTGTGCCCAAGAACATAAAACAAAGTTTTAGAGATCAGTCTCAAATCTCAAGGATCTGATTGGCTGAAATGGCGACTGGTCATTTTAAGATTCGTAAGATATTTCTGAACATGAAACGTCCAGTGTAGATGCAGATCAGACGGCACGGATGTACCAACTGATCCAGTTCTGCAATGGCCCTACACGCAATAAATGCTTGAAAGTGAAGGAAATAGCTTAAATGACTGTTTATTTATTAACAGCAGCAGCAACAGAAACTGTGCTTACTAGATTTAAAATCATTAAGGCACAAATAACTTCTTACTGACATAATCTAAATGTTTGAAATAATTAGTGTCAATTTCTACGTCATTTAAATACTGGTCCCAGGTTTTCTTATGTAACACCTCCTCTAGGCAATCTAAAGCCAGATACTCAAAGTCGAGGTTAAACTTATTGGCGAATAGTCCGATATCGTTGTAGGCTCGGTGAAGGTCGCCTACACCGAGAACACAAATATGGCGGACGTATTTTCCGGAGCAGCTTCGGACAAATACGGAGTGTCCTATCTCCCAGTTCTTGTAGCGCATAAGTGACGGCTTGAGTGGATATTCTTCAGCTTCCCCTAAAAAATACTAGTAAATTAAAATCGAGCCACGTCATATACGGTGTTTTTGACATTTCATTTGTTGCTGTAAATGGAACACTACCTCTAATTGTATTAGGAGATTTTGCTGCCAATGTTCTAGTACTTTATCCTCCCCCCCCCCCCCCCAAAAAAAAAAAACTGATAAAAATGCCACTTGTTAGGGTTATTTAATGGAATATGGTAATTGGGTACCGGTACTCTAATGAGAGATACCAAACAACTTTTTTTATATTAAGATAAAAAAAATCAAACATGATACATTTGATGTGCCACATTTGATCCTGTCGTTATTATATCTTATAGCTATGTTATTATCTTTGTGTTAAGTATAGCAATTCTGGCAATAACTGGTAATAGTCTTCATATTAAAATGTCTATTTTAGAACTGTAACAAAACAAACGGCTGGTCAAACATTGCAAGTAACCAATGAAACTTTGATTTACTATAAGTTCCTGACTATAATAACTGTTTCTGACACGATCGAACCAGTGCTATTGTGGCCAAGACACTTTAGACAAGATGTAAGAAATCTTGCTAGTGTTTTTATTAAAGTTGTGCGTTTGTAAAAATGTTTATATTTTTCGTTACGTCATAAATGTAGGTTTTAATTATTTGTAATAATTTAATGCCCATTAGAACATGCAATAATACTCGATATCTTACCTAAAAATGACCCGTTTATCCCAAGATGTGGGTTGTGATTCAGAGACGAAAAGAACGTCTCGTCCGGAATCTGTGTTTTCTTGAGCCATTCCAAAAAGTCACGTGATCTCTCGTCATGGAGGGCAAAGTCCACAAAGTTTCTGTTCAAAGCGACGTGTACTGAACCTTTTATCGGTCTAATCCTATGTGGCGGCGGATTTCCAGCCTGTGTCCAACGGTAGAAGTACTTCTGTTTTGCTCTGTTTAGAAATGAAAAAAAAGGTGAAATATGCAAATCAGGAATGGCCACATCTAGCAGACACAACCTCCGCACATAGCCAAAAGGTAGAGAGGAAAAAAGAGCATTGTGTTACCATAAGCAGTTTCAAAATAGACACTAAATGCACATTAATTTGTTAGCACTAATTTCGTGTTTTTTCCGTCAGACACCAGTTTTCTCAGGTTCTAAAATTCTTGGATTTCAATTTTTTGACTATGTTTATGTTCATTTCTTTCGCGATGGGTTTTTATTCTTGGATCGATCTTCCCACGAAAAGTAGTAACTTGTTTTTTAAATGATTGTTTTTTCAGATAAGGCAATGTATCTTTATAAAAGAAAAAAAAGTGACATGTAAAGGAAGACATATAATATGTTGATACTCAAATATTTGATTTTCTTTACCAATCATCATTAAAAAACATTTCGGCATGAATACTTGATAATATTTAATGGTATTGCCTCCACTAGGGAGCGAACCCGTACCATCATGGCGACCCAAAAAGGTTGATCGGATAGCCCTGATGAACGTTATCATCACTGCATGACATCGACAACGGATATATTTACTGATAACAGTAGCTACTGAAATTAAGAATTTTCTATGCCATTGACAAATTATATTATACTTACTTCAGTAGAGTAAGTAATAGGCTTGCTTACACAATTTACATATGCGTGGAAGTCTAAATAAAAAAGCCTAGTTGACATTCAAGTTTGAGCGTAAGATTTTTCGTAATGTTTAGGACGATACATATTATTCTTCTCGCTCGCCTTATTCATGTTCATATACCAAGGACGTTCCCCTAACCCCTGTACACCATATAGTGTTGTAATTATATCCCCATTTGTTTTCAACTTTACTGAAAACGATTTTTAATAGATAATACATGTATCACTGTAAATTTGACATTGCTCACTAACAATATCCATATTTCATCAACCAAGTTTGCCTCCTGTACACCATAGAGTATTGTAACAATATCCTGATATGTTTCCAAATTTATTTAAAAAAGAGTTTCAATACCTATTATCACCAGATAAAATTGGAACTTCACTCACCTTATCCATGTTCCATCCACCAAGTTCGCCCCCTGGACAGCATCGAGTATTGCAACAATTTCCCGGTTTGTTTTCAAGGGAAACTCTTGTCCGGTTAGGTTGATATAATACTTCCAGTTCTTGTATCGCCACAACTGCTTCATACATACCAGCTCCATCTCCAAGACTGAAAACTGCCCCCATGTCACGTTCAAAGACGTATCCGATATGAACACATTATTCAGACATCGAGCGATATTTTCAAAGGCTGTCCTTTCAACAGGCGTCATTTTAGTGTCTAAATGTATACAGTAGTAGTTATGAGGTCTGTAGATTGCACGTAAAAGTCTTTCTGCCAGTTCAAGATCTGTGTACACTGATATTGTAAATGCTAGAGGAAAGTCAAGCTCTTTCTGTGACAAAGGATGTTCAATGTAACCTCTACCTCCCCTGAAATTCTCACAGTCGACCGTTCTGGCATATTTTTCAGTGCCAATCCCCTTCCTTGGAACATCTCTTATAACTTGCATGGCTTTGAGTACAGCTTTATCATTATTATCTATAATCTCTTCACATAACACTCCACCCTTGTTTATAACTGGACGGTAGAATGCTTTGTATATCTGTTTTCGATATTCTACACTATTATTCAGCTTTATGTTGTAATCACCATTCCATTTTAAATGGTTTCTTAATTGCTGTATTTCTTCGTGTGGAACTGTTTCGCCTTGTTGTTGCCGAACCCTTGTCTTCTTCTTTCGCCTACTTGGTATTGTGACATGGTCATCTAAGTCAGTAATGTCAAATTCATTGAAGTCATCCGTTAAGTTTTGCGGCATTTCAATTGCCTTTATAGTTTGTTTATTGTTGGATTCATTTCCAAGAGTATGTGATTGATTGCCGTTAGTAAAAATAGTCATAGAACTATTATTAACGTAATTAAACTGACGTATTGTCAGGTTTCCATTATTTGTGTCATTAACTGTGATTACTTCAAATAATCTGAAATGTTTATGGTCACCAGTGTTTAAATTAGAATCATCATTATCCAGAGTTGGTATGTTGGTTTGTGGCATGTGAGTGGCATTGTAAATAAAGATTAAAAGTGATGTACTAATTGCAACAAAAATGCACTTTCTGCGATGCTTAAACTTTCTTCCCATAGCTGGAGTGGTTCTGGTAAGATCCTGTGATAAACAGATAAGTTAAAAGACTAACATTTTCTCCTTCTTACACTAGCAATTTGGATATGAAGCTACCTATTCAGAAGTAAGGATGGAATACAATAACCCAAAGTTTTAATTTGTCACTTTTTGTCACTATTTTTTATTAGAAAGACATAGATATAAATCTATATCTGTGATCAGTAGTCAACAACAGTCTTTGATTTAAGCTTTATTTTTTTTTAATTATTGATTTTGGAAAAGTTTGGCATGAGTTATCCTTAGTTTTGCTAAAATGATTTTTATGCAATGGAATGTCAAGCAACCAGAAAGTGCTCTGAACTGCTTGTTCTGTTTCAAAAAGGACCCTCGTTAATAGGGGAAACATAAAATCTTATTAATCAGCAGCTTTTTTGTTTAAATAAATGAGTTTTAAAGTATCCAATTTTATAATTACCTCCCTTTAAAATAGACTGTTTAAATTTTGAGTATACGGTATATAAGTAAACGGTATTGGATTGTATTTAAGAAAACAATTAAATGTAATACAGATTAAAAAGACATTGAATTATCGATATTCCAAGACATAAATTCCATTTTAAACCCTTGCTTGACACATGGAAGAAACGAAACTGGCATATATTGTGAACATATACAATTGATGATCAATTAGAACTTTGACAGAGTGTACTATAATGTCAGTGAATTAGCCTAACCAGTTTAGGATCTGTTGGTTATGTGGATCCCGCACGTTTTCAGTCATTTATGGGTATAATATACCGATAGTAGTACAATGAATATTCACCACATGTGCGACAATGAAGTGTCCTATCCTAAACTGTGAATAGGCAGCTTTTAACAGTATCCTTGTCTTTTTCATACATCACTATATGATAACTAAGCCATTCTGCTAATTAATTATTTCTGTTTTAATAACTAACATAAAATGTTCTTTGTTATGAAAAAAAAACAAGACAAACATATTACCTTTAAATCCCAGTTAAAATATCTATTCGGTTTTGTTCCTGTAACAAGGCTGTAAAATTTATAATATCATTTGTAACGCGGTCATGGTACTATAAATTTACCATTTTGTTTTAACAATTAATTATCATGTTTGTATACCTCGCGCCGGTCTATAACACATTTTCAATAGTTTTGTTTGAGCCATTGAACGTGTTATAGATTTAAACAAATTACGGGTAGTTAATTAGTTTATTAACTTGGGGATATGCAGTTAGATATAATGTTTAAACAGTAATATGGGGCATATTAAGGGTAAATGGTGAAAGGGTGTTTACTAATTGACATTTAAAGCAGCATATTCACAGTTTACGGTGGAATACTGCAATGTCTGAGATGTTGTAAATGTTATACTGCTGTGTAATGCCTATAAATGAATGTACAGGAGCGAATGGAGCCGAAATTTAGGCTTAATCAGTACATTTTAGGACATGTTGTAAATGAAATCGGCTGCGTTTATTACGCTATATTTACATTCCTATTGATTTCTTCGTTCAAAAAAATTCGGTTCATTTTGCATGAACCGCATGACCCGTAATGACGTCAGTAACGTCATGGCTGTTACTATTGAAAACTCCCACGTATTACTCACCCTTTTCACTTAATACTAATTTTTGAAAGCGTTCGACTTAAGTTTATTTAAAGAAAAAAATGAATAAAATGTAAATATAAGTAATGATTCTTATTTTGGTGCGGTTCATGCAGATTGGACGTGCACGCGAGAGCTGGCAAATTTACCATAAAGCGCTAGCGCGCTTTATGGATTTGCCAGCTCTCGCGTGCAAGTCCAATCTGCATGAACCGCACCAAAATAAGAATCATTCCTTAAATAAAACATTAGATTCCATTAATTATATTTACTCGTACATTTGCAGTGTAAATAATATTACATCACATTTACTTTGTTTACAGGTCTTCTGTAGATTGAATTATAAATTTTGATATTCCAAAACTCCAAATACTTTCGTCCTGAAAAGCAACCAGGCACCTTTAAGTTGTTATTTAATTTGCAAGTTACTTGCAGTTTAGAGTCCTCTGTGTCTTGCACTATCCTCCAAAAACCTTAAATGACTTCCGCTCTTCTAGAGGAGTCGCTCTTATGGGCTTCCGGTAGCGACGATAAATAAATCTTATAACGAACAAACAAGTAAAGCGTAGGTATCCGAGAACGTCATTGATCATCTGTTTTGGTCTGGAGAATGTTAATTGATACAAGTCATTTATGACAATGTTCAAGTATAGCTTCTTGTAAAGATAGCGATAAAGTAATACATTGAATTTATGTTATGTTAAGTTTATATTTGCAAACCAGGTCCCAAAATAATAAAACTGAGAATGGAAACCAGTCTCAAATCTCAAGGATCTGATTGGCTGAAATGGCGACCGGTCGCCAATCAGATGCATGAGATTTGAGACCGGTTTCTAATCTCAGTTTTATAGTCTTCATCACTCTAGACGTAATTGATTGAAACCCTTTGATGTTAGCATTTTTAAGGCTTCGGTAATTTGAAGATTATTCACATTTATCGAAAAGCTAAAGTTTATTTTCCCTTATTTTCTGTTAACATTTACAAAGCACAAAGTATATGTAGATGGTGCTTAGTTTTAAATTTACAAAGCATATTAATATTATGTATATTGTGCGCAGAATTTTGTTGATATTAACAGAACAGAACAGAACAGAACAGAACAGAACGTTTATTTGACGTAAGCATAACAAGCTCATAGTCACAATACTAAATACAAACAAACTAAACGTGGCATGCTACAAGTGTGCAATAATTATATAGAAGTACATCGTAATACTTCATTGCACAGAAAATCGGTAATAGTGAGATTGTAATAATTGTTATATTATCTTAGTAATACACAAATGCACATTCATACAAAACATATACAATATACACACACGCACATACATATACTTATGAGTAACGCAGATTTTAAACATTACTTGGTAATTAATATTTTACATTTAGATAATTAGATATTATAGTCAATGTTTTGCTTTAGAAAAAAAACAAAAGTTCATATCCTATATTTTATGAAAAATAATAAAAGCCATTACAATGTGTTTTCAATCAATACAGTAAAACAATATACATAAATACAACAGAAAAGTTACAATATTAACGATTCTCTTAGTTTGAAGGACTTGTCACAATACATTGCTAATTTTCTAAGAAGAGTTTTGTTTGAACTTTGCATTAATAAAATGTATTTCATAACACTTGCTTGTGTATAATAATACTTTGGAATATATTGCCGTCTCAGGTCTGCATATACTGGGCATTTAAGAACAAAATGGAACTCATCCTCAATATCATTTAAATTGCAAAGTATGCATTTCCTCTCGTTTCTAGGAATATTATTATGTCTATTATCTTCACATAAAAATTAAAAAAATATAGAGCTCGGATATTAACAAAACATATCTTCATGTAGACAAAGCCTATACGTAATTATATAGACTAAGGTCATAGTTATACATGTAATTGATGGCAGAGTTCTGTTTACATTTACAAAACATATATTTATGTAGACAAAGGACGTACATGAACATTGTAGTAAACATTGACAAAGCAGAAATTTATTTAGACGGTGCGCAGTTTTCTGTATATGTTTGTAGGCAAAGGACGTACATTGTAGTTATATAGATGGTGCGCATTTTAGTTAACACTTACAAAACAAATAATTACAAAGACTAAGGATATAGTTATGTAATGCGCAGAATTCTGTTTTACATTACAAATTTAAACATATAATTATGAAGACAAAGGACATACATGTTATGTAGATGGTGGACAGTTTTTTGTTAACATTTACAAAACACACATTTATTCAGATAGTTCGCTGTTTACGTTAACAAAGAATTGATTGTAGTTGATACGGAGTATTCCGTTGACATTTGCAAAACACATAGTTACGCCGATGGTAAGCAGTTTTCAGTTGACATTTCCAAACCACGTAGTGATGTAGGGTGGTGCGGAAATTTCCGTTTACATATATTTTATACCTGATAAGTATTTCCGCGTGTTTAACGGGGAAAGGAAATTTCTGTCTTTTTATAGAAAAAAATATCGCGTTCGCTTCTTACATGACTGAAGTCACGCCAACCAGTATTTGACGTATTGGGACATTTAGGAAATAGGTTTGTAAACGTCAACATTTCAAAGTCTTTTGAATGTAAAAATGCACAATTGTATTCAAATGTTATGAACAATAAAGGTATGCCAAAAGATTTTGCCTGAAAACTCGAATTTCGTCTAATACAGAAAAATCTATCACCTTTGGTGAACTTTTGTTTTGCAGGGACCTGGCACAGACTCACTCCCACTAAAAAGTTCAACATCGGTCACAAAATTTTCCATCTTTACCTAACACTCGTGAAAGATACTTGTATCACAAATCACGTTATTATGTAGGTTGTAGGAAGATTAGCAATCACTTTACCAGACATACGTTACAGTAAAGTGTAAGCCCACAATCGCATAGAAAGTCACTGCCTACACAATGCAAAAGCTGCCGTCCAAAAATGTATTTGACGAGTTTGTTGAAAATAACATTTGTTTTTTGATATTAATTTGGGTAGAATTATGCCATCGCATACATCATCCTTCTTGTTTTAGATTATTTTCCAGTTATAGCAGCAATTCTTACTAATGAGGAATATTAAACATAAAACTGTGTCTATTTTGGGTTGTTTTACTGTCATAATTAGTCGTAATTATTAGGAATTATTAAGCATAAAAAATGTGCTTGGAGTTCGTACAAACCCACTCACCACTGAGCACATGTAACGAACGGTCGTCAACTGGATACGGATTGTTTGGTTGGCCACTTCTGTAATTGTGTCCAGTTAAATCTGCTTCCGTGAATTTTTCCATTCGAGGTTTTATCAGTGTCACTTATTACAAGATAATGATTCCAAAAATATCCTTGATTTTTGACAGAACAATAGAAACCCTTTGACAAATGTGGATGATCACGTGCTGTTAACATGTTCTCAAGAAAACAATATCATGGGTGAAAGCGAGTGTCCTATCAGTTATTGTTTATTTACTTTCTCTTAGAATCTTTTCGTTTTCAACACAAAAAAACTTTTCAAAAGCGAATATTTACATTCCTATTGATTTCTTCGTTAAAAAAAATTCGGTTCATTTTGCATGAACCGCATGACCCGAAATGACGTCAGTAACATCATGGCTGTTACTATTGAAAACTCCCACGTATTACTCCCCCTTTTCACTTAATACTAATTTTTGAAAGCGTTCGACTTAAATTTATTTAAAGAAAAAATGAATAAAATGTAAATATAAGTAATGATTCTTATTTTGGTGCGGTTCATGCAGATTGGACGTGCACGCGAGAGCTGGCAAATTTACCATAAAGCGCTAGCGCGCTTTATGGTAAATTTGCCAGCTCTCGCGTGCACGTCCAATCTGCATGAACCGCACCAAAATAAGAATCATTCCTTAAATAACCCATGTTATGGATCATGTGTGAAATCTTTGTCTTGTATAGGGTACTAGTTTTCACGGAATAAGAAGACTGAACTATCCGCGAGTTTAAAGCCACAGCGAAATATATTATTACATTATGTATTAATTAAATCTTATTTTAAAAACTAGAAAATCAAATGTAAGAACCCACAAAAATGCCGTTTCCTGAAGCCACGAAATCTCTCTGTTTACGAAAATCGATGCATTACGTACATGTACTGTATGTTGGTACAAGCAGCGCCAAAAGGTAAACCTTACTTTTAGTTGTTTTTAATTTTGTGCGTTATCATTTTATTTCTTTTATGTATATATCACTAAATTAAAGGTCGACCAGTTTGTGATAAACATAACTCCGAAAGACGTAGAACCTAATTTACAACGGACAGGTCGATCAACAACAATAGTCAGTACGAACGCAAATATATAATATAAACTGTAGAAGGCATGTAAACAGTGTAAACGTGATGTTCTATTCTTTAACTGTCAACCTAGGAGTGAACATATTTATAGCCGTAGTCAGTACATTTGTATAACATTAGTATAGCAGTAACATTTCCCTCACAACTGGTCCTGACATATACCTCTTAGTCCAACATATTTGCGAAATTAGCCCCTGTTCCGTCATTTATAGGCGTTACATACATTGTTTTGTAATAGTACACTTAATATAAACCAGGGCCCAAGATAATAAAACTAAGTTTTGAGATCAGTCTCAAATCTCAAGGATCTGATTGGCTGAAATGGCGACTGGTCGCCATTTCAGCCAATCAGATGCTTGATATTTGAGACTGATCTCCAGATTTAGTTTTATGATCTTGGGCACAGTCATGATAGATTGAAGTATTCCATCCTTAACTGTGAATAGGCAGCTTTAATATCGCGAAACTCGAAAAACACAGCCTCCCCAAAGCAGCCAAGAATATTATTTAAAACAACCCGCACCACATACAACAAAAAAGACAGCATTTCGGGTAACCGCCTTGGAACGCTTAGTGGCAAAACAATTTGGCACTGGAACTCCGACCTTACACTTGCACTTTGAGAACGAATATTACAAATATCTAAATATTGCAGAGTCGGGTTGATTTAACCAGTTCATGGGTGGTATTTGGAATGCGTTGTTGTCCATGGGTTGTGCGTTACTTATTATTTTCAATTTGGAATGCATATTGTTGTCCATGGGTTAGGCGTTACTCATTACTTACAATTTGGAATGCATATTGTTGTCCATATGTTACGCGTTACTCAGTATTTACAATTTGGAATGCATATTGTTGCCCATGGGTTGCGCGCTCGTGACTCATTATTTACAATTTGGAATGCATATTGTTGTTCACGGGTTGCGCGTTACTCATTATTTACAATTTCAAATGCATATTGTTGTCCATGGGTTGCGCGTTACTCATTATTTACAAAATCATATGTATCTTGATCAACGGTCTTCAAAGTTGGTAAAAGACGTAAATGAAGGTCGATAAGTTGTGTAGAACCTTATTTGCAATTGATGACTTTGACAAACAACGATAGTAAGCATAAACGCATATTAGTCAAACTACACTCGTCAAAAGCTCTAACTGCACACTTTTCAGTTCTGAATATCTCACAGTAAACATATTCTAATTAAAAGAAAGTTTGACATTATGTTAATTATGATCAAACAATAACGTGTTTCGTCATCCACGTCGACATAAACTTTTTATGCGAAATCCCCATGCGGCAATCGAAATTTATTTTTTTAAACGATTTTGTTTCCTACATGTTCACCTACTCCGGACAAACTAAAAAACACAACAACAAATTGTAACTATGAAATGTTTGACGATTGAAGACATCGAAAGTGCCTTCAAAATGCTTTTACCTGGCACAACTTTAAATTTGTTATAAAAAATCTTGATGTTATTCGTAAATTCAAAAGAAATAGCTTATTTTTGCATGTTTTATCAATGATATTATTTTCTAGCTTGATAACGTTGCTTACTTTGAACGCTGACGTTACTCAATTACGCCATTAAATATTTACGTAAAACAACGTAAACTCGAAACAATTAGTATATCGTCTGTTTGATAAGGGTCCACTTAATAAAAACCTAAAACTAAAATTAATAGAAATTCAATAAACTTCAAAATCTAATTATTCTAAAACGACATTTATTTGGTCAGAAATATTCAAAAGCGTGTCCTAATACTTGTCAATTTTATGGAAATGATTATACATTTTCTTTCGTTTGGAAAGGCTATTACACATATCTCATAGAGAATTGCATCGTCCCAAACTGCTAGACCATTCAAAACTTTTGACACAAAACAATGTACGAAAGATAGAATCTTCTCCTTGAAATTCTGTTGAACACGTTATAATAAAATAGAGAAAAGTGTTTCGGCTCACCTTGCCCAAGAAGACCATTACGAAGCCACAGTAAAAATTGAAAGCATTTCCTTTAAATTTGCCTTAAAATAAAATGATACAAAGATGAGAAAATGACTACAACTGTTAGCGAATGCAATGATTATTAACTTAGAGAATTGCTTTTTGATTATAAGTGAGCTAAAATGTTATTAGTTTTTAATCTCGTTGGCAGATTTAAATTTGTTGGTGTGCGTTAATAGACTACAGTGTATTGATAATTCTTTATAGTAATTTACACTATTTTGAAAGATTCAATAAAATAATTTGAAAAATCAACAATTAAACTTAGAACTTTTGACTAGTGTATGTGAATAGTTTCAATTGCCCCCAATACATTGTATCACAAAATATATTGAGTAAGAGTTTAAACTTAAAGATTTTTTTAAATGCCGAAAATACCCTGCTAACTTGATTGATTTATGTTTTAAGAATAAGTTATCATAATAGTTTTTGTTATAAATGCAGTTTTATATAATTTGTTGAAGGTATATTCTGATAAAGATTTACCAAACAATTGTTTGATTAAAAACATAAAAATGAGTTTGAATTCGAACATTTAATCTGAGTATCTCAGCGGGTCTTAGTGTTATTTGAAATATTTCCATGGTAGAAGGAAGACTTTATTTCTGTTTGTTTAATAAATTATTCCAAGTAAACAGCCAAAACTTATTCAGAATTTGAATTCGGGTAACGAGGTAGGAAACATATTGGAATCTTGATCATTGCTTTCTTAACCGTTTCTTTAATATATATGCACTTTACGAGTGTGCGACCAGTGTAGATCCAGATCAGCCGGCACGTCCGTGCCGTCTGGTCAGGATCTGCACTGGTCGCTTTTTGGTCATAAATAACCTATTTAATAAATCAAATAGCGAACAGTGCAGATGCTGATCAGACGGCACGGATGTGCAGGCTGATCTGGATCTACACTGTTCGCCCATGCCATAAAGGTGTGTTTATGGAGGGAAGGGCTAAATAGGTAGAATACATAAGTAGCAATTTGAACAAGACTTACAAAATAGCTTAGCGCCATTACAGCTTGTAAAAATCGATTCATACCATTACCATTATGTGGTCTGAATGAAGTACAGCAATTACCATAATAAATTTATAAGGATTTGTCCAGGTATCTATCAATACAAAAGTACATTCACGGCTCAACGCGTAAAATCGGACACTGGCTTGCTTCTATTCCAGTATTGGTCATTTGCTACTCAAAAGGGAATTCTCTGAAATTTCTCAAACAAATAAAAGATTATTATTATTTGTTGAAACCCAAAAAAGTGTGCACCTTGTTTTCGGTGATTTTTTTCTTAATGCCTAAATATGTGTTACCTAAGTTGAGATTAGATCAATAGTAAAAGTACATAATTATGATCTAATCTCAACGCGTCTGACTTCTCGGCTACTGGGACATACGCTATAACATGTCCACTTAATTATATTCTATGATTAAAGGAATATTGTTTACATTGCCAACTTATCTTTATGGAATAAAAGATGTCATAAAAGATGGATTGGTTCTTTCATGTGTTTCGTCTGCTCCGCAAGATACTATTAATTGATTGGATTAGTGAAATATAGGGATGAATTATTGGTATTTGGTGATGAAAATTGCTGATAAAACCGTCAGCAACACATTGGTATTGGCAGTTTTTTTTAGGATTTTATTAACCGTTGTTTTTGTTTGACTGTTCAATAAATGGACCCTCTCTTTAACATAAAGAAAAATATCTTTATATCTAAATGAAGACCCATACAGAGTAATAAGCCAGTCCATCAGGTTAAGTTTGAAGACGCAATGATTTCAGATTATCGTTTAACATTGCAATCTTTGACGTTGTTTTAATAACTTCAGCACGAGTCTTTCGACGTTAAGGTGGAACGCGCCCCACATTGTTTTCGAGTTTCCTCACGAAATTTCACATATAATCGAGCATATGTCTGACTGGGATGTGTGCTTAGTTTTTTTTAGAATTCTAAGCCGTTTAGAAACTACAAGCCTTCAAAGTATACCACTAACGTCACAAATCAACGTAAAATTGACTTATATATCGGCTTTTTTTGCTTGAACGCGGGAAATTTGACAGACGTCTCAAACGTGACGTAAATAAAATGAGTAGTTCGCAATATGGATAGGACTGTTAGGTCACATCTTTAATTGTGTCCAATTCTATCTGGATCTGTGAGCATTTTAGATATTATATTTGTGTCACTTAACACTAGACAAGGAATCCTAATCCTTTACTAATTACAGAAAACACGTTTTTAATACACAATGTGTTTTGTTATTATATTCGGTACTCAAGCCACATTTTGTCAGTCAAAGCTACATTTGAGAACATGTCTTTAAAAAGGTCATGTTTTAGGTACAGAAAAAAGAATATTATCACTAGAACCTGATAAAGCCCCCCCCCCCCCGGCGGTAACCCCTCGGGTCCTCACTTTCGATAATTGTTTGTGGCGTCCATTTTGAAACAGTTACTGATTATGGTAATACCATGCCCTCTTTTCCTCTCTACTTTTTAGCTGTCTGGGGAGGTTATTTCTGCTGGATGTGACAATTCCTGATATGCATATTTCACTTTTAAATATTGTTTACTTTGGCAATGTGTTTAAAATATGATTTTCCCTACATGTATGCCTCAGTGCTTCACCGAGGAAACTAGTACTTGTTTGCTCATTTGAGAACAGGTAAGATTCGTGCACCCTAAAACTTGGTAACCCCACCCCCAGTGGCAAGATGTCTTACCACAGCCCGTTCCAAGGCGGTAACCACTGATCGTTGTTTGTAGTGTCCTATTGAAAATCGATCATTTTGTAAACCATTGCTGTTTTTTCTGCCTCCTTTTTGGCTGTGTGGTGAGGCAGATGGCTATACCTGATGTGCTTTTGACTTTTTTATTGCTCACTGACGGCAAAGTGTTTGCCTTCAAAAATATACCTCATTGTCTTTTAACTTATGTCACCCCTGCCACCACGCCAGTAAATAAGATATATTTGACAAACGACGATGATTAGTTCACAAATCTCTTTTACATGTAGAAAAAAAAAACGCCGAAACAATGGTCGAAACAAGGCCGAAGGGAGACAACCAATTCGATCATAATTAATACGGTTGAAATCAACAAACATTATTATGTATTGGCGTCTGTCAGTCAATTGTTTTTATTTAAGAAAGATCTTTCAAGATTTTGCAACTTGGTAACACTCACAAAACACTTATAGATGAGAAACAATACGATACAATCATGGACTTCTACAAAATTTAATTAAAACCCGTAGATCTTAATTGTAGTGATGACAAGATCATTTCGAAGAAATTATTTTGTAACTCTACCAAAGTCATTGAACCAGGGACTCTACTCGAAGAAGATATTTGACAGGGTGATATTGAATGAATTCTGATTTTATTCTCGTGTATCATTCATTTATGCGTCCAGGTTTTATGTTATGACCGGCGAAGATAAAATTATAATTATACCAGTTTCAGAATTTTAAAAATATGTTTGATGTTCGTGAAGTTTTTATACTAATTTCGTATATAACGGCTCACTATTACAAATATCAGCAATAGCCATATTAAGAAAGTCGCCTTGGTGAATTTAATCCAACCCACCAATCAACTCGACAATGTTGCATGCAAATAATACATTAACGAATAAAACAAAAAAGAAGCTATTTTGAGCAAAAAAAGGAGATACCCACCTTACTGAGACATTAAGTTAAATCAACAATAATACAATGAAAGGAATAAAAAACTCAATATTTGCCTAGAAACGTTAGCAAGATCAAAGACAAACTAATCATGCACCGATCTTCGGTAACTCTAACAAAAATATTGCTTTTGCACAAACGTCTACAAAATAAATTAGTTCTTTTCCTAGAAAATCTAACAAAATCAATTTTCAAAACCAAGAGCTTATTATAAACTGGCTTTTTCAAATGAAGACATTGTTTAACACATACTACCCAATTTAGACAGAAAACAACAACTAAATATGTATTGGTTACCAAAATGATACAAACAGATAGAATAGAACTCTGACAGCCACCGAACATGACAGATATCAAACATTGCAGGCTTCGTTTGATTTAGCCTGTTCATGGGCTGTGCATATTAATATTCCACTGACGTCAAGTTCTGGGTTGATATTTACACAAATATATGTGAAACAATATGTAATTTAATAGCAAACTCTGGTTTATTTACGATTAAAATCCTCGTATATTAAAATGCGTAATAAGTTTTACGTCAAAATAGCAACCACAAACAAAAAACTAATATGGTCTTTACAAATGTCTAGCAACGCTTTTAGAACCATAATATTTTATGGCATGTTCTTGTTCATTTATGACAATTCTAGGATGTGATCATCTCTTTTGTAACATTTAATTAGAAATAAGCTGATTGGTCGATTCCAAATACTCAAAAAGTAAACCTAATACTTTAAAAGATATGTAGTTGATACGTAACTTAAAGTACTTGAAATCTTTGGAAATTCTTATAATTATGATCTTGTTTCGGGTTCTTTCTTTGTTATAATTTTTTCAGTAAATATTTAGCATATGTCGTTATAATTCATCTAGCAAAGCATTTAGATAACTTTCTGAAGATGTTTTATATTTCCTTTTACTATTTTATGATCCATTATTCATAACCTGTCTCGGTTATTGCGAGAATAACAGACATACGCTTGATGTATCGGTGTCAGATTGTCTACAGATAAATGACAAAGGAAACTTGAAAGCCACTTAACACGAAACTTATGAAAATATCGCTGAAGTAAGTTTTTCCTGAATTTCTTGAAAACCCTTACAATATTTTGACGAATTGGCACTAATAATTTGTAGACCACCAGATACTTATTCAGGTTTGAATAGAACTTGGTATATCGTTCACAATAAGTCCTCATGCAAACGGTTTTTCTTTTGTTTTAGTATGTGCTTGGTAGCTGGGACATGAATAGACTAAACTGAGTTATTTTTTCGTAAATAATTTGTGTTGTCTTATTTGAAATCGATACTTTTACGTTTAATAGCACACAACATCAACAAAACTTGAAACGTTGTAATGAATGTGACCATTCCTTATATGCATATTTCACTTCTGTATAATCTTAATAGTTTTGTTGATGCTGTGTGCTATAACGTTTATAACGTTTGCATAACCAATGCTCCTAAACTTTAACCCATGCTCCTTTCCTATCTCCTTTTTGGCTGTGTGCGGAGGCTAGGTTTTAGGATTTAGGGTTTTCTCGATATGCTTGTTCCACTTCGTATGTATCTTTTAAAGACTTTAAAACAGCATTGGTTCATTGGACCAATTAAGATTTATTGTCTGTTACGCAATCGGATAGTATACTTTATTATGATTTTACGATATTCTTTTATTACAAGGTGATATAAAACGTTTGCCTAATACCACAAAAAATATAATCATTATGTTATTTTACTTGAATGTCTGGAGTCTGGCATGAATTTATTTTATGGATTGACCTCACTTTAAAATTTTACAGCATAATCCGCATTAATTATATTTTAGTTCTGATGTCAATGGATATGCTCAAATAACTTGTCTGAAACGTTATTCTGTGAGGAAGGCTGTGTCTAATGGATGTGACCATTCCTTATATGAATATTTCACTTTTTTATAATCACAATAGCTTTGTTGATGCTGTGTGGTGGCCGTAAAATGCCTACACGTATTCACAATACTTTTATCTTTTCATCCATCGGGGATTGCATTTTACATTCACTTCTCACATTCCTTCCCTTCCACTGATAGACTATCATATAATCATTCTCTCTTTTTTCTATCTGTTGGTTTTCTGGGGAGGCTGTGTCTACTACATGTGTTTATCCTAATATACATATTTAATTGTTTTATTTGACGAGTGAAAACGACGCAGTTCTATGCGATGTTAAATAATTACTCAGATCAAACCTTTCCGCTTAAATTTCGCTAACAATCAACATGGCATAACTTGCGAAAATTAAGATTTATTTCGTATATGTTTTGCGGGACGAGTGTTCGCGCACAAAACGCGGGCACAATCAAGTTCTCGCCACTGCATCTTTTTAATTTAAACTATTATTGAATGGTGGAATTTAGCCTAAGGATTTAATTTTTTTGCATTTACCAGAGGATAAAATAGTTCATAGATATATTTCATTTGTACCATCCTCTCACATATTTAAGCGCAAAATACGCGCAATTTTTGATGTGGTTGATTGAACAGTAATAATGTTCATGGGTATTCAAGTATTTGCATTTAATGATTTATGTGGTTAAGATTTTTGTCCAATTAAAAAACAACAACAACAATTTAATCAATCTTCTAATGAGATTGATGATACTGAAATAAATGATAGTGATATTGTCGTTTGGTGTTGATTTGTGATGAAGATTATTTCCATTACTTTATGTCTACATTTGTATTGTATCTCTCTCTCTCTCTATGCATATTTTACCTTTTTATCTATATATAGGAAACGTCCATTTAAAAGCCAACTTGAATCTTAACTTTTCTCCTTCACAGTTTTAAATACGAAAAATAAGCAAAGCAGTTTGACGTTTGACTATGCTTTTAGAGTGTCGGATACATGTATATATATACAGAAATATCGTCAGATACGGGGTCTCTGTATTAAACCATAATCAGGGGTTGTATATATATTTCCCCTTAATTTTCTGTAGTTTTTATTCCCTTTTAGACAAAAAACAGACCATTTTCCAAAAATTACATCGTATTTGGTCGTTCCCCTGGCATTGAAAAAGCGGAGATTTTTTTTCAAATCTAGATATTAAATGATCTTCTAACAATTCATTCTTCGAGAAGGGCTATCATTAACGTTGTCAGAACTTGTTGATTGACCCGGATATCATTAACGTTGTCAGAACTTGTTGATTGACCCGGCTCTCATTAACGTTGTCAGAACTTGTTGATTGACCCGGCTATCATCAACGTTGTCAGAACTTGTTGATTGACCCGGCTATCATTAACTTTGTCAGAACTTGTTGATTGACCAGGCCATCATTATCGTTGTCAGAACTTGCTCGGAAAACAAAACTTATTGAGACAAGCTTCAGTGCATGCACTTAACATAATACATGTACTAAAGAAAAAAAAGAATGATTTTATCTAAACCAGAAATCAAAATCATACAACTAAATCTGGAGTCCAGTCTGAAATCTCAAGCATCTGATTGGCTGAAATGGCGACTGGATGCCATTTCAGCCCATCAGATACCTGAAATTTGAGACTGGTCTTCAATATTAGTTTTTTTGGTCTAGTTCCATGTGGACAGCATCTACCATATGTCTGCATGTGCTGGTTAAAGCTGGCGAATGGCCGTTGGACAATAAATAATTATGTATACAGTAAGGCGATAGTATTAAAAAAAAGTCAGACAGTCACATGTTACAGGAATATTGATGTTTTCAGAGCAGATATAGGCGAGTTTTAAGTAAGTAGTCCTTTTAAAGGGAACGTGCCAATAGTCACATTTGTAAGGCATTTTCCTGAGACAGACATAGTATTATTTAATGTTTTCTCATTAAGGGGAAATAACCGTTTCAAATTTGAAAAAAGCAACATATTAATACGTTTATCGTGAGGGAAGGTAAACAACAACAACAAAAAACATTGACAAAAATAAGACCTGATACGTCATAAAATCCACAAGACAATAGGACAGTAAGACCTTATTCATCACCTTAATATGACATTAATACGAATACCTTTTTCATAAATAACATAAAACAGTAAGACAATATTTATAAATAATATAATACAATATAGTCGAACAAAATATTGATACAAACATGGTCAAAATGAACTTTTATATAAAAAGTGTAATTTTCTTATACATCGGTCTTTGCTTAATCTGCATTATAGAAAAAAATCCTACAACGAGTATGACATATGGCTATGCAGCGGTCTATCCAATCTAGTTTGACGTTTAGTGATGACGGTGCCGGCTTTGTGTAAAACCAGTACGAATACGACATATGGCTGTGCAGCAGTCTACTACATCTAGCTTGAGTTAAGTAATAACGATGACGACGCCGGTTTTGTGGTATTTCGAAAAAACATATAAAGGTCCTGAAAAGTATTTTAAAAATGATTTAACTAGAATGTGAATAATGAATCCTTAAAGATAACTACGAAAAACCAGAATTTGTTTCCTTGAATAGATCTGGTGAAGACAAACTTCGCCACACATTCCACATATGGGGTCTATGACAGAATCTATGTAAATCATCGACCTTCGGCTCTAAACAGCATTGAAGTTCAAGTTCGATTTTAATTACACTCGAATTCAAGAGAGTGATACATGATTACCATAACGCTCAAACTCTAGTGAGTGACAAGTGATTACAATTACATTTTAATTCACGTGAGTGAAACTTAATTACAACTATACTCCAACCAGGGTCTCTATAATTTACAGGGTCTCTATAATTTACAAGGGTCAAACCACTCGCCGATTGGTGAAAATATGATGTCGTCGTTGATCACGTGATCGGATCAATTTCCGGCGCCATTTGCAATTAGAGATAAACACGACTGAAAAAACGTCTGATCATTTCATGAAATTATTGCTTTTAAGATAATAATCGGGTAAAATTATTGGATTAAATACACAATGTAAGTATTGATATTTCATTTCTTTTATTGATTGAAGTTAATATCTGTTTGTATAATGTGTAATATGCAAATTTACCAAGTCTGTTGATAATTGTTGTTCCCAAAGATACCGAAATAGACTTCGATTACCGAAATACACTTATAAAATTGCTATTAAAGCATTATTTGTTGTTTAAATAAGATAATATGTTGAAATATTAATATTTGAAATAAATGCCAAAGTTTTATTTTAATAGAAACAGGATTTTGATAGTTATTTGACATTTTTGAAAATGCCGTGAGAACAGCACAAACGTGATAAATACCATAGAACCGAAATAGACTTTTTATTACTGAAATACACGTAATAAATGATAATTAAAGCATTATTTGTTGTTTAAATATAGAAATATATTAAAGTAATAGTAAATGAAATAAATGTCAAAGTTTTTATTTTTATAGAAACAGGATTTGGATGGTTATTGGACATTTTTTTGAGAATGCTGTGAGAACAGCACTTACGTGATAAATACCATTCAACCGAAATACACTTGATAAAATACACGTATTAAATGGTAAAGCATTATTTGTTGTTTGTGACTATGTAAATATATACAAAATAGTCCCTCCTGCTTTCACACTCGGGGCTTGGGACCCGACGATGGTGCAGTTGCCTATTTTGTTTAATTAAAATTATAATGATGTATTAAAAAATCTTTGCATTCAGATTCCTATTTCAGGCATGAATGCATTAAAATAGGCACAATTTACAAAAATGCACAAAAATGTATTAAGCAGCCATCTGTCTTAAACATCCACGTTTTGTGGTTGCTTAAGACAAGGTTGACTGTTATTGTTAAATAATGAACTGTGACAAAATATAATACAATGTAATAACAATATTTTGACATTGCGGTGTTTAAATACTATATAAAACCTATTTTTCATTTTCTATTTCAGATCAGAAGATCTTCCGGAGAAAAAAGAACAGCAAGATTTAAAACAATAATGACTGAAGAGAGAATATACGTCCATCAAAACAATTACCAAGCAATGCATAATATTAAAACAACACAATTATATACAAACATATAAGAAGTGTAAAACAGCAAGATTTTATAGAATAAATATAAATAATACACATGAAACAAATACTGAATTAAATATTGAAACGAGAATATATGACCAGCAAAACAATAATCCAGTGCATAATATTAAAACAAAATTTATACAGACATTTAGGAAGTGAAATTAAAGCAAAATTTTTTACAATATAACAAATAATGATACGATAATATATGATCAACAAAACAATAATCAAGTGATTCAGACATATTATTTTAAAAAATACACAATTGTAAACAGACATTTAGGAAGTGAAAAAACAACAGCAAGTTGTTATACAATAAATACAAAAAAAACAGCTATGAAACAAATAAAGATGCGAGAATATATTAACATTAAAACAATTATCAAGTGGTTCATAATATTAAAACAAAACAATTATATACAGACATCTGAGAAGTGAACAAACAGCACGATTTTATACAATAAATACAAAATACAGATATGAAACAAATACTGATACAAGAATAAACATTTAATGTCGGTGCATATTTAATGCGAGAACCGTTATGCGGAACGTCCTATCCGACCATCAAAACAAGCATCATTATAATATAATATAATATACATAATATTAAAATAACACAATTATATACAAACATATAAGTGAACATTCAATCCAACATAATTTAATACAATGAAATGTAATGTCGGTGCATATTTAATGCGAGGGCCGTTCGGACTGCCGAACGTCCTATCCGACTATGAATGAAGAAAATTGTTATTGGGCTTATAAAAGAGAAGGCTATGTAATATGACGTGAAACCCATAAATATCGGAAACAAAAAAAAAATAACCGAATAGGTGGGTAATCTTGTCGGTGCATATTTAATGCGAGGGTCGTTCGGATCGCCGAACGTCCTATCCGACTCCTAGTATATATAGCGGACATTATTGTTTGGTTTTTTTAAACGGCAACGTCACGGTTCTTACATTAACTTTGCGTTTTCTTTGACCTGGTTTTTTTCCGTCTGTTCGCGGTGCCACGACAGAAGATTGACCATTTGAGGATATGACAATCCTATCTGCCTTAATTGTAAATGATCGATACTTTTTGTACAATAGATTTCTTTGTTGATCAGTCATGCCAATCCATTGCAACTTTGAAACTAAGAATTGCTCATGCGAAGGAGCAAGGCGAAATTCACCAGTACCCAGCAGCGCGCTTCTTAATTCCAGGAATTGACCGTCCACTAGTTTGTTAGTCAACCTAACAAATTCAGGTAGACTTTTGGTTTCCCAATTAACGGTCTGTTTTAACACGTGATTTATAGACTCTGAATTTCTTGAATTGTTCGTCAGCCTTCAAAGTGGCGTAATACCGGTGAATGATAACTACTTGATTCCTATCGGGCTGAGGTGTTACAGGTATGTACTCGGTTTTTTTGTTAACCTGCTTCTTTCGACAATAAAGGCCATTTTTCAAAAATATCATTGTCAAATCGCCGTTATCATGCAAAAGATAGTAGGATTTAGGAGTGGCACCTGACGAAGAATTCCACACCCCACAGTCGTCAGAAAAGTTACTTCTTTTTTTGTTTGAACGATTTTCCAAATTATTATGATTGTTCATTATGTAATACACATTTTGCTTAATACCCCCCGGAATTTGATCAAGACCCTTGCATATTTTTAAAATATGGTTAACAGCAGTACTTGTATCAAGGAACCCGGACTCTAGACACCCATGTAAGTCGCTTTGCATTGCCTCCTGAACAGAATCAGCATTTAGTGAACCAATGTCATGTACTGAAATATCTGACAACGAAATTTGTTCATTGCCTACCGAGCTGATATTCCCTAACGAGCTTTCCCCAGGACATAAGGGGTATTGCGCAAAGCTATCATCATTGACGGTTTTTTTTTCATTTAATTCGGAAGTTTGAATAGAGTCAAAAGAGCATTCAGTGTTTAATGGAAATTTCTCAGAACTTTCTTCATTTTGAGCAAGTTTGGAAATATCAGCTTTATTTTCCTCTATTGTTTCAAATGTCTCGTTACATGAAAAGCTGTCATCTACAGTCACCTGTTGCGGTGTCTGAGGCTGTTTTGTGACTAATGGCACGAAATGATTCGCCTTAAATTGCGAAATAAGCACAGGGGCGACCATTTATGTCCACATTATCATCACTCTCGGGGTCTGATTAGAAGAAACTCCCCGACCTCTAACTAACTTTGTAATAAAACGATAATAAACATTTAAAAATTTGATTATTAGGTTATCACTTAGGTTAGCACTATTCATGCATTATGTATATCACATGGGAGAGGGGTTCCCCGTGCAGCATCACGTGGTGAGGAATAAGGCGGCAAATCACAATACAGCATTCAGGTATATACATGTAAATACTTATGAATAATATAAATACACATTACCTAGGTCTGTCATTCATCATTTTCTGAAATTCAGGTTCGAACTTCCTGGTTGTCGTCATTCCCGACACACCATATAGTTTACAACTGCCATTAAAGTTGTGTAGACCACCCTTATTGAAACGGTCCAGCCATGAAATATAGCTCTCTCCAAATACAGCATACATTTTGTTTAGGTTGTTGAATAAAGTTTTGTATCGAATGATGAATGATACTAATTCAGATCGTTTTTAAACATTTTGGAAAGAAATGAGTGATATGTTTCTGCTGTCCCGCTTGGGAGTGTGATTTCAAACAATATTTACTAATCAACTCTAATTATAATTAGACACGAAGCTAATTTCATTAATATGTATAAACATGCAAACGAGTGATATATGACCGCTTGTCCGCTTGTGAGTGCGAAAATAACTAAATATATCTCTGATTAAAATTGAATAGACTGTTTATAGTTATTATATAATTAGTTATAATTATTGCATGTAAGTGATCTGATTTCATCTACATTGCAACATTATAGATAAATCATTTCAATATATTTTAATTCAAATAATGATATTAATCTCTTACATAAATAAATGTATACACAAATTTGCAACAAACAGCATATCACTGCACATCGTTACAAAGGGAAATAACTTTGAGACAAAAGGAATACGCAATATAACATTCAAATACAACATTTAAACACACAATAAAGTCAAATAAATCTTTTACATTTATTTCATAAAATTAATATTTTACATTATATCTTATTTAAACAGCAAATAATGGTTTAATTACAACGTATTGAGTGGATTTCGGTCTCTTAAAGGGAATACGCAATATAGCATTTTAATACAACTTTTTAAAAACAAAACAAATTCAAATAAAACTTTGGCATTTATTTCAAATATTAATATTTCAACATATTATCTTATTTAATCAATAAATAATGCTTTAATAGCAATTTTATAAGTGTATTTCGGTAATCGAAGTCTATTTCGGTAGATTTCGGTAAAAAGTGTATTTCGGTATTCAGTACTACCGTTCCCAATAATATAGACACATTGGCCGATTTGGGCAGACAATGGGTTGTTTTCCACAGCTTTCAGTAATTAGTAGCGATTGATAATGCAAAATTGTTTAGTGGAAAATGCACAGAAAAGATGGGACAGTGCAACCAATGTAGAATTTTAAAGATACATTAGCTTGGGTCTTGACAATTTTAACAGAAACTTTCACGAAAATATGCAATTTGGGAAAAAAGTCGGCCATCCCCAAATATTACTCGTTAAATTTGCTCGATATTCACACATTCAATTACCGACAAAGGTGCATAAAGTTAGTGTTTTTATTTAGTTCTTTGGTTGCATTGTGTAATAGTGCATAAATAAAAGCAATCTTATTGTGTTAGTTTGGTTAAAACTGTCTTCGAAATTCACGATTACATGGCGTGTCTTCACCATGAGTGAAATTTTATCATTCAAATAGGAAGGTCTTCAGTTTTCATTTTCAAGTTTTTAAAATGTATGGAAACGTTTATTATAACCAGTTATAATTTAAAGATACCTAAATGCCTTACTTAATATGTTTACTTAATATTTGAACTGTAGATCCTGCTCTGAAATGAACTCGGATCTCTGGCTAACCATACTATACCAATTGAGCTTCCGAGGCCTCTGATTTGAACACAAATAGATTCCTCCCAAATTTTACAAGACATTTCTAATCTGCTATCCGTGCAATCTATAATGAATCTAAAAAGTACAGTGTCGATCCAGATCAGACAACATGAATGGCTGATCTGGATCTACACTGTTAGCACACGAAATAAAGGAGTGTCTATGGAGTGAAGTGTTACGTCTTCTTAAAGAAAAGACTGTGTAACTTCTAATTTCAATGGTACTTAAACTGTTTTGCACATAGGTTCAGAGACCATATTATCATCGGAAATATCCTCAATCATCAAAGACCCCATAGACATACCGTGAATACTGGAGAATGGCACGTGTGAAAAACGATGTTAACAAATAACAAAACTACTAAAAGTTGTGCCAATTAGCATCTTAATTAAAGTCGCTCTTTCATTTATACCGAGCTCAAATTAAGTCGGAAAAGAAAGTGGCAAACAAATGACAAAAACTTGTCTATTTCAATCATTGAGCTCATTAAATATTCTTTATTTTTCAATGACACAAAAGGAGTTAATAGATAAATTATAATTCGCTAAAATAACCAAAAGCAAACAATAACAAAGCGCAGTTCCGATCTCTGCAACAAATTTACTACTAATAATAATCGGAAACTTTTTAATATCCATTTTGTATTTTTGGTTATAGCAATTTAGAAATATAATAATAAATATTTATGAGTACGAGGGTGTGCGTATTTAATTATCAGGAGAAAAATCTCTTTTTAATACTCGGCGAAATATCGACCCGTTTTGCGATTTTAAATCGTGTAAATAGGAGGTCATTGTAGTTTTATTGAACTAAAAATTACACCAACGTGTAGATCAACTTTTCCTCTTTTCAGCGACATATTAACACTTAAAAATCGGACGACTAATTAGTCCGTATGAACTTAAATACAGCGGATAGTATTAATTTGCGTTCAACATTCCATTCTACCTGGTCCGTCTTGGACCGTGATCTGTGTTTTACACACTCGAAGCTGATAACGATACGCGACGACAGCATTATCGATAAAATATGCGCGTTTTCGCTATACTTTCGTAACCCATTGATAAGAGACCCTGCTCCAACTCACTCGAATGACACTTGATTACAATTACACTCAAATTCACGTGAGTGACACCTGATTACACTCAAATTAATGTGGGTGACACGTGCTTACAATTTCGTTTAAATTTACTCTTGATAACAATTAAATTGAGAAATACTCTTGGGTCTGCTGTTAATCAGTACCTAGTAAGTGTCTCCATTGAAGAGTATGAACTCTGCTTTCAAAGTTGGATTAAGTGACTCAACCGGTGTGTTCAGGTTGGTGGGGAGTATTTTGAGGGCCAGAAAATCGTATCAGACTGTAAAATATGTATGTTTTCTTAAGAAATATTTATAAATGACCTACAACATCATCAACGTTAAACAATGTTTAACCAATTATGGGTTACATGTAGTAGGAACCCAAGTGATACTATGTTTATAGGAAAAAATAATATAGAATATAAGAAGAAGATTACGGTCAAGTGTAAAGTATCATAAACTCTGATAAAGCCTATATGATGATATCAAATGCGCAAAACCACTTGCTAATAAACAATACAGTAAATCCTCTCACAAAGACTACCCCGACATTAGGACCACCTTGATTATAAGACCAGTATTGCAATATCCCTTTTAATAGATTTTTAATTGTTTCTAATCCGGAATTAAGACCACCCACTTTTAAAACCACATTTTCAAGCCCCAGAGGTGGTCCTAATAGAGAGGTTTCACTGTACCAATATTTATTTTTATCACATGTCTAATTATCGATAACGTGAAGTATTTTCTTATCGGCATGGTATATACACTGAGATTTAAGGGGGCACAAACATTGTAAATAGCGAAAACTGGCTCAAATTTCAAAAAAGAATTTTGGGGAATTGCCTCCTAGATTTTAGTGAAGAAAGGTATTTATCTAAGGATGTACTAGTGTTTGCATGCTCAGTTTAGTCTAATTTATGTTCTAATTACCAAGCACATACTTAAACAAAAGAAAACCCGTTTGAGTGAGAACTCTGAAATTCATGGACAATCGCTATCAATCACTATCAAAACAACTTAAACCTGAAATAAGTATATGCTAGTCTACAATCTAGAATCTAGAAAAATGATACAGATATTGCGTTAACACTTACTTACAATATTCTGCGGCCATCTGTCAAAATAAGGTCGGAAATTTTAAGAAGTACATCAAAATAGTATGACAATCAAACCGAAAGTAGACCCGAAAGTGAGTTTTTCTTGTTGGTGCACCCTAGAACCTGGTTTAAACCCCCAGTGGCAATTTGTTTTGCCACTGACCGTTCCAAGGCGGTATCCCCAAAGGTTCTCTTGTTTATTAATTGTTTGTGGCGTCCTATTTGAATTGACACACATATATAAAACATGCGCTCTCTCTCTCTTCCTCTCTTCTTTTTCGCTGCGTGGGGAGGCTGTGTTTTTTGAGTGTGGCGATTCCTGATATGCATATGTTGCTTTTTTTTCGAAAACCATAACACTATTTTGACGAATTGACTCTAATGATTGTAGAACAGTAAATACTTATTTCAGGTCATAGTTGTTTTGGCATATAGTTCATAAATTTTCAGAGTTCTCGTAAAAACGGTTTTTCTTTTGTTTAAGTATGTGATTGGTAATAAGAACATGAATTAGACTAAACTGAGCTTGGTGGCAATGAGTATTTTCCCCAAAATTCATTTTAAAATTTTAAGCCAGTTTTCGCCATTTGCAATGTTTTTGAAACCTTAATCAAGACACCTATATTGATTATTTCAGAACAAGGAAGTGAAATTCACCGCCCCAAAAATGGCGACGAGTCGGATTGATATAACGTCCGATGAACTTATTAACATCAAATGTGGTCCATGTGCGGAAGAAAACCGGACTAGACAAGCAGACAAGTACTGTCTTGAGTGCAAGGATTACTACTGTCTGCCATGTACCGGAATGCACGAAAGGTTCCCAGCATTAAAGGGTCACAAACTTCTGGACAAAGCCGACTTTGGATCGCTGGTATCAGATGGCTCGTTACCAAGTTTCTCAACCCAGCGATGTTCGCTGCATCCAAGCAAGGTTGTGGATATGTTCTGTAAGGAACACGACGAGGTAGCCTGCGCTTCGTGTATTGCACTCAACCACAGGTAAGGTATGCTTCACTTTCACTCAGTTCTTAATTTATTATATATACATTCTATGTCTGAAATATTGCATTTTAATATAACGCAATGCGCCAGTTGTACGAACAATAGATTTTAAGAGTTTTGTTCATATTTCTGATTCTGACAATTGTGAAAGCTCACGTCTCACTGGTTTAAAAATAAATAGTTCGACTATTGATTTTCTTACTCGGGTTATTTGTTATGGTAGTCTATAGAGCTGTGAAAAATTGAAATGTTTGTTTCAATGACAAAACGGAATATTAAACCTATATAGGCCCTGCCTGGCTTAAATATTTTACGGCTTTTCTATGCAATTTCACTGTGCTTTCGGGCGTGGTTGAATAAAATATTTTTAAATTAGTAAATAATTGATCAAGATGGCAAGAAAATCGTAAGTTTTCTCAGTCCTAATTGGTACCGGTGTAGGCCCAGATCAAGCGGAAATCTTGCGGAGCAAATGATGTTTATATAATTTGTTTTTAACTCAGTTTAAAAAATAAAACATGTATCATCAGAGAGAGAGTTAAGGCTGTGGAAAATCTCTCTCCGTATAAAGGTTAATACCTCCAGAACCGCCAACGTTTTAAAAGTATAATTAGTTATTTTCCGTGTCAACGTATTAAATATTTTGTACAATTGGAGCACCAAATTATTCTGTATATTGCAGGACATGCAAAACCATCTTTTCCATCCCAGAAAATGTTGAAAAGCTATACAAAAGTACCGAAATGACCGAAATAAAACAGAAAGTAAACAAGACAAAGAAGGCAGTAGAGGATATCAAGAAAGCAAAAGAACAAAAAGCTAAAGAACTGAAAGAAGATTACGAAAAGGAGGTAAAGTCTATCAAAGCATTCAGAAAAGAGCTCCAAACACTGCTAGACAACGCAGAACAAGAAACAATCAAAGATCTAAAGCAAAACTTTGACAGGGTTGAGTCGTGCCTAACAAGTGAAATAAAATAAATTAACAACCTAATAGACGCCATGAACGAAGTATCCGCACAGCTTAAGAAAGCAGAGGGGAACAAGGCCCAATAATTCGTAAGCATACAGATATCAGAGAAGGTAGAGGATGTGAAGAAAGTACAACACGGGAAGTCAGAGGAATATGTCAGCTTCACTACTGATCAGAAAATAAAATCTTTCTTGCAAGAAATTCAAGCACTGGGCTAAGTTTCTAGTCATAAACAAACTACAACTGATAACGAAGATCGGCTCTATAAGGTAATATATCAGAAAGAAATAATTGTGAAGCTTGTCAATGATAGCTTAGATTGCTCAGTACATAGCTCTTGCTTTACTGAGGATGGGGTTCGGTAATGAAAGGCTTAAACGACTTGATATGTCTACAGAGATGGTAAAGGATTACACTGACCTGCAAGCAAGACCTTATGCTGTTTGCCTGGTCAGTAAGGATGAAGCTTTGGTAACACTGAACAATGAAACTGCCCAGTTTGTATCTTTGGGGAACAAGCTTACTGCTGCCCGTGTACTTAAGATGGGACATCACTGCTTTGGACTAGCACACAAGGAAGGCAAACTAATCATATCGGATGTTGGAAACAATGTGTACATCCATGATATGAATGGCCTGGAGCTATATAGAATATCGTCCAATGCATCTGGCAATGCTTTATTCCAGTGGACTCATCATTTAACAGTCAGTTCAAGTGGAGACAGAGTGTTCGTGGCTGATGTGGAACAGGGTGTGGTTATCCTTGACAATCTGGGTAATCATCTGTCCACCCTGACTTATCCTACGCTGTCAGGGATCTGGGGAGTGTGTACAGATGGTAAATATCTCTTTGTCTGTGGTAAATCTTCAGGAAATATTGTACAGATAAGACAGGACTATAAACTGATGGTTGAGCTTGTGAAGATTATTAATCCAGTTCTGTTTGCTTTTGATCCACACAAGACCAGACTAATAGTTACGCACGGAGTCAATAACAACATTACAGTGCTAGGGTTAGAGTGAATAAGGCACTTTTCAAATATGTTACCATTGGACTCTCCAGATTATTTTCTCATGCTTTTGTGTGTAGTTTGTAAAGTTTATTGTTTACATTTCAAACCAGTCGCATAACACTACACTATACTACACTACACTACTGAACAGTACCGTACCGTACAGTACTGTGTAGTACAGTGCATATTATTACAATAAATTTCATACCATTACATTTCATTTAATTGTTCTCCCCATCTTACATGTGCCTGATTTTACTATTATAATAATGGAAACTGGCTGGTATTAAATTTTAAATTGTAAGAAGAAAACATATCACGGATAGTTTGACACTGAAAATATTACAGTATTTTCACAATCATGTGTGCACCAGTCGTACTAGAAACCAATTACCAACCTCTGTCAGTTGATTGTTTGAAACTGAGCACAGACTTCAAACCGAACAATGACATGACTGGTCTCAAGTGGTGTGCACTGTTTCTATCAGTTTTGTTGATGTTGGATATGTCCATTATTTCGATCATGTTTTCAAATTATTCTTTCATAATTACATGTATACATATGTCACGATTATAAAATATTTACTAACTCAGTTGTAATACATACTTTTACAAACCTTCATTTACAATATGCATGCAAGAAAATGGCACTGTACTTTTAACAAGCATGTAGATACTCTATTTGCAAAGTGTCCAGTTTCAGAGTTTTGATAAAGAATGAATAACAATTGAATCCTGACAGACATTCCTAATCAGATCCTTTTTTTACAATTCAAGGGCCGTCACTTAGGTGAGACTAATATGATCTGACTGATCACCAGACTTACAAACTCACTGCGTTTATATACTCTATTTGAACTTTCACATCGAATTGACCATATCTGTTTGAGTATGAGCCCGAAGTCGGAAGTGAAGAAATGTCACAGATCAAATCTGACAAGTTTCCAACCAATTATATGAATTATGATAGAATCCAAAGTTGTCAAGTTTAATGAAGATCAGGTAAAACGTGTTCAGCTTATAGAAAGAACAATGCCAAGTGATTTCTTATAAATAGAGGGACATAACTCCAGTGCTATAAGTGTGATCTTGATTATCAGCAATTGCACCTCCTTGATTATTTATGCTAAATTCTGAATAATGACTGTTGTCAATATCAAAATTTCAGTGCCAGCCCACAGACATTGTTTTGAAAATTCTGAAATATCCTTTCTTACTGTAGTCTAGACAATTTCGTCAATTTGCAATGATTCAAGGCGATAACTCTGGCATTACAAGTAAGATCTAACCTGTAACCAAACTTATTTGAAAATTCTAAAAGATCAGATAGATGTAGTATTCTTTACAGTAGAATGTTTAAGTCCGGACAATGCAATGTTTTATCAAATCAAGGACCATAACTCGTAATGTTACTGATTCAAGCTAGCTGGTAATCGAACTTGTACATACGATATAGGTATGTTCCTAGTTTTTAAAAAGACTGGATATTATTAGATGTGGTTCAAATTCTGGATATTTCGACCACATTTAAGAATATACTGTTCTAAATAAACATACTACTATGAAATCATTAACAGGCATGCCAAATCTCCGAATTTTATCCGAAACTTAGGATTTTAAGTTACTTCTCCGGATCTCCGGATTTATAGTCAAAATCACCGGGTCTCTATGAAATTGAAAAAAAAAAGATTAAATAAACTTTATTTTGGAAGTTGTGCAATGAACGTAATAGTTATTCTACTGTTGCCGCACATTTCCTGTTTATTAAGAGATAACGAGATAACAGGACGTGGTCAGAGACATGCTGCCTCAGTGCCTCTGGCACAACTATAAAATAACCGCGTGTCATAAATTAAACAAGCTTCTCGATGTTACACCTGTTTTATCTGTTTAAATGATTAGTTTCGCATTTTTAAGTACCTGCCTCAGTGGATAGTGTCAAGGTCAAAACGAGCATGTCAGACAAATTTTTGGGATCCTAGCTACACATGTAAAACTGCAAATATAGCATCTAAAACTATTTTAAATTGCAACAATTAAAGCATACAGTTTGCCCACTTACATCTTATCTTCAGATTTGACCGGGAGCAATTCGCATCTATGGGTTAAAAGTATTTACTGCTACCTTAAGAGCAGAGAGATATTTTCCCTTTAGTCATTAACTCATTTCTGTAAAAATTGAGATCGATTTCTGAGCAAAATAAGACCTAAACCAAGTCAGTAACTTCATTCTGACAGGTGTTAAGAGAAAATGACTATCACCACTCACTTTCCAAAAATTGCCAATTTTGCCTCCAGTTTCAGTCAAGAAAATTAATACCATGCTTCTTAGAAATGCTACAAAACAGACACTGGAACCAGAATCCCTGACAATCATTTACAATAGAAAAGCTCATAGAAAATAAACAATGAAAAATATGCTGTAACAAGCACTCATTTTTGTAAAACTATGTGAGGCAAAGCAAATTTTATCAGTCAAACCAGGCAAAACTGGCCATTATAATAATAACTTCACTTTTCTTCAATAGCTGAATAGAAACATGTTTAAATGATTCTTTCAGACAAATAACACATCTTAAAAATCTTTTATGTTTTGGTGTCATCAGACTGGTCCTGGTGCCCCACAAAGTCTCGTTAAATTTTCTTTGATTGTCAACACGTCATGATATGAATACTTTGTTTCGCTGGTTAAGAAACAGATTCGTGTGCATTATGGTGAACCAATAGCATATTATTGAGTACCCGTTAAACAAGTTTAGTCAACACATTATATTGAAATAATAGCACATTATTAACACACAAGAGTCTACACAGTTCACATACGTCTTTTCATTATTTGTCAGGGTCTACGCTGTTCCATTGGGTCTACATTGTTTACACAGAGATCTACGATGTTTGCTCTAGTTGTCGATCTAAATTGTTAAACTGTTTGTCCTGAGTCTAAACTGGTTGTAAGTCTAAACTGTCAGCTCTGAGTGTACACTGGCTATCGGTCTGAACTTTAAGCTTTGAGTCTACACTGGCTGAATGTCTAAACTGTTTTCCCTAAGTCTACAGTGGTTGTCAGTCTAAACTGTTTGCCCTTAGTCTACACTGGTTGTCAGACTAAACAGTTAGCCCTGAGTTTACACTGGTAATCAGTTTAAACTGTTAGCCATGAGTCTACACTGGTAATCAGTTTAAACTGTTAGCCATGAGTCTACACTGGTTGTCAGTATAGACTGTTTGCCATGAGTCTACACTGGTTGGCAGTCCAAACTGTTAACCCTGAGTCTACACCGGTTGTGAGTTTTAACTGTGCCCTGAGTCTACACTGATTGTCAGTCTAAACTGTTTGTCCTGAGTCTACACTGGGTGTCAGCCTAAACTGTTTGCCCTGGGTCTACACTGGTTGTCAGTCTAAACTGGTCACCCTGAGTCTACTACGGTTGAAAGTCTAAACTCTTTGTCCTGAGTCTAGACCAGTTGTCAGTTTAAACTGTTTGCACTGAGTCAACACTGGTTGTCGGTCTAAACTGTTTGCCCTGAGTCTTCACGGGTTGTCAGTCTAAACTGTTAGCCCTGAGTCTACACTGGTGTTCAGTCTAAACTGTTTGTCCTGAGTCTATACTGGTTGTCAGTCTAAACTGTTTGCCCTGAGTCTTCACTGGTTGTCAGTCTAAACTGTTAGCCCTAAGTCTACACTGGTTGTCAGTCTAAACTGTTTGTCCTGAGTCTATACTGGTTGTCAGTCTAAAATGTTTGCACTGAGTCTAAACTGGTTGTAAGTCTACAACGTTTGCCCTGAGTCTACACTGGTCTCAGTTTAGTCTAAACTGTTAACCCTGAGTCTACACTGGTCTCAGTCTAAACTGTTTGCCCTGAGTCTACACTGGTTGTCAGTCTAAACAGTTTGTCTTGAGTCTACTCTGGTATCAGTCTAGTCTAAACTGTTAGCCCTGAGTCTACACTGGTCTCAGTCTAAACTTTTTGCCCTGATCTACACTGGCCTCAGTCTAAACTTTTTGCCCTTATCTACACTGGTCTCAGTCTAAACTGTTTGCCCTGAGTCTACACTGGTTGTCAGTCTAAACTGTTAGCCCTGAGTCTACACTAGTTGTCAGTCTAAACTGTGTACTGAGTCTTCACTGGTTGTCAGTTTAATCTGTTAAGTCTGAGTCTACACAGGTCTAAGTCTAAACTTTGCCCAGAGGCTACACTTGTGGTCAGTCTAAACTGTTAGCCCTGAGTCTACACTTGTTGTCAGTCTTTACTGTTTGCACTGAGTTTACACTGGTTGTCAGTTTAAACTTATAGCCCTGAGTCTACACTGGTTCTTATTCTAAACTGTTTGCCCTGAGTCTACACTTGTTGGCAGTCCAAACTGTTTGCCCTGAGTCTACACTGGTTGTCAGTCTAAACTGTTTGCCCTGGGTCTACACTGGTTGTCAGTCTAAACTGTTTGCCAAGAGTCTCTACTGGTTGTCAGTCTAAACTGTTTGCCCTGAGTCTACACTTGTTGGCAGTCCAAACTGTTTGCCCTGAGTCTACACTTGTTGGCAGTCAAACTGCTTGCCCTGAGTCTACACTTGTTGGCAGTCCAAACTGTTTGCCCTGAGTCTACACTGGTTGTCAGTCTAAACTGTTTGCCACGAGTCTCTACTGGTTGTCGGTCTAAACTGTTTGTCCTGAGTCTAGAGTGGTTGTCAGTCTAAACTGTTAGCCCCGAGTCTACACTGGTTGTCAGTCTAAACTGTTTGTCCTGAGTCTACACTGGTTGTCAGTCTAAACTGTTAGCCCTGAGTCTACACTGGTTGTCAGTCAAAACTGTTTGCCGTGAGTATACACTGGATGTCATTTTCAACTGTTTGCCCTGTGTCTACACTGGTTATCAGTCTAAACTGTTTGCCATGAGTCTACACTGGTTGACAGTCTAAACAGTTTTCCCTGAGTCTACATGGGTTGTCGGTCTAAACTGTGCACTGAGTCTACACTGGTTGTCAGTCTAAACTGTTTTCCTTGTGTCTTAACTGGTTGCCAGTCTATACAGTGCCCTGAGTGCACACTGGTTGCCAGTCGAAACTGTTTGCCCCTAGTCTACACGGGTTGTCGTCTAAACTGTTAGTCCTGAGTCTAAACTGGTTGGCGGTCTAAACTGTTCGCCCTGAGTATGCACTGGTTGGCAGTCCAAACTGTTAGCCCTAAGTCTACACTGGTTGTCAGTCTAAACTGTTTGCCCTGAGTCTACACTGGTCGTCAGTCTAAACTGTTTTCCCTGAGTCTACAGTGGTTGTCAGTCTAAACTGTTAGCCCTGAGTCTACACTGGTTTTCAGTTTAAACTGTTAGCCCTGAGTATGCACTGGTTGGCAGTCCAAACTGTTAGCCCTGAGTCTACACTGGTTGTCAGTCTAAACTGTTAGCTCTGAGTCTACACTGGTTGTCAGTCTTAACTGTTTTCCCTGAGTCTACAGTGGTTGTCAGTCTAAACTGTTAGCCCTGAGTCTACACTGGTTTTCAGTTTAAACTGTAAGCCCTGAGTCTACACTGGTTGACAGTCCAAACTGTTAGCCCTGAGTCTACACTGGTTATCAGTCTAAACTGTTATCCCTTTTTCTAGACTGGTTGTCATTTAGTGAGAGGATTCCTGATAGCTAATGAGACAAAATAAAAAAATGCATAAATGCATTTGATAATGATGGTTTGAATCTAATCCAATTTTAGGAGTCTTTAAACCTTCCATACTTTTTATTTACAGTTGAACGAGCCTGTTTCCAAAATAAAATAATCTGAAAGCATCCTTTTCAGATAGTAATATGTGTACGTTTTCTGTTTTTTTTTTAAATATAAATGACAAACATCATCGGTAACATTAAACACTGTATAACTGGTTACATTTATATGTTAGTATTCACTCGAGACATGATCTGTTTATAGGCGAAAATTCTTGTAGAAGATAATGGTCAATGTAACGTTTTTTTCAATAAGAAATTCTCATAAAGTATTTATGAAGATATCAAATATGCAAAACTTTTTGCTGATTGACCTAGCAGTTAATCCCCCAATAAATACCAACCTGATAATATGACCACTACTGCAATGTCCCTTTCAGAAGATTTTTACTTGTTTCTACCGCAGAATTTAGACCACCCTGATAATATGACCACTACTGCAATGTCCCTTTCAGAAGATTTTTACTTGTTTCTACCGCAGAATTTAGACCATCCTGATAATATGACCACTACTGCAATGTCCCTTTCAGAAGATTTTTACTTGTTTCTACCGCAGAATTTAGACCATCCTGATAATAAGACCACTACTGCAATGTCCCTTTCAGAAAATTTTACCTGTTTCTACCGCAGAATTTAGACCATCCTGATAATATGACCACTACTGCAATGTCCCTTTTAGAAGATTTTTACTTGTTTCTACCGCAGAATTAAGACCACTCCAATATAAAGACCAGAAGTGGTATTAATATATTAATATAGAAGGTTAACTGTAATAAACATTACCTTTCCGTCACGAGACTGTCTATTTATAGATAACGTGCAGTATTTCTCTTATCAGCAAGGTATAACCAGCTGACGTTTAATAAAGTCACCCGATTCAATGATTATTTCAGAACAAGGATGTGAAATTAACCCCCCCCCCCCAAATGACGACAAGCCGGATTAGATTAATATAACGTCTGATGAACTTATAACCAAATTTTAATTTATGTCTTTAAAAGATAGTTTGTTATAAAAGATTTTGATTTGAATAACTTAACACTAGATTTCTATAATCGGCAAGCCAATAAACTACAAATCGATATCACCATTTTCACAGACGTGTAAATTAATATTTATCTTACATTCAAGTCACCTGATTCATTGATAATATTCGGAACAAGAAAGTGAAATTCACCGCCCCAAAAATGGCGACAAGTCGGATTGATATAACGTCCGATGAATTAATAACCATCAAATGTGGTCCATGTGCGGAAGAAAACCGGACTAGACAAGCAGACAAGTACTGTCTTGAGTGCAAGGATTACTACTGTCTGCCATGTACGGGTATACACAAAAGGTTCCCGGCATTAAAGGGGCACAAACTTCTGGACAAGACCGACTTTGGATCGCTGGCATCAGATGGATCTTTGCCAAGTTTCTCAACCCAACGATGTTCGCTGCATCCAAGCAAGGTTGTGGATATGTTCTGTAAGGAACACGACGAGGTTACCTGTGCCTCGTATATTGCACTCAATCACAGGTAAGATATGTTCTGTAAGGAACACGACGAGGTAACCTGTGCCTCGTGTATTGCACTCAATCACAGGTAAGATATGTTCTGTAAGGAACACGACGAGGTAGCCTGTGCTTCGTGTATTGCACTTAACCACAGGTAATTTATACTTCATTCTCAGACAGTTCTTAATTCTGTTACATAATTTAATATACGATAAATTGATTTTCCACTTTTAAATGCGCTCAGGTTTCTATGCTGACAAAACTCAAAATATAACTATATAGGCCTTACCTAGTACCTATTGAACCGCAATAACCGCTTGGCTTTCGCGCTGTGCACCCAAGAATCATATTTATATTAACAGTTGTCTTGTGAAAATAATATAATATTTATAATATACTATAAGTACAGTTGCCGATTAACATCTTTTCATATTTTCCATTACTCAGTTAGTAACTTGATAGTGTTTAAGTCAAAAGTAAGTATCTGATCAAAATGTAAAAGGCTATTCCGTCAAGTTTTCTGTGCCAACGATCAACAATAACAATGGAAAAAATAAATACTTCTATACATTTTAGGACATGCAAAACCATCTTTTCTATCCCAGAAAATGTTGACAACCTATACAAAGCTGACGAAATGAACAGAATAAAACAGAAAATAAACAAGACAAAGAAGGGAGTAGAGAATATCAAGAAAGCCAAAGAACACAAAGCTAAAAAACTCAAAGAAGCGTATGAAAACGAGGTAAAGTCTATCAAAGCTTTCAGAAAAGAGCTACAAACACTGCTGGACAACGCAGAACAAGAGACAATCAACGAACTAAAGCAAAACTTTGGCAGGATTGAGTCGTGCCTAACAAGTGAAATACAAGAAATTAATAACATAATAGACGCCATGAATGAAGTATCCACACAGTTTGTGAAAGCAGAAGGTAACAAAGCTCAAGAATTTGTCAGCATGAAGATATCAGAGAAGGTGACAGCCAAGGCAGAGGATGTGGATATATTACAACCCGGGAAGGCAGAGGAAACTGTCAGCTTCACTGCTGACCAGAACATAAAATCATTCTTGCAAAAAATCCAAGCACTAGGCAAATTTTCACGTTATAATCAAAGTGTAACTGATAGCAAAGATCGGCTCTACAAAGTAAAACATCAAAGAGAAATAAATGTGAAGCTTGTCAATGATCGCTTAGATTGCCAAGTATATTGCTCTTGCCTTACAGAGGATGGTTGTCTGCTTTTGACCGATTATAGAAATAAAAGGCTTAAAAGACTTGATATGTCTACAGAGATTGTTAACGATTACCTTGACTTTCAAGCAGGACCGTTCGCTGTATGCCTGGTTAGTAAGAGTGAAGCCCTGGTAACACAGGACAATAACACTGTCCAGTTTGTATCTCTGGGGAACAAGCTTATTGCTACCCGTGAACTCTTGTTAAAACATCACTGCTTTGGACTTGCTCACAAGGACGGCAAGATGATCATATCAGATGTTGGAAAAACTGTATACATCCATGATATGAATGGCCATGAGCTGCAGAGAATATCGACCGATGCTTCCGGTAATGCTATATTCCAGTGGACTGAACATTTAACAATCAGCTCAAGTGGAGACAGAGTGTTTGTGGCTGATAATAAACAAGGTGTGGTTGTGCTTGACACTCAGGGTAATCATCTGTCCACCCTGACTTATCCTACACTGTCAGGGATCTGGGGAGTGTGTACAGATGGTAAACATTTGTTTGCCTCTGGTAACTCTTCACAAAATATTGTCCAGATAGGACAGGACTATAAACTTATAGGCGAGCTTGCGAAGATTAATAATCCAATTTCTGTGAGCTTTGATCCACGCATACCAAGACTAATAGTGACGCACGAATACGGCAATAACACCATTACGGTATTGCAGTTGGAGTAAAGTTGTCACTCTCACATCGGCATCTGGGGTATCGCCTGAGGTTGCATATTGACCTCTCTAGATCATATCTCTCATCTCTCTTAATTTTGTGTGTAGTTTGTAAAGTATATTTACATTTTAAACATATCGTTTCATCTTATTACATTAGATTTCATTACACTTCGATACAGCAAAGTACAGTACAGTTCAATTCAGTACAGTACAGTTCAGTACAGTACAGTACATTACGTACATTCCTTACCATTACATTCCATTTAATCTTTCCCATCTTACATGTAGTTTACTTTACTATTACTAACTGGCTGGTAGTAAATCACCTTCGTATGAAGCAATAACATATTACGGATATTCTAACAGCGTAACAGACGACGGTTTAAAGATTAGGTATAAGTTACCACTGGCGCTTGACCAGCCGCCCCACCCCATGCCAACCCTTACTAATACGCCCCTTTTCGTAAAACCGTGCGACTTCCGGAAATCCCAGACGCTTTTATTAGGAGCGTTCTGATTGGTTGAACGGTTTGTGTGCAAAGTGATTCCCGGACTACGTCAATAGTTCTACCAATCAGAACGCTCCGACCAAAAGCGTCGGGGATTTCCGGAAGTCGCACGGTGGTGAAGAATCTATGAAAAAATAACCTGCAATTCGGAGGCCGTTTTTTGTAGAATATTACTCGTATTTCGAGCCTTTGGTGAGACTTTTTGACATTGACTGTTAGATCTGTCCCTTTTGCGTTGAACCAAACAGCTGTCAGGCTGGAACCCACAGTATTGTAGGAGAAACAGCCTCTCGAACGGGGCTAGGGTCTGAAGCCGTTCCTGACCATTATTCAATAAAATATCGTCACACCTAATATTTTGACGCACCATATATTTTGACGCACTGTTTGTTTTCACCTCGCTACTAAATATGTGATTTCCTAATGATGTAATTATGCTGCAAATTGATCAGCTAAAATTCATCTGACAATTTAATAAATTAAAGTGTGTAAATTATGCAAACTGAAGCTAGTAAAACATCATATTTTAATGATATAGTAAAAATAACATAAATTACTTAGTATAATAATACTTTTTCTCTTCTTGAATAAATCCTTAATATTGGTACCGTTTTACACAATTTAAAACAAATTTTCCTGTCGTTTGCAACGAATGACAAATCTAGCATCACTCATGTGATGGGCATGAGTGCAATATAATGTAACAGTTGTACTATAATTTGTCCTTGTTGTAAATCCCTTACATGTTATATTGTTTCCATACATTTTTACCTTCATTTATAATTTATCATCATTGTTATTTTTCACTCTACAATATCAAAATATTAAAATTGCAATAGGCACTACCACAAGAGGATATGGTTAGTCGTGGAAAACAAGAAAGATACCGCCAGTCATCCAAGAGTGATGTCTTTTCGCACTTCAAGCAGACTAGATGCAGAATCTTTAATAAAATTCCGTTTTTTTCCATACAACTATTGTCGAAAACTTATTCTAGATGATTAAAATAACACCATTCATGTTCTTTTGTTGTGTCAGATGCAAGAAAGTGTGTAAACTTACTTTTAACTAATAAGAAATGTGGTTACATTACATGCGTCAAAATATGTGGGTGAAGACCAAAGTTAGCATTTTTGGGGTTGTCGTGTTTGTTTCTTGCTCTACACAAAAAAATCTTGATATTTTTTCATAATTGCAGTTTATTTCAAATAAGGAAGGATGTATGTTCATGATATTATTGTTTAGTTCAAAATGAGCATTCAAAATAAAAAGTTGTTTTGGATAAAAAGCTTAAGTGCGTCAAAATACGTGACACCAGGATACATAGAAATAAAAAAAAATAAAATACGATTTTGACGGTGAATTTTCGCATATTTTAATAGAATGGAATAATATTAGTGACTTGACATCATTTTTCCAAAAAGGCTTATCAGTAAAAGATGGCAGGGGATGGGGCGGCTGGTCAAGCGCCATTGTAAGTTACATATTGTTTAACTTTTAGAAATGGATATCTGTGTACGTCATATATTTATAATTTGGTGAAATATATAATAAAAACCCATTCTATGTCATAGCATTGTTATCTTCATGAAAACTCTATTTAAATTTATATTTTCACTACCATGTGTGCACCAGTACACATCAACCTCTGACAGCTGATTGGTTGAAATTTAGCACAGACAACACATCGACCAATCACATGACAGGTTCCAGATCTTGTGCACTGTTTGTATCAATTGTATGTATATTATATATGTCCATAACGCCAGGTGTTTTCAATTTATTGTCGCATATAAGATGTGCATATATCATCATAATAAAATGTTTACTAACTCAGTTACTTTCTTTCTTATACAACTCTAAATTTACAATATAAATGGGTATGTAAGAAAATGGAACTGTACGTTAAACAAACAAAAAGATAATCTATTACGTTAAATAAAAAATCTATTAGATCTACGTTAAACAAACATAAAGATAATCTATAACGTTAAACAAACATAAAGATAATCTTTTACGTAAAACAAACATAAAGATAATCTATTACGTTAATCAAACATAAAGATTATCTATTTCGTTAAACAAACATAAAGATAATCTATTACGTTAAACAAACATAAAGATAATCCATTACGTTAAACAAACATAAAGATAATCTTTTACGTTAAACAAACATAAAGATAATCTATTACGTTAAACAAACATAAACAATAACTATCGCAGAAATATATCGTTCTAAACAACTCAATAACTATCGCAGAAATAGCGTTCTAAACAACTCAATAACTATCGCAGAAAAAAGCGTTCTAAACAACTCAATAACTATCGCAGTAATAACGTTCTAAACAACTCAATAACTATCGCAGAAAAAGCGTTCTTAACAACTCAATAACTATCACAGTAATAGCGTTCTAAACAACTCAATAACTATCGCAGTAATAGCGTTCTAAACAACTCAATAACTATCTCGGTAATAACGTTCTCAACAACTCAATAACTATCGCAGAAAAAGCGTTCTTAACAACTCAATAACTATCGCAGTAATAGCGTTCTAAACAACTCAATAACTATCGCAGTAATAACGTTCTTAACAACTCAATAACTATCGCAGTAATAGCGTTCTAAACAACTCAATAACTATCGCAGTAATAGCATTCTAAACAACTCAATAACTATCGCAGTAATAGCGTTCTAAACAACTCAATAACTTTCGCAGTAATAGCGTTCTAAACAACTCAATAACTAACTACTGTGAAATCATTACTATTCGTTGGTACTAATTTTCGGAGTTTTCTTGGGCAGAATAATCCAATCCAATACAATACAATACAATACAATACAATACAATTTATTTCTCTCAGATCCTGGTACATGATAGCATGAGGTACAACAGAATATTCAAAGCATAAACGAGACAACAATGATACATAACTGATCAATTGGTGATTTAGAGAATGTACGTTATGAAGTAGCTATCTTGTCATTTGAAGAGGGAAGACATTAAAAAAAAGAACAAAAAAAGAAACATATCAAAGGAGAGTACCCTAAGAGGAAGGAATACAATACAATAGATTTTACCTGACATTAAGTATTATTTCTTTAACAAACAAGCACAGTCTCTTGTATTCATTTATGTCTACATTGTTTATATTCATTAAAAACTAAATGTATGTATGTTTGGTCTTGAACTAAACCTTGTATTGATGTACCGTTTTCTACTATTATTGAAAAATAAACATTCAAATATATAGTGGAATTCGTCACCTATAGATCTATGACAAAGATTACATACTCTTAGATGAAGGGCTGTGTTGTTCCAGCTTCCTGTTTCGACGGGTAATCTGTTGTTTCTTGTTCTAAATTTTATCATGTATTTGAGCTGCTTTGGATTTGTATATATCAAATATTTTTCGAATTTAAATTCTATTTTAAATAATTTATAATTTCTGCATTTACCTGATTGTTCAAGATCGGAATACCATTCATTGAGAAATAAATCAGAAAGCATCCAGGAACTCAAAACGCAACAAATATACTTGTACCTGCACATGATCTTAAAATTAAAAAAAAAACACAAAATTTATATATCTTTGGGGTATGAGCTTCGGAAATCACAGAATACATTTGAACTACATAATGATTGCTTGTATCCGTTCTTTAAACAATTATCTAAAATATTATTTCATCTAATATATTGAAATTGACGTGCAACTGGGATGATGTTTTTTCCATGATCTGTTTAGGTTGTTATCTTTAGTTGTTTAGGAAAATGAGAAATATGTTGTTATTGTTTTTTTTTTCGAAAACGGGGATTTGTGTTCTGAGTGATTGTAGTTACATTTTGTGATACAGATTGCCCATTTATTAGCTGAAATTTACCAAACTTGGCACTAGAGCTCCGTTATCCCTATATAGCTTTACTGACAAACTGTCAGAAAAGGACCCCTAAACTGATGTCTGTGTTTCTAATCTGCAAACATTTTATATTATTGTTACATACAAGCAGTTTGAAATGTCCCTTATCAACTTAAAAATAATATTATCCCTACTGGGGAGCGAGCCCATACTGTGACAGCGCTAACCACGCTACCTATTGAGCCAACCCGAACAATCCCCAAAAGTTGATCGTATAACCCCGAAAAAAACGTAATGATCAACGCATAAAACTATTGAATCTAGTTCATCTTAATTGTCTAATATTAAGATATATGATTTTGTAATGTAAACAGTTTATTTACTCACTGTTTTACTAGTGTACTCGAAATATTTGAGCACGTAGATATGACAAAATGAAGAAGAAAACTTTAAATTGTGAGAGCTTTTGAAACTATTTTATCTTCGCAAAACAAACACCATAACTGTAAATACAATCTTCAAGTGCTAGACAAATATATATAATAGAGGAAGCAAAGTTATTTGTGCACCTTAAACATTTTTGTACATACGCCATCAACTTTTTGATTTGGCTTGCGCCTCTTTCTCCAATTTTTAGTCACCAATTCATGGATTGCATTGTGGCTTGAGATTTTTTCAAAACATATCCTTATTTTGATGGGATTTGCAAGATTCGAAAAAGAATGGTCACGCTCGTTAATAATTCGAGATAAGAAATGAGTTTCCGCATCACTTTATGTAAATATTAGAGTAAAAGTAAGAGGTTAGAACAACTTCGTAATTGTATGATAATAAAGGTTCCTGTCGTAATCGCCCAGTGTTGAAAAATGTACTAACTTTTAATATCAATTTAAAACAAAATAGAAAAAAAACCTGCTAAAAAGTTCGATCTTATAGACTGAATTAGTTATTTGTAGGTTTAACTAAAATTCGTAGCCTAAATTTTGGTTATATTTAAAAGCAATTTTAGGTTGTTAAAGTCTTATTCAAAAGGCTGTCGGTAAATTATAGTTAAAGTAGCAGGGGATCAAACTTTCTACTAGTAACACAACAGCCCCTTTATTGTACGTGAATTTTCGACCCAATTACCATATTTGTTCTCGTGGAGATCTACATATACTTCTTAGTGTATTGATTCACATTATTTTTATGGACGGTGTAAGCAAACTATCTATGCTATAAATTTTCATACAGAACATGCGCATTAATAATGGTTAATCGGTTAATCAAAACTGTGTGCCTATCTTTTAACTTCAAACTTTCTACAATTCAGCACAGGTATTTACAATCCATAAACAAGTTCTAAGAAACTTATTAATTAATTAGGTACTTATTACATGCTCTGACTAGATTTTCAAAGGCAAAAAAAAACCACTAAAAGTTTTATTACACTCGAATTTTGTGGTAAAATTTCTATGTTTGAAGTTCAAAGTGTGTGATAAATTATGAATTTTATCTATAAGCAGTTCACTCATCAAGCAGGAACGAACTGGTTAAAAACAACTCAACGTACAACCATGTTTCAAAACCCTCAAAAACCTCATCGCGTTTAATTGAACAATGGCGACAAGTCGGATTGATATAACGTCTGATGAATTTATAAATATCAAATGTGGTCCTTGTGCGGAAGAAAACCGGACTAGACAAGCAGACAAGTACTGTCTTGAGTGCAAGGATTACTACTGTCTGCCATGTACGGGTATGCACAAAAGGTTTCCGGCATTAAAGGGGCACAAACTTCTGGACAAGACCGACTTTGGATCGCTGACATCAGATGGATCTTTGCCAAGTTTCTCAACCCAACGATGTTCGCTGCATCCAAGCAAGATTGTGGATATGTTCTGTAAGGAACACGACGAGGTAGCCTGTGCTTCGTGTATTGCACTCAATCACAGGTAAGATATGTTCTGTAAGGAACACGACGAGGTAGCCTGTGCTTCGTGTATTGCACTCAATCACAGGTAAGATATGTTCTGTAAGGAACACGACGAGGTAGCCTGTGCTTCGTGTATTGCACTCAATCACAGGTAAGATATGTTCTGTAAGGAACATGACGGTGTGGCCTGTTCCTCGTGTATTGCACTCAATCACAGGTAAGATATGTTCTGTAAGGAACACGACGAGGTGGCCTGTGCTTCGTGTATTGCACTCAATCACAGGTAAGATATGGTCTGTAAGGAACACGACGAGGTAGCCTGTGCTTCGTGTATTGCACTCAATCACAGGTAAGATATGTTCTGTAAGGAACATGACGGTGTGGCCTGTGCTTTGTGTATTGCTCTTAATCACAGGTAAGATATGTTCTGTAAGGAACACGACGAGGTAGCCTGTGCTTCGTGTATTGCACTCAACCACAGGTAAGATATGTTCTGTAAGGAACACGACGAGGTAGCATGTGCTTCTTGTATTGCACTCAATCACAGGTAAGATATGTTCTGTAAGGAACACGACGAGGTAGCCTGTGCTTCGTGTATTGCACTCAATCACAGGTAAGATATGTTCTGTAAGGAACACGACCAGGTAGCCTGTGCTTCGTGTATTGCACTCAATCACAGGTAAGATATGCTCTGTAAGGAACACAACGAGGTAGCCTTTGCTTCGTGTATTGCACTCAACCACAGGTAAAATATACTTCACTTTCACGTAGTTCTTAATTGAGTTATATAATACATTTAATTTATAAAATATTAAATATAACGCTATGCGCCAATGACACAAACAATAGATTGTACGAGTTTTTGTTCATCTTTCGGAATCTGACAATGTTGAAAGCTCACGTCTCACTGGTTTAAAAATAAATAAGATCGGCGATTGATTTTCTTATTTCTAATGCATTCGGGTTATTTGGTATGGTAGTCTATACGCCTTTCCAATAATTCGATGAATTTATTTGGTTACCTCCCCTGTCCAGTCACGTGACTGCTTTACAGGAAAAATGATTGCGCGCTGTAATAACGTAATAGGGAATATGTACCTACAACTTTCAATTTTATCATTAAATTATTTTTTGAAAAATGTATTTTCTCTTTGAATTAGTAATAATACATCAGCGTCATGATATTTTTGAAAATAATTGATAAAACAATCAGGTTTCTGACTAAAAGTGTCAATTCATTATTCCTCGCATTAAACACTAAAACGACTTGAACTAACAGACAGTCGCAGTGTTCTCTTCACGGCTTAATTGAGTCTCGTTTCCGGATTAGCGTGTCTATTCAACTACTGACATCATGTTGTGATTATGTCGGCTGCGATTGATTTTGAAGGCGGCATGCCATAAACATGTCAAACTGTCTCGCACATGGGGTCATCTGTCAATTACTTAAAGGGGCAGATATCATTGACCAATAGAGATCGTGTAATTTCTGTTTGCAAGGTATCTACACCTCCCAATTTTTAAGTATTTCGGAGTCCTTTAACTACTGGATGTGCCAGCAAATGTATATGATTTAGCACTTAAATGGATTCTTAATCAACATTACGACACGTTATAGAAACAAAAGCCGTCAATAAGAAACAAATCTTGTCAAAACATTTTATATATGTTTAATTAAGAGTTTGGGCTTTTATGCCAAAATTACAATCTGTCAAACCTAAGAAATCTAAATTGGATATTCAACCATATTGTGATATAAATATTCCCATCTTTTTGGAAGCCGGCATCTAAATCCTTGGATTTTATTCTACGAATGATACTTCTACAACAAACAATCAGATTACCGATCCTTTTTTATTTCAAGACAGAATCAATCATATTTGCTTGTGAAGTATACGTAACATTTTAAATATTCAAATTATTTATTCGTTGACCATAAACTCCTTAAATTTTTAGGACAATTCTATTGTTCATATGTGTAAGTATGAACAAATTCAGATTGTATTTTTTTTTCTACAGATCATGTAAACAGATGTTGACATATCACGATTTCCGGATAATAGCGCATTACTAGCCTTAGCAATTTGCAACGTTTACACCAGTAAAATATATTTTCAGCAGAAAAGATATTAAGAAGAAATTGTTGTACATGATTGGTAAAATTAATATTTGTTTTAATTATGTTTGTCCAAATTGCGTTTCATACTGCCTACTATCAACAAGAATGGTACATGTTCTTAAATCATTAAAAATCTAAATATCTAACAAATAGTAAACATAAAAAAGTCTGGCTAGAATAACAGACCAGCAACTTATTTTTTCACCGCCGGCGACGAACGCAGACCTGCAATATAGCGGATAAGGTTAGCTATTATGTGCTTAAGCCATTAGCCCGATCGTTCAGCTATCCTGCAGAGCCTCGTTTTGGATTGATTTTCTGTCGCGGGAAGTAACTCGTACAGGACTGCGAAACTGTTTATTGGAAAGGCGTAAATGACTGTGAAAAATTGTAATGTTTGTTTAAAAGACAAAACGGAAAATAAAACCTATATAGGCCCTACCTGGCTTAAAAATTGTACGGTTTTTCTATGCAATTTCACTGTGCTTTCGGGCGTGGTTGAATAACATTTTTTAATTATTTAATAATTGATCAAGATGGCTAGACAATCGTAAGTTTAGTCCGTCCTAATTGGTACCGGTGTATAGGCCCAGATCAGGCGGAAATCTTGCGGAGCAAATGTTATTTATATAAAGTGTTTTAAACTCCATTTAAAATAAACATCATCAGAGGAAGTTAAGGCTATGGAAAAGCTCTCTCTGTATAAAGGTTAATACCTCTAAAACCGTCAACGTTTTAAAAACATAATAAGTTATTTTCTGTGTCAACGTTCAAAATATTTTGTACAATGGGAGCAACAAATTATTCTGTATATTGCAGGACATGCAAAACCATCTTTTCCATCGCAGAAAATGTCGACAACCTATACAAAGGTACCGAAATGACCGAAATAAAACAGAAAATAAACAAGACAAAGAAGACAGTAGAGGATATCAAGAAGGCAACAGAGCAAAAAGTTAAAGAACTCAAACAAGCGTACGAAAAGGAGGTAAAGTCTATTAAAGCCTTCAGAAAAGAACTACAAACACTGCTAGACAACGCAGAACAAGAGACACTCAAAGAACTAACGCAAAACTTTGACAGGGTGGAGTCGAGCCTAACAGGTGAAATAAAAGAAATTAATAACCTAATAGACGACATGAATGAAGTATCCGCACAGCTTAAGAAAGCAGAAGGCAACAAGGCGCAAGAATTTGTGACCATAAAGATGTCAGAGAAGGTGACAGCCAAGGCAGAGGATGTGGAGAAAGTACAACCCGGGAAGCTAGAGGAATCTGTCATCTTCACTGCTGACAAGAACATAAAATCTTTCTTGCAAGAAATTCAATCACTAGGTAAAAGTTCTAGTTATAAACAATGTATAAATGATAGCAAAGATCGGCTTTACAAGGTTAGACACCAACGAGAAATAGAAGTGAAGCTTGTCAATGATAATTCAGATTGCCAAGTATATTGCTCTTGCCTTTCTGAGGATGGGGCTCTGCTTTTGACCGACTGGAAAAATAAAAGGCTTAAACGGCTTGATATGTCTACAGAGACGGTAAAAGATTACATTGACCTTCAGGCAGAACCGTTTGCTGTATGTGTGGTCAGTAAGAGTGAAGCTGTGGTAACACTGGACAATAAAACTGTCCAGATTGTATCTCTGGGGAACAAGCTTAGTGCTGCCCGTGTACTCAAGATGGGACATTGCTGCTTTGGACTTGCTCACAAGGATGGCAAGTTGTTTATATCCGATTATGGAAAGAACGTGTTCATCCATGATATGAATGGCCAGGAGCTGCAGAGAATATCGACCGATGCTTCCGGTAATGCTGTATTCCTGGGGACGGCTCATTTAACAGTCAGCTTAAGTGGAGACCGAGTGATCGTGGCTGATTATCGAAAGGGTGTGGTCGTCCTTGGCGTTCTGGGTAATCATCTGTCCACCCTGACTTATCCTACACTGCCAGGGTTCTTGGGAGTGTGTACAGATGGTAAACATCTGTTTGCCTCCGGTCTCTATTCAAGTAATATTGTCCAGATAGGACAGGACTACAAACTGATGGGCGAGCTAGTAAAGATCAACGATCCAGTTTCTGTGTGCTTTGATCCACACAAGACCAGACTAATAGTTACGAATAGCACAAACACTATTACAGTGCTAGACTTAGAATGATGCAGTCACATTGGACAGCTGTATCTCTTAAGGTTGTATACTGACCTTTCTTTCTTTTTAGATAATTACCCCATTAATTTCGTGTATTGTTTGTAAAGTTCATCACCTTTTACATTTGAAAATACCATATAATGTTATGATTCCATTCCATGATCGAACCGTGTCTCGTCGTGTCCTGTTCTGTCATGTCGTGTCATATTTTATCACATCGTATCGTATCGCTGCATATCATATTAATCACAGATCGTATTACATATAGTGATCATAGCGCTTAACTAACACTAGATCAGCAGACGATTTACATAAAAGATACTGTGGCATCATTTTATTTAGCGATGGCTAAATTTTCGCGTGTTTCGCGCTCGAATTTTAAACCTAAGCTAAACTTAAACCAAAAAGTTCCAAATACGTGTCCGAAACGTGCTATGTCCGAATGGACCAACATTTTATATATAGTTGCCCGTATCGCTATTTGATATAAATTTGAAGAATCGAATAATTATGTTTATCAAAAAAATAAAAATTGTTATAACTGTTGAATTTCTTTCGGAATATGTTTAATGATTTAATTTCAAATCTTGAACGACAATATATAAGTTTTGTGTAAAGGTAAACATACTGATCTGTTACACAACTCCTAAACACTTAATTCAATTCCTTTTAAAATCCCAAGTCTCATTTTCTGAATCTGATTCTTGATCAAAACAATCATTAGAATTTAAAACATTGCAAATTACTTCAAACCATTTATTTTTTAATGAAGAATTTGGATGAACACCATCATCAAACATTTTATAGAAATTTTTTTTCACTTCGATTGTATTTAAATTATTAACACATCGCCTTTTGGTAATAGGTTTTTGTAAATCCCTGTCAAGTCTTGGTGTTGGAACATTGTTACTTTTATTTAACAGGCATATATTTTTATTTGTAATTTCAATATCATGTTCTATTTCTTTTTGCATTTCAATCATTTGATCATCTGAAAAATATGAAAAATACAGTTTATTCCTTTGAATTTGATGATCTCTAAATTTCTTCAATGAAGCTGGTGCAATTGTTGTAAAAATAACCTCTATATGGCATTTAAATATTTCTCTTAAGTTCTCTTTCAAATTTGATAATAAAAACAAAAAATCTGACATTTTTTTCTCATGTCTACTATTTGCAATTTCACATCCCCCCAAATGATAATTTTTTTCAGTAAAATTGCAAATACCAACAGAAATTAGTATTTTGATTTTGGAATTGGTTGTAATGTAAAGAGAACAAAGATTTGACGTTATTGCTTCAATAATTTTTTCTAAATCTGCCCCAGGAATAACCAAATATTTTACCAGAAAGTTGAGAGATAAGAAATGAGATGAGATGTAATTTTGTAATCCACGACCCCTTGAATCTGTTGCAAATAATAAAATTTTCTTTCCATTACTGAAAAATATAAAAAAAACATATAATATCCAAAATGGTAAAATACAAATATACCTATAGGTATGCTGGATGAAACTGGGGGAAGGAGTGGGGGAAAGGGATAAATTCCCATTAAACCAATGTTATTATTTGTTTAGTTTTTGCAAAATAGTGTACATAAATATTAAAAAGGGCTTATTTTGTAGTCTAGACTAGTAGTGTTTTTAAAAATGACTAGTTAACAGAGCTATTTCCAGGTTAAGAAATACTATTGAAAGATGAAAGACTATTTTGCTTTAAGGTTGAAGGTGAGCAGTGTCACTTAATGCTGATCTGAGAAAAATGTTAAATTAAACTGAATAATGACTATAACTACAACATAATGCATTCCCAATTTACTAATGGACTGGATCAAAATTAACCTCACCCTATTTTAAAGTTAGCAGGTCATTCTGTCATACACTATATTATATTATGTTTAAGAATTTAACTTGCATTAATGAATATTCTTTAAGTATTAAATTGATATTTTAATGGTTTTCATTTTGAGTATGGAAAATGTTTGGGTTGTTTAACCCATTCCTGTAATTTATAGGCTATATATGCATTTATACGCATGTGCGAACAGTGTAAATCCAGATCAGCTGGCACATCAGTGCCGTCTGATCAGGATCTGCACTGGTCGCATTTTGGTCAGAAATAACCGAATGAATCAAAAAGCAAACAGTTTAGATCCTGATCAGACGGCAAGGATGTGCCAGCTGATCTGGATCTAAACTGTTCGCCCTAGCAATAAAGGTGTAATTGTACAGGAAAGGGTTAAGGTTTATCTTCAAGTTACTTTAATCAAACCAAATGTTTTTCATACCCAGATGAAAACCATATATATCAATTCACTGTTTATACAGTAACACACATAAATACTCTAAATAATACAGAAATTATCAGAAGGTTTTGTGATATTATGGCTGTTTTGAATGGCTTTTGGAACAGCCACACTGACGACGAAATCAATGACAGCACACTATTTCACAGAAACTCTTTGCAAAATGGCTGCATGCTTGTTCACATCACACATTAAAACATTGAGCACAGTACGATAAATTGCAAGCAGCTTTTACTGTACCAACATCTCTTAAAGTAATATGATGCACTGTTTACAATCAGTATTTACAGTATGTTAGATTAATAAAACTTCATTGTAGAATATGAAGTAAAAATGTAAATAATGATAAAACTGTATAGTATAGGTTATTCTAGTAAGTTCATGTAGTATACCTCCTAAAAACAAACATTTTAGAACATATCCTTTTGAAAAATATGAACAAGTTGTATATAAATAAGTATGCACCATAAACTGGAGGTCAGCGACTGTCATGTCACCCACCTATTTGGCACTTCAAATACAACAAATAACAGACAGAATACTTTTCGATGGAAAAATCTTCGAGAATTTTTCAATGAATTTTTTTTACTTTTAAAAATTAAGGAAAAAAAGTGAAGAGCCATTTTCAAGTTGCAAGAAATATTTCATTAAAGTTGTCAATGGTATGATCAATCAATATCTTTCAAAATTAATGATATAAAAAAGATTTCTGGTAATTTTTTTTTAAATATAAATATGGCCTGCAGTTGTACAGACAAGTCTCAATATTTGAAATATTGCAGGTTGTGGCATGTTATGGCAGGTTTATTTGGCATGTTGAAACAGTTAAAATAAGAACAGTACATTAAAGATTTCCTCCCATGTGCTACCAGAGTAGTCTGATCCAGATCTACACTGTTTGCTTGTTAGCTGGAATAATCTGATGACACTAAACCCCTGTGTAGATCCTGATCAGACTCATCTATGCTGGAAATGAGATATAAGCTAATACACTGTAAATGTTCCAAATGAGTATATTTTTATTTTCACTGGTAAAAATAAATATTTACCGCCAACAGATGAAGAACAGTTAATCAAGGATTAATGGTCCACATTCTACTGATGTACGAAAAATTGTTCTGACAAGAGCACTCCCAATTTGCTATTTAATAACCATTTATAGATTCTCATATTAACTTATACAAAATGTGATGGAAAACGCACTACTAGAGAATAATGAATTAAAAAGCCCATGAACTGAGAGTGTTGTAACTTGTATGCAAAATCCCATGTACTGAGAATGTAAGCAAAATCCCATGTACCGAGAATCTTGTAAGCAAAATCCCATGTAATGACACTAAATTGAGAATGTTGTATGTTAAATCTCATGTACTGAGAATGTTGTATGGCATATGCAAAATCCCATGTACTGAGAACGTTGTATGCGAAATCCCATGTACTGAGAATGTTGTATGCAAAATCCCATGTACTGAGAATGTTGTATGCAAAATCCCATGTACTGAGAATGTTGTATGCAAGAACACATAATTATACTGAGAAACACAAAAACATCATGAAATGAGAAATTTATATGCAAAACCACACATATACAGGAACTAACAATGAGGAAGTTGTATGCAAAGCACACAGAAACAGAACAGGTACTGAGAACGTTGTATGAAAAGTGCACAAACACGAGAAAATAAGACCGGAGCAGTTGCAGTATTACACGTTTTAATCTTATTTTAGGCTAGTAAGGTTAGCGACTACCATGTCACCCACCAATATAACATTTTTGAGCAGTAAAGAACAACACAAAACTATAGCAGAGATCACAAATTGGTTTCTCCAAGAAAAATGGGCTCATTGGGTGCAAAAATGGTTGATGATGGAAGAAAAATGAAGGAACTTTTAGGGTTTCAATAGTCTATTATCATCGAGTATTACAAGAAAATGTGTTTTAATAAAAAAAATATAATGGGTTAGCAACTAACAAGTCACCCACCAATACAAAGATCTATGGATCTCGGCCAGATCTATGATATACTGTAGAATCTCGAATAAGTGTAAACGCTTACTTTTGAATTTGCGATGCTTTTATTCGCTTATATTTCAATATGCTCTTATATTTAAGCCGCCAAATTTTACCTGAATAAACAAGTCTTTTAACTCTACTATAAGATTTCCAAGCTTTTTGGAATTTTATTTGGATTTTCATCAATAATTTATTTTTAACACAAAATTGCAAAGCACACAATTATTACTTTAAGCAACAATAATAATACCAAACAAGCGTTGGAAACTATAGTACTTTTTTTACATAGTACTGTACTCAAACAAAAGAATAAATGGTTCACTACACGATTGCCGTACTTATGCGTGTTGTTCACACCTTAGTGGCTAACACTGTTAATAGATTATTGTTGACAGTACAGGTATTCTGTAATTAACTTTAATTGAAAAACAAATTATCATCCAGCTATTGCAGCTTAAACACTGAGCTACAGAGGAGATCATATTTATGCGCTTTTAGGATTTATTTTTACTGTAAGGGATGGGAATGCACTATTACCTCTTATTTTTGGGATGGATTTTTGTTGCTTATAGATTGGTATGCGCTTATTTTTAGGTATTAATTTTCTGTAAAAAGGTGAAATATGCATATCAGGAATCGCCACATTCAGAAAAAACAGCCTCTCTACACAGTCAAGAAGAAGAGAGGGAGAGAGCATGGTTAACAAAACGATCAGTTTCAAAAGAGACACCACTAACAATTAACAAAAATGAGAACCCGAGGGGTTACCGCCTTGGAACGGTCAGTGGCAAATCAAATTGCCACTGGGGGTTTAAACCAGGTTCTAGGGTGCACCAACATCACACTTGCCCCAACAGGTTCTCATATTACAAAACAAATACAAGTTGTCTTGGTGAAACAACTCCAACCCACTTATTGGCTCAACAATGTTGCATGCAAAAGCACACAAACATATAAAACATAAGAATCTAATAGCATTGCAAAGTCAAAGAGCGGGTACTCAATGATCTTACCGAGACCAGAGCTCCTGGAGTAAAATCAGCAAGAACACGATGACAGGGATAAAAGAAACAAATCGAGCTTCTAGGTTCTTTTAAGAAAAGATTTCCCCATAAACCTTCATAAACTCTTAAACCCCTGCCACCAAAGAGGTAAGCATAATGATCAACTGTAGAAGGGTTAATCACCAGGCATGCAGAGCGCTGTAAAATATCATGTTGGTAACCTTTCTTTTTAAATTTACAGATGGTTTTTACGAATAACCGGGAGAAGTTAACATTGCCCTTTATCTTCTTGAGTTTATAAATTAAATCTCCATAAAAAACTGGCTGTGAAATACCTTGTTGCAATAGTGATTTTAAACTGCACCTGTATTTATGAATTAAATCTGGGTATCGACGATAAAACTTGCAAAACGTTTTCCTCAATTTGTGATACCGATAACCTTGTTTTAAAAGTTTTTCTGTAATGCAAATATTACGTTCATTGAAATCATTAATATCGTTGCAAGCTCTTGAAAAGCGAACAAGCTGTGAAATATAAACCCCGTAAGATGTTGCACGGGGAACATCGCCATCTAAAAACGGAAAATTTACTATATTAAAATTAAAATCATCTCTTTTATCATATATTTTAGTAGTGACATAACCGTTTTCAATTGACAGATTTAGATCGAGAAAGTTTGCTTGCTTTTCTGAAGTGTTCGCTTTATTAAGTTGTAGTTCTTTAGGGTAGATCTTATTAACCAGTAATGGAAAATGGTTATTATCTATATTTAATAAATCATCAAGGTACCTCGATGTGTTGTTAAAAGCTGTAATAATATCATCTTGATGTTCCGTAGAAAGAGATAACATAAAGTCTCTTTCATAACAGTATAAAAACAGATCAGCAACAAGGGGTGCACAATTAGTACCCATTGGGATGCCTATTACTTGTTTATAAATAGAAGTACCAAATCTAACATAAATATTATCCAGTAAGAAAGTTAGCGACTCTATTAGGTCTTGACAAGTCCATAAAGTATAATTATCATAAGAACCATCTGTAAAAATGCCCTATGTTCATTACAAGCGATGAAAGTTTTATTTTCTCTAGCAAACGTTTTTTCAATGAGACTGGTTAGTTTGTCTCTTATTAAATTATGAGGGAGCGAGGTATATAAAGTTGAGAAATCATAAGTAGACAAACAGAACGCCTGAAAATTATTTGATTTAAGCTTTTTCAAAAGGTCATTTGAATTTTTAATCGACCAAAATAAATTTTTGCCAGAAGTTTCAAAAACCTTATCGCAATACCTAATAACATGTTCTTTAATAGCTGTAAGACAAAAAGTTAAGAGCAGGGATAATTTAGAAGTAGTGCAAGAACTAGAGTTAGCAATAAATCTTTCTTTGTACTGTGTTTTATGCATTTTAGGCAACCAATACATAGTAGGTACTTTGTCTTGTTTCGGCTCAATACTGATTCTAAATTTTGTAATTTGTAGAGTGTGTGCAGTAACAATATCACTCTCAGATGAAGAAGTCAGTACATAAGCATTAGTGCTGTTCAGTTCTTCAGTTTGAATATTAATTTAGTGTACCCGTCACACTATTATTACATTATTAGAAACCTTATCAGCAGGTGTTAAAACAAATTCGTTATGAAAGTCTTGAATTCCTTTTTTAAAATGACGAGTTAAAACGAGGTCGAGGTGGTAATAAAGCAATCTTTCTTTCATAAAATGATATACGAATGTCTATTATTTTGAATATGTGTTTTTTCCAGTTAGAAAGTGCATTAGGCTCAGCATGTTCTCTTTTGCACCATTTATTGCAAAATAGGTTTAGAGACTCAGCAATTTCTGCAAGACATGCATTAAAATTAATTTTGGAGGGGATTCTATATTTAGGACCTTTAGAAATTAAATTACGAACTCTAGAGTCTTTGATTACACTAAAATCACCGGTAAGAATATGACCGACAGGCTTATAGCAATATTTAGAAGTTAAACACTCTCAAAATTTTGGTGTATTATCAATGATCTGTAAATCTGAGGTAATTTTATTGTAATTAAAAATTGTATTTCTATTTGGTTTGTTGTATTTATAACAGACCATATGCGATTCAGTATTCTTAAAATAATTAGGAATAGCCGATTGAACTGTTTTATCTTTAAATATACTAGGTAGTTCAATAAAATCTATTCCTTTATTTAAAAAAGAAATTTTCAGCAAATGACTTTTATGGTCAGATTCCAAGTCAATGTGTGGCCTGAGAACATGCCGAGTATAACACTGAATCAGACTAGCAACCTCGTAAAATGGATTAGTTCTTATGACGATGTCGTCGGCTTCCTCATCTAGTTTCTGCAGTCTTGATATAGAAAGAGACGCCATCCTAGATAGCATAGCGTGTCTGCCAGATTGTTTTAAAATACTATGTAGGTCATTAATAGAACAACAAATACGTGCTTTTCTTTTTATGTTTCCATTAGTTCTGCTTCTGTAATTCAAGCAATTCAAAGACGTCATATTCAGGATTTTTAGAAATGTTGCCTTCCTGATAAATATTATCATTTAAACCAAGTGGGTAAGGAGATTGTAATTTTTTAATCCATTTTTGTTCTGAAATGAGTCTGGCCCTGATTTTAAATGCTCTTGATGTAGCGCTGTCAAATGTAAGTTTTTCTACTGGTTGAACGGAAATATTTTGTAAGCGATGTCCTGAATGTTTAAAATGCTGGTATAAAATTTGCTGTTGTTTCGAATTTTAGAACAATGTTGTCCGAAACGTGTTTTAAGGGGCGACCTGTTTGACCTACATATTGAATTTCACAGTTATTAGAACTTCAAGTTTAAACATTATCAGTTTGTCAGTCTATATCATTATTAATGTTAACAGAAAAAGTTCTGCCGTTAACTGTGGATTTAATGACAGAATTACAATTCAAATAATCACAGCATCTGCACCTCTTAGAATTGCACTTTAAAATAGAAGGATAAGAACTGCGTCTTGTGTCATTCAATTTATTTGGTGTAGGAGAAATATGCGCTTAATTTCAGTATGCGCTTATTTTCGATGATGCGCTTATTTTCGAGTTCTACAGTAATTATTATGACCTGTGGCCTTGGTGATCACAAAATGAAAACTATCTCAAGAAAAACTGAAATTGTAGCAAATTGCTGCAATGAGCAAACTAAAATCACATATTATATGAAATTCAAAGTTGTTACTCCTCAGAATGACCAAAGATTTGCTGCATTAATTTTGCAAAAGCATTTTCTTCAGACAAATAAGCATAGTGCTCCTGTGTAGAAACACTTATCTGAGCTATTCTATTCATCTCAGCTGCACGTGCCTGAACCCTTTTTGTTCTTACAACATGGCAAAGCCTGTCCTCATTCACTAAAATACTGGGATGCCATGCAAAGTCTGGTTTTTTCAGTGAATTTCCAGCAGACTTTGCCCTTGACAATGCAATAAAAAGTGCTCCTGGATTTTTTGATTCATAAGATCTTGTCCCAGGATTAATAACAATGTATCTATTGTGTTCACCCTCTCCAACTGTCAAACCTTGACACTTATGAATAGTACAAGCCCATCCAAGTCTCAAAGGTATCTGTTTTCTTTTGCACATATGACATGAACAGTCTACACGTCTTTCTATCGGAACAAGTGGTACTACTTTAGGGTGTGATTCAATAAATGGGGGACCAGTATAACTCTGAAACTCCACCATAACTACCAAAGGTAATGTATCAGCAGGTTTTTTCCTGGCGGATAGATTATATCAAAAACCTTCACAATAGCACCATTGAAGAGACCATTTTTAATTGATAAATTAGTTGTCAGCATTACAGTTGCAGTTTTACAAAGATACAAAATGAGCTGAAGACCTCCTGATTTATCACTAGTAGCTGACTTGGCATGCTGACCTTTGCAAATGGCTGAAAGTTTAGCAATAGGAAAATCTTGATTTGCTTCTAAAATCTTTTCTTTGTTGTGAGTCCATGCCTCTTTATGAGTAGGAAAGACATGTAGAGCGTGTTCTCTTTAATCTGACATATATTCATTACCGAACACTTTTTTTTAATTCTCCCATTGAAACCCCTGCAGCCACTTCGCTTGCTCACGAGTAAGCTGATATTCTCTAAGAGAAAGAAGTACATTTCTAAATAAAACTTCTTCATCATTTTGACGAACCATGGTTTTTAGAGACACAGCAACATTAAATTCTTGCCAAACAAGAAGACCATGTAAAGCTGCTGGCAACGTACTATGGCAATCATAAATGGGAGGATCTAAAAAAGGTGGAAGTTGAACATCGTCACCAAAGAAAACAACCACTGGAAGTCTACCCCAGGACTCTTGACATTTGCTACCTTTATCAATGCCATACCTACAGTTATATTCCATCCAACCTAAGTTTAAAGCACCTATCATGGAACGTTCATCTACTAAGAGCACTTTTAAACCTTCGCAATTAGCTTGCAATTGAGCTCCAAGAGCACCAGTAGGAGGTGACATTTCAGAACCCTTGAAATTAGTTGGAATTCTATGTAAACTATGTAAAGTTAAGCCTTGTATAATGTTGGCACTATTGCCAGTGGGACAAACTACCTGAACAGCACTGTTAGAGTTGAAAAGAGTTCTAATACCCTTAACTAAACATTTAATCAAAGATGATTTACCAGACCCTGCAGTTCCAGAAACAATCATTCTGAGTGGTTGACAATCCAAATGTGAACTAGAAAACTGAATGAGCTTATCCATGACAAGGTTGAAAGCAAATTTCAGCTCCTTATTCATAATATTAAGATCTACATCAGGTAAATTTTATTCTTCAATTTCTGGGTAGGGGATTTCATCAAGTTTAGCTAACCATGTTAAGCCTAGGTCATGTGGATACTGTGCTGAAGTAGCTGTCCAATCATAGATGTCGCCGCCATCATCAAAATTGAAATTGTCATTATCTTCTGGCTCAAATTCAACATTGGGTTTTATGGCACTCATCCATTCAGGCTGCTGGGAACTAATTTCCAACAAATTGTCATCATCACTATCATCTTTTGGTTTCAAATTCTTAGATGTTGCACGTTCCACATCAGCTGTAACAAAATTTGGACAAATATCACTCAGAAGAAATTCAGCCATTTTGTCACACCATGATACATCTTGGGATTTGATATCTGAAAATGACCTCCAACTAGGCCAGTGCAACAACAGCATTGTCCTACAATAGTCTTCATTTAATGGCCATGAAGGCTGTGTATTACATCCTGTGAAAACAGGAACCTTGCCACCTCTACAGACAAAATTGAAGAATGATACAGAATCATTTTCTGGCCGAAACAAATATCTGTCTAAGGCAGATTTCCTAGAAATTGAACAGCCCTCTTTTTCTATTAAGCGAGACCCAGAAAGACTGATTGATTTAAACGTATGACTACATCTGTAGAGGGGAATTGAAGAGAGCTCAAAAGAAGCCTCAACTGCAGAAATGTCTCTCTTTACAGTACTTATTAAAACTTTATTGCAAATGGACTTTGCTGTAGCACCTGATGCAGTATTGACACTATTGACACAATCATTAAAAAGGTCAGCAACTGCTCCTGTAGGCTGATTACCTTTACAGGCATAACCTGAAATGTATTTTTCTGTAGCATAAATTTCATCTACAGATGGATTATCAGGAGAACTTCTGGAAAGTATTAAAGAAATATCACCATTTGCTCTCCAGCCTTGAGTATGAAAACGGGAATGCTGAACAAGAGTTGGATGGTCTCTTGCCATTTCCAAACGCAATGATCCATTTTTGTCTTTAACCAAGGCTGGAGAGGATCTGGTAATTTTACCTGGATGGTCTGCTGATCCATACTCCATGCGACAAGTTATTTTAATTTTCTGGGTTTTTAAACTGTAATCAGAGCATCGGTGTATGTTAAAGCGATTAGTTAGCAAAAGGTGATCTTCTAAAAGTGATTCCTGAGATTCAGAAACATCCATTAACAATTTTATCAGAGGGTTTTTGTCTTCGGCTGGAGCAGGAGCTGAACCCTCTGGAGGTGGCCATAAGTCTTTTCGGGGGTTTCCATTTAAATCATTACCAGCTGGGTGACATGCTGTCATGCCAAACTGTACTGATTTAGAGCACGAAGTTCACGTGCACGATGGGCCCAGTATTTGGGATGTTCCACGCAAAGTGCTACTCAAATAAACAATTTTGTTTGATCAAGAATAATCGCCATTGGTTATATTACTCCTCAGTTCCTCAACTGTCATGTGTTGCTCACCTGGTTTTTGGCTAATTATAAAACTTCCTTTTTCAATGGCTGCTTTTCTCATGATCATAATATGTATCACAAATTTAAAATTATGATGATGAGCAAATCTACCATCATTGTACCATAATAAATGATCAGCCCAATCTGATAGCGAGGTACAGGTAACAGGACGATTAATGTGAAAATCACCAGTTCCGTAAGGAAACAGACAAGGGAAGGCAAGAGTAAAAAATGCTTTGTTTTGAATTCAGAAAGTGGGTTATTTCCTCTGGTTGGCCAAGGAATTGTGACTGTTCCTCTTTGATTTACTGTAACAGGCTGATTTTCACCAATGACATCTTTAACAATATTTGAAACTTGTTCTTGTAAATTTATTGGGGTTTGGCAAAAGTACTGCAGATGCTGATTCCCCATCAATTTCACCAGGGTCAACCTGGTCCGGTGCAGTACCCTGGTCATTTGAATAAAAAGCAGCATCTGTATACTCCGCTGTGTGAATGTCTTTTAATTCCCCATCTTCAGGCAAAGATAACAATCTTTCCATGCTTATAATAATTGTCAGAATAAGCTGGATTATTGCTTTTGAGCCAAACAAGTGCATTTTCAACAATCTTACGACGTACCTTAAATTCCTTACTTGTATGGTTACTACCACATTTTCTAACTTCAATAATATTAATTTCTTCTGGCAATCGTGGAAAAATTTGAGGTGGCTCATTTACTTCTTGGGGGAATGTAACACAGTGACCACTTGACGCTATTCCACCATGCTTTAACATGTGCACATTAATGCATGGTGAAATCCTGCATATAAGTTGTTGTTCTATTGTTGTAAGATTTTTAAGCTGATGTGGCTGTTCTTGAGGGTTCATGAAATTTTCATCCGAAAACATTTTAATATTGTTTTTGTCTGAAAGACATCTTTTACACAAACCATCTTTGTTAAGTTTCATTTCAATTCGGCGCTCATGACATACTTTACATTGATTTATCTGATACGACATTTGTTCCAGTTCAAATGATCTTATACAATCCATAGCTTTGTTGAAATGATCACTTATAGCCAGTGGAGGAGGATTGGGAATTTCTGATTCTTTATAGGGCAATTTATCCAGTTTTTTCTTAATAATTCTTTTCATTTTTCTTCTCCTCGAAGAAGTTTGAACTTTTGTTTCATTGTCTTTTATTTTTCAAACCAAATACCAAGTTTTCTACAGATCAAAAAAGAGTGTCATCATTGTTAGAGGATTGACTGAAAGTAACCTTACTACGCTTTGATTTAATATCACATTCATCATTTTGAGAAGATGCTTTTCTTTTTAAAGATGTAGTTTTAGCATAAGGATGTTCAACATGTGGTTTTAAAACGACCTTTTCAGCAAAAGAGTGTTGTGTTGCATATTGTGCATTTGAATGTGTTTCAATAACTGGTTTTAAAACCTGAAAATGATGGTTGTCTAAAAGCAGATAAATACCTGATCTTTGTGTTGAATTTCCACCTGGTGTGTATGACACAGGTGTGTAAATGTTTTGGCCACTAGAATTTCTGCCCTTTACAAACACCATGATTAAACGCTGCAACAAAATAGCTGCAGCTTCAATTTCTCATGCTGAGGCCCACCAATTTCCATCCAGCATACCTATCTTATACAAATCCTTGGACATGTATTGCCCATGGAAAAGTTGTACCTTTTGTGCCCACAAATCCCATTCATTAAAAATTTTAAGACACACAAGGTTCCTAACGATCTGTGTGTTCTCAAAATTAATGAACAAAGCATAACTTATGCTGTGAAAAAAACAGTTTCCATCACCTGGAACATTAGTAACGGAATAAAGTGTTCCATCTATGCGTGTGACACTATTGACAGATCGGTCCAAATCCCCTTTCACTTTTGTTTTTCAAAAGCAATAAATAAACCGTTGAAAATTGTGAAAAACAATTATTATTATTACATGGCAAGTATCATAAATACTCATATGATTATGAAGACACGGGCGAAAATAGGCTAAAACGTTTCCTTACCAAGAAATTTTGTTAAAATTCACCGCAGTTTAGTGAAATATATCCAGCGTTCGCGCTTGTGACGTAACAGCTAGAAAATTATTTAGTCTCTACGATATTTGAAAGAAATAATTTTATTACACTATATAGCTAATTTTAAGTTCATTTAAAATGGTCGCACTAATTTTTAAGATGTTTCGAACAAAAAATTAAGGCAAAAAAAGTTTTGGTAACAAAATCGAGAAAAAACTGACTTTGCCGTAAGTTTTTACCGGTCAGTTTTTTCCCGTGTTTACATTGCCTTATGCTGTGTACAGCCGGTAACCAGAGAAACGGAACAGGACAACGAAAAAAACTCGTTAGTGAATGGGCATTCCTGTGACCTTAAGACGAGCTTAACGCTCGGGTCGCTTCGCGACCCGAGCTAGAGCTCGAAATTAATAGTTAATATTATCAAAGATAACACATATTTGAATATAATAGCGTTGAAGATAACATGTTGTTTAAAAGATAATAGCTATAATGAAACGGTGAAAACAAAGAGAATGGAAATTACACATTTCTTTTTAAATTTGCAAAGTATATGTATTTAGCTAAATTAAGAAGAATTTTGGGTGTTGTTGTGGACATGAGTTGTTCAAATTTGTTTATAGTCGGCCAATGGTTGTAATATGGTTTCAGGTATTTACTTCTTATTTCACGATAATATGGACATACTAACAGGAAGAAGTGAAACTCTGATTCTAATGTCGCATATTACAGTATCTACATAGTCTTTCTTCTCGGGTTAAATTTTCATAACGTCCAGTTTCAATTCTTAAAGTATGTGATGAAATTCTAAATTTAGTGAGCGCAACTTTAAATTTTTTCGTCTGGTATAATTTGTAGATATTTTTCAAACCCAAATTCGTGTTTAAATACGGAATATGCGTCTAGTTTGCTGGAATTATTAATCGTAGAATACCAAGTTTGTTTGTAATTGTCGAGAATGCGAGATTTTATCAGTTCATATTGTATGTTAGTAATACTTTGATTATTCCAGATGTATGATAAACCGTGGTTGTCTAAAATATTTTTTATTTGATAGGCCCAGTTCTGTCCGTTGTAAGTTCTGTTTGCGTCAGCATCGTCTTTTATCAATAAATATGTTCTTTTAAGTAATGATTTATTATCTTGTCTGCAAATTTTTGACCAGTATTTTAACATCAATATTTTTCTTTTAACTGCTAATGGAAATCTACCAGTTTCACCGTATAACGCTGAAAGATGAATTGACTTTTTAACACAAAGAATTCGTCGTAAAAATTTTGTATGGATTAGTTCAATGTCATTAGCCGGGTGGTTACCACAGATCTCCGCTCCGAAATTTAAAATGGACGTTATTAATGTGTCAAACATTTTAATCTTTTGCGACATATGTAATTCTACGTTATGAAAAATACCAAAAAAGTTATGTAAAGCAATGGATGCATGTTGTGCAATTGTTTTTTTGGCTTCTCGTCCAATTACCATTTTTGAAAAACGTCATTCCTAGGTATTTGAATGAGTTGACTAGTTCAATCTGTGTATTATTTATATAGAAATTATTAGTAGTGTGTCTTCCTTTTTCAAATATCATCGCTTATGTTTTTGAAGAATTAATCTTAAGACCCCAAATATTACAGTACTGTTGAATGTCATTTAACATGTGTTGTAACGTTTCCGGCGATTTTGCGAAAAGAACCTGGTCGTCAGCATAAAGTAATAAAAATAATTTCAATTCGTCAATAGTGAACATACCATTTAGGTCAGGCGTAATACATTCATTAATGTCGTTAACGAAGAGCATAAAAAGTAATGAGGAACTCGGGTCTCCCTGTTTCAAGCCGATATTAGAGCTGAAGAAATCAGATTTATTTGAGTTAAAGCGAACACAAGATTTTACTGTTTGATACATTGATTGTATTGCCATCACTAGTTTGCAGCTTATGTTCTCCGAGTTAAGTTTTTGCCACAAGAGAGATCGGTCAATTCTATCAAAACATTGTTCGTAGTCTATAGAAATGCAGTAAAGCCTTTGACCGGAGTCGAGTACCTTTGATATAACTGAATTTAAGATGAATATGCAGTCTGTAATAGATTTACCTTTTTGGAAACCAAACTGATTATCTGTTATGTGTGACAGTTTTGAGAACCTATTCAAAAGGAGTTGTGAGTAAATCTTCGCCAGAATATTTATGAGAGTTACACCCCTGTAATTTTTTGCATCATTAATATCACCTTTTTTGAATATAGGGGCGATAATACCTTCGCCCCAAGAGACTGGGTACTCTCCCGTGTGAAACATTCTATTATAAAGATTAAGTAAAAACGGTGATATAATTTCATAGGCCGCTTTTATAATTTCGCCGGTAATGTCATCGTTGCCAGGACTTTTATTGTTCATTTGTGCGAAAACAGCCGATTTCAGTTCTTCTTCTGTAAAAGGTAAATCTAGATTATTATAATCAATATCGTTTTGTGTGGAATCATTGTTAACGGTTTGTATATTTTCGGAATCAGTATTGTTGTTTCCATATAATGTTTGAAAATGTTCACAATGATCGCTAATAGTGAGAGAATCTGGTTGAATATTAGATGTCTTCTTTGATCGCTTATTTTTTTCCAGAAATTTCGGGGATCCGATCGCGACAAATTATCCATATATATACCTTCCTCTTTTTTGTGTTTTCGTTTTGATTTTTTCTTCACTTTATTATATCGCGTTTGGCGTTAATAAAAACCTTCCGAGTTTCATCATTTTTCGACCGGTTAAAAGTATTTCTTGCTTTTTTAAATTCACGTTTTGCATCGACACAATTTCTATCAAACCATTTATTTGCACCTATGTTTGTTTTCCTATGTTTGTTTTAAGAGAGACGAGTTTACCGAAAATGTCGGTCGCGGTTGAATACGTATAGGATAGACACCTCGTGGAGTGATCTATGAAAAATAGACGCGACCACACGACTGCAAAATCCCGAAATTCTCGTGCACAAAGCAATGAATCGCCCAAACTTTACAAGCCGTTACACAAACTTATTTCGTTCACAATTCGTATATAAAAGGAGTCGCATGTTAAACTTAGTATAACGCAACTTGTGATTTAAACGATGTCACTGTAACCCGGCTTCGAATTAACAACTCAAGACTTTTTGGAGTCTATACCGAGTAAAAGATTTAACAACGTAGAAGAATTCTCTGACGAACAATTGCAACAACGCAGGATTGAAAGAATTGCGGTCAGTCATTTAATGATATTAAAAAACTTGAGTAGTTTTAAAGTAGGTGTTATGTTTTGTCATTCATAAAAAAAAATCACTTGTTTGTGTGTTTAAAGAATTAGTTTGCCCTTTTTAACAATCAATTTGAAATTTCGTAAGATAACAACAACAACATCAAAAACAACAACAACAGTAACACAAAAGTAAAACTTAAAAGTTGTTAATATTAAATACTAGTAATGCAATCTTGTTACCATTTATTAAGGGTCCGCTACACCACCCTTACAAGTTCATCGATAGAAAAAGAAAATTATCAAAATTTCATTAACGGCAACATGCCTTTCAATGAAACTTTGCACAAATGAATGTTACTTATGTATCTTTTTTGCATATGACAAGACACGTTAAAACAGTAAGGAAAATAGCGGTATCTCGAAATTCCATAAACATTTTTGCAGTAAATCACAAACACTAAACAACACAAAACATCATTTTAAATGCACACATAATGTAATATGATACTGGCAACAATATCTTGTGTCCACGCGACATACATGTTTAAACTATATGAGATATTAGTAAAAGTTTTTGACCTTCAAGTTCCTGGTACCTTCCAGGTCGCGTAAACGGGTGACAAACCCTGATTTCTCTTTTCGTAGTTGAAATTTCTTTACTAAGGACACATCATTTTTGTCAGTATCATTACATTTTATGTGGGAATTAAAAAATAATGTTTTGTATTGCTTAGTTTTTGTGAATTCATGCAAATAGAAAATTATGGAATTTTTAGGACTAGCCGTTTTTCTTTATTGTTTTAACTGTTCTTTATAAATGTAAAATGAAATATACTAGTAATAATAATTTGGGCAAGGTTTCATTGAACGGCATTTTGCCGTTATTGAGATTTTGATAATTATCTTTTTAATCGATAAACGTGCAAGGCAAGGAGGAGTGAAGTGGACCTTAAAAATGTAAATCTATTTACTTTGTTTGCTTAATCGTTTGCTTCGTACTCTTACAATTATCACAAACATGTATCGATAGCTCAGTATGACACTAAGATATCGGCTCACCACTTATTAATATGAGATAGTAAACGAGATGCACGTGCTTCACGAACGTTCGTAGACAACGCCAAGGAGTTGTCTACGGGATTTAGACAACGGTAATACTGGCCAGTGATTGGTCAGTTGACGGTAGCTGTGGTCTAAAAAAGGTTAGAAAAATCCTCAACATTATTATCAATCGGTTCACTGCTTACAATATCAGTCATATGACGTATAGCCTCATTATCATTTAATAGTTTATTTTTGAAGTCCGTAGCCTTATTCTTATCCCACACTTATTTAGTTATTGGTGGGTTATCTTTAACGTTATTATTTTGCGAGACCAAATGCCGCCTAAGTAAACTAAAAGTGATGGATGCATGATCGGAAAATTCGTTAAATTCTAAAATTTCAAAGTTTGTAATCGTCTCGAAATTGTCATAATTTAATAATAGGTAGTCAACTTATTGCCAGCGAAATTAAATGATACCACAGTAATAAAACTGTTAATTTTCAGACATTTATATATGCTCACACTATTAATATTCAATTCAATGGATAGAAACTCATTCTAATGCCATGTTATCGTAATCTTGATGTAAATTTTACTTATATTTTATGTTTACCACAATGTGTGCACAAGTACTACTCCGATCTCTGACAGCTGACAACTGATTGGTTGAAATTGAGCTCGGTTTCTAAACCGAACAATCACTTAACAAAGAACTTTTCAGTATGTTCAAAGAATGTTAATACTTTTATTCTAATGGTATGTAATTAAAAATAACAAAGCAAACATTTACTGTTCAGTTTGCTGGGCCTCATTTCGTGAGCAAGCCTGAGAATTACTGTGAATTCATTAATATTCGTTGGGTACTAAATTTCGAGGTTTTCTTTGGCAGAATAATGCACTCAAAACCCCACGGAATATCATTTTACCTAAACATGATTGTAACATTTGAAAAAAATTAGTAATCGAAGGAAGTGACGTTAATTGAAACTAGATGGGTGTTCAGTTGAACACTTGTGTCGCCCTCGGGTGCAATGTTGGAAGAAAAATGCAAGTGCAAAAAGGGGCATAACTCCATCTTGCTTAAAACAACTTGTCATCATCACGAGTGTGTTGTCTTAGCAATATAATTAGAAAGTTGCATAAAGATGTATTGAGAAATCGCAAAGTTATGGCCAACGTTATGTTATCATATAGAAATCCAAGTACAAAAAGGGGCGTAACTCCATCAAACGCGAAGTTGACCTAAAGAATTCAGCATCATCATGAGCGTGTTGTCATAAGCAATATAATTTGAAAATTTCATAAAGAGATATTGAGCAATGGCAAAGTAATTGCAAACATGAAGTTTTGTGTTAAAATCCAAGTTCAAAAAGGGGCCTAACTCCATGAAATGTGACCTTGATCTACAGAATTTGGCATCATCATGAGCGTGTTGTCATAATCAATATATATTAAAAGTTTCATGACGAAATATTGAGCAATGGCAAAGTTATAGCCGAAGTTAAGTTTTCGTGTCAAAATCTAAGTACAAAAAGGGGCCTAACTCCATCAAATGTGACCTTGACCTAACGAATTTGGCATCATCATGACCGTGTTGTCATAAGCAATATAATTTGAAAGTTTCATGAAGATATATAAAGAAATGGCCAAGTTATAGCCGAAGTTAAGTTTTCGTGACGGACAGACGGACGGACGGACGGACGGACAAAGCGATCCCTATGTATCGCCATTTCTTCGAAAGGGCGATACAAAAAACGAAATTTAATGCCCTCGAATATTATTAAATTACAATTATATATGTAATGACTTATTCAAGCGAAAATAAAAATGAATATTTGCCAAAAGCTGTAAATTCTCTGTGGATTCTCTTATTAACTCAGGCCTGCCAAATCTCCGGATTTTAGCCGAAATTTCAGGATTTTAATTTACTTCTCCGGATCTCCGGATTTATAGTCAAGAACTCCGGATTTCAATGGAATTGCAAAAAAAATTAAACATAATGCAAAAGTTATGCAATGAACGTAATAGTTATTCTACTGCGGTCCCACATTTCCTGTTTATTACGAGATAACGAGGACGTGGTCAGTGACATGCTGCCTCAGTGCCTCTGGCAACAACTATGCATTAACCGCGTTATAAACTAAACAAGGGGCTCGATGTTACACACACCTTTATCAATTTTCATTGCATGTTCGCTCTAAAATTGTCAAAAACAGGTTTTACAGGGTTACGAGGGTTGATCAAAAATAAACCGGATTTTTGCTCTCAAATAAAAAGTTTCCTTTCAAACAATCAAATCTTTACATCGATAGAAATCCCAATTTAAATGCAAACAGTTGATCCAACTTTTTATTTGAAAAACACATACTTCTATTCATAATCACGAATTAAGAAACCATGGTAACGCCATCACGGCGCAGCGCATCATTTTTATGTTACGTCCGATGTTTAAAATTGTTTATTTTTGTTTCCAATCATGTTTTATACGTAAAAATCCACGAAAACGTCGTTCCGTTATTTTTTGACGTTATCGCAAAATATGACGTAATTGCATAAACGCATATGGTAGCAATCGGATTTTTAATATCGTACGCTGAATGCAAATTGCGTTACAAATGGCGTCAACAGAAAAACTTGAAATACGGTCAATAATTAATTTTTGCCAGCAGCAAGGCGACACTCCGTCTAAAACTTTTGAAAAAAGTGCAGCTATGCACGGGAAGCATGCAGTAAGCCGAACAGTGGTTTTTTGATTGGCACAAATATTTTAGAGAAGGCATCACCGACAAAGAAGGAAGAGGAAGAAAGAAGAAAGAAACAACGACGTAAGTGACGTTAATGGCGAATGCGTTGGAAAACGACAGGCGTTTAACGGTTAGGGCGTTGATGGCAAAATTCGATGTAAGCTACGGGACCGTGCAGACTATTCTTACATGGGATTTGAACATGTGAACGATAAGAAATTTTTTTTATCATAACACTTTAATTGTTTTTCAATTACACGATGTCTTGAATAATTGAAACTTAGGATATCGAATATCTACGTTCCAAACCTTGCAAAATGAGCATTTTCATAATGAAAAATACATGTTTTAACAATGTAGTTAATGGTGAATTCTTATTTTTTATCTGAATATTTTTTTTATATGTTTCTAAAACGGAAATGCATTTTTTAAGTTTAACCATACCTGATAACTAACACTAGGTGCACGCGCGCTGGGTCCCGCGTCTCTTGAAAGACACGGAGATGATCCGTCGCGTGCAGGATTCACCAGCCTTCTTCGTAGAGTGAACCGAGAAGGGGACTACTTCCTCAGTCACAACATAACGACGGACAAAACCTGGTTATGGTTCTATGACCCAGAAACCCGGTCACAGTCGAGACGCTGTAATAACGTGCAACGTCAACGACGTCATCAGTGTCATCTTACCGTGCGCCGTGACACTAGACATATGCTCGCGTAAAGCTCTCTATTTCCATTGTTTGTAAATGTTTTTGAGAACTGTTTTCTGTATTCTGTAGCGGATTGATTTCGCAAACTGTTATATGTATTTTTATTTATCCTGATGAAATATTCTACTTGCTATTTATATAATCCGGTTTATTTTTGATCAACCCTCGTAAAAGAAAGTAAAACAATGAATGATAAAAATAGACAAACGTTGTTTTTTTTAAAAAGTTTGTAAACCATTTCTAACAAAATCAGCAAAATTAATTTCTACAATTTTTTGAAGAATATAACTATAAAGAAGAATAGGAAAAATATCATCATTATAATCATCATCATCATCATCATCATCATCATCATCATCATCATCATAATCATCATCATCATCATCATTATTATTATTATTATTTTTGTTCAGTCACAGTTATAATGAACAACAGCAACAAGACATGAAAACAACATCAACAAAAACATCACCATCCTCGTCGTTGTCATCATCATTAAGAGAAGACCTGTGTAAAGAATACCTATATCCAGAAGAGTATCCAAGGGAGGTAACTATACAAGTAAATTAGCATAGATTTCTATCATGCAAGAGGACCAGGGTTCAAATCCCACTGGAAGCTATTTTTTTTTTGTAAGCCTAGAGCTTAAATAATTGGCATATTTCTTTTTTTCCTGTGTAATTCTGTCATTGAATATAAAATTCTCATGATTTAAACTAAAATAAGCAAAATAATCAAGATTAAAGGGGTTTTCGCTATCAGAATAGTGTTTATTCAAGTAATCAATTTGAAAATTTCTAAAACTGGACGGTAAACTTCTCTGAAATTTTGTTTAAATTTTGTTTAACGTATATAGTTAAAAAATGGTAAAGTTTGGTATATTGCACCAATCAGGATTTTGCACAATTTTCATTAATTTAGTCTCGTGAAATATAAAAAATGCATTTTTAAATTTATTTGGTCAAAAAATGTCATTTTAAGATAAATTCTGAATTTATATATAATTATATCTTTAATTGGTTTAGTAAAATATAACATATTTTGGTTAAACTGTAAAAAAATAGGGTTGAATTTATCAATAACAAAAAATTTTGTCACCGATTAAAGAAATTGGATACTTTCACATTTTTTTCTCACTTTTTTAAATAAAAAAAAAACTAAAAATCTAAAAAACTACACGGTGAAAATCATTAAAATTTTGCATACAAGTCAGTGGTATGAAGCAGTTGATGAAAATATAATCAGATATTGGATTCTTAATAGTGCATATTACAAAGGTCTTACCTTAACAAGTTCAGACAAAATCTCCGGCTTTTTAATAAAGAATTTTTGGCAGGCCTGTTAACTCATGCTCTCGTTTCCTCAACTTCTTTAGCTGCGTGGACAGGCTGTTGTCACAATTCCTCATATGCATATTAAATGTTTTTAATTATACATATACCTTTTTAAAATGCATATTTCTAAACTACATATTATTGACATATATAAGCAGTTTTAAATGTACATTATCAACTTAAAATGATATTTCCCCTACTGGGGAGCAAACACATACGCTACAGCGCCTAGCCGTGCAATGCCAACCACGCTACCTGTTGAGCCAACCGGGACAACTTCAAGAGGGTAGATCGGATAAGCCTGCAAAAAGTTTTCATCACTTCATAACACTATTATATCTGTTAACTGTCATCTTAAGTATCTTTCATGATGATATATGATTTGTAATGTAAACAGTTGTTGTGAAAATAATGACTAAAATAAAGAGATTAAAGGTTTAAAGGTGAACTATTTTCAAATTGAAATTCTGTATCTCCTTACAAACAATTTTTTGCGCAACTAACATATCATGTTAGGAGTGGTGAAAGATACTCCGGATATTGTCTATGTGACATTGCAGGGGCTAATCTAGAGGTTTTAAGTTAAGACAGAAAGCAGGACTCCCCAAAGGAAAAAAATTAAATGAGGTGATAATGTTGGTTTTTCTAGTAATTGAAGAGCTTTGTCTGGCTTGTGAAGATACGGCAAACGTGTATGTGTTTTTCTTATAATAAACACCCATCAACTTTTGTATGTGGAGTGCGCTGCTTTCCCCCATCTGGATCCACCATTCCATGCAATCGCATTGTAGCCGATCGTATACAGTTTTGGCGATAGAGATTCGTTCTGAACATTTGAACATATCTTCCGTATTTACATTGTGAGTATTGCAAAAAAGGGCCCTACTATTTTATAATTCGACATCGTAACTCAGCCGATATGAGAAATGTGTTTCATCTCCGACTTTATGTATGTATATACATGTATTAAAGCGACAGTAAGGTGGTTAGAGCAACCCAAAATATAATAAAGACGATTTCGGACTGGGAGGTCGCGGCTCGCGCCGCTTTTATATGTTGATAATTAAAAAAAGAAAGAAAACAAACAGATATTCATTAAACCTACAATTCATTTAAATAAAACTAAATAAGCAATAAGCGTTGATATGAAACGTTATCCATGTGAAAAAGATGATGTTCTAATGCAAAATTAAGAAAATGAAAAAAAAACATGTTTTAAATGTCTAGCTGTTATTTTAGTACATATTCAGTCAGTAGACGGTTGAGCTTCTAATCTGCCTTCTATATAATTGATAAATATTGTAATGAGTAAATGCACACTAAAGAGATGGCCGCTGGAGTCAACAGGGTCGCCCTTAGTAGTACCGTTGCAAATGGGCATTAGCTCTCCTCTCTTTTTTGGACTGGTCCCGTTTGACATGGAGAGGACCCTTCGTTAGGCTTTGGATGCAAATCGCACTGTTGACCCTTACATTAAAAAATGAATGCGACTGGACAAACATGATAAGGAAAAATATGAATGCATAAGGGGAAAACAAAGGAGCTTTCACAGCAGATGATTCATGGGGACCGACAGGGAACGTGCGGTATTTGATATGTATATTAACATACAGTTCAGCCAATTGGGCTTCAAGAATTTAACTACAATATCTCCAAACCATTATAAAATACAACAACAAAACCAAAACATTATTTAACACAAAAACAAAACATTGGTCAACATTTAAGACAAACAGATGATACAAGAAGAAATTAATGACGGGCGCCTACCGGTATATTCGTTGTGATGGCGACTTAAAACAGACCTAAACACCCATACATGAATATATTTTGCATGTGTCATTTACAGGCTCCAGAATGTGCTCGACATAAAAATTTAAAATCAAGTTGAGATATGGGACTTTGAAAAAAAGTAATTGCACACCTGCTCTTTGTTTTGTTTAAGTTTGAAACCCATACACAATAACTGTTCTCTTTGACAGGTTCTAGACTTATTATTACTAGAGCTATCACTGAAGGTGATTAATACCCCCGTAATACTGCTTTGTCAGAGTATACAGAAATGATGTTTGCATCTTTCATGGGTGAAAGTTGAAAAATAATTGAAATCCTGAAAATTTGCTGCAAAAGTTGTGTTTAAAAATAGCAACTTGGGTTTTCACCGGATGTAAACAAAACTGTAAAAGTAGTTGACGTCAGAAGATTTTGTTGAATCGTGCCCCCCTTCTAAAAAAAATGGACTGATCCAAATGAAAAAAAAAATATGTCATGCAAATCTAATCACGAACGTATGTTAAAAGTTTGAAAACTGGAGAAGTAGTTTGTGTCATAAGATTTTGTTAAATAATGCTCCCCTCAAACCAAAAATGGACTGATCCATAAGAAATATGTCACTAACATGCGCACTTCATGCAGAACATATGATTTCAGTTTCAAGTCGATATCTTGAAAACTGTAGAAGTTTGCATAACACGATTTTGTTAAATCATGTCCCCTGCAAAAAGTAATGGACTGATCCACACGAAAAATATATCACGCACATCTACACTTCATGCCGAACATATGTATCAAGTTTCAAGTCAATATCATAAAAACTGTAGAAGTAGTTCGCGTCACAAGATTTTGTTAAATCGTGCTCCCCTCCGAAAAATAATGGACTGATCTACATGAGAGAAAAAAAATTTGCGCAAATGTACCAAGAACATATGTTTAAAGTTTCAAGTCGATATCTTGAAAACTGTTGACGTAGTAAGTGTAGAAGTTTGCATAACACGATTTTGTTAAATCATGTCCCCTGCAAAAAATAATGGACTGATCCACACGAAAAATATGTCACACATATCAACACTTCATAACAAACAAATGTAGTAAGTTTCAAGTCAATATCTTAAAAACTGTAGAAGTAGTTCGCGTCACAAGATTTTGTTAAATCGGGCTCCCCTCCGAAAAATAATGGACTGATCCACATGAGACGAAAAGAAAATTTGCGCAAATGTACTCACGAACATATGTTGAAAGTTTCAAGTCGATATCTTGAAAACTGTTGACAAAGTAAGTGTAGAAATTTGCATAACACGATTTTGTTAAATCATGTCCCCTGCAAAAAATAATGGACTGATCCACATGAAAAATATGTCACGCACATCTACACTTCATGCCGAACATGTGTATCAAGTTTCAAGTGAATATCTTAAAAACTGTAGAAGTAGTTCGTGTCATAAGATTTTGTTGAAACATACTCCCCTGCTAAAAAATAATGGACTGATCCACATGAAACAAAGTATGTAATGGAAATCTACTCACAAACGTATGTTTAAAGTTTGAAAACTGGAGAAGTAGTTTGCGTCATAAGATTTAAAATAAAAGTTTTTGTTAAATAATGCTCCCCTCCAAAAAAATGGACTGATCCGCAAAAAAATATGTCGCTTACATGCGCACTTCATGCAGAACATACAATTTTAGTTTCAAGTATTATATCTTAAAAACTGTAGAATTTTGCATAACACGATTTTGTTTAATCATGTCCCCTGCAAAAAGTAATGGACTGATCCACACGAAAAATATGTCACACACATGTACACTTCATGCCGAACATATGTATCAAGTTTCAAGTCAATATCTTAAAAACTGTAGAAGTAGTTCACGTCACAAGATTTTGTTAAATCGTGCTCCCCGCTGAAAAATAATGGACTGATCCAAATGAGAAAAAAAATTTGCGCAAATGTACTCACGAACATATGTTTAAAGTATCAAGTCTATATCTTGAAAACTGTTGACGTAGTAAGTGTAGAAGTTTGCATAACAGGATTTTGTTAAATCATGTCCCCTGCAAAAAATAATAGACTAATCCTGATGAAAAAATGTCACGCACATCTACACTTCATGCCGAACATGTGTATCAAGTTTCAAGTCAATATCTTAAAAACTGTAGTAGAAGTTTGCGTCACAAGATTTTGTTAAATTGTGCTCCCCTGCAAAAAATAATGGACTAATCCAGATGAAAAATATGTCACGCACATCTACACTTCATGCCGAACATGTGTATCAAGTTTCAAGTCAATATCTTAAAAACTGTAGTAGTAGTTTGCGTCACAAGATTTTGTTAAATCGTGCTCCCCTGCAAAAAATAATGGACTAATCCAGATGAAAAATATGTCACGCACATCTACACTTCATGCCGAACATGTGTATCAAGTTTCAAGTCAATATCTTAAAAACTGTAGAAGAAGTTCGCGTCACAAGATTTTGTTGAATCATGCTCCCCTCCGAAAAATAATGGACTGATCCACACGAAAAATATGTCACGCACATCTACACTTCATGCCGAACATATGTATCAAGTTTCAAGTCAATATCTTAAAAACTGTAGAAGTAGTTCGCATCACAAGATTTAGAAGTTTGCATAACACGATTTTGTTAAATCATGTCCCCTGCAAAAATAATGGACTAATCCACACGAAAAATATGTCACGCACATCTACACTTCATGCCGAACATATGTATCAAGTTTCAAGTCAATATCTTAAAAACTGTAGAAGTAGTTCGCATCACAAGATTTAGAAGTTTGCATAACACGATTTTGTTAAATCATGTCCCCTGCAAAAAATAATGGACTAATCCACACGAAAAATATGTCACGCACATCTACACTTCATGCCGAACATATGTATCAAGTTTCAAGTCAATATCTTAAAAACTGTAGAAGTAGTTCGCGTCACAAGATTTTGTTAAATCGTGCTCCCCTCCGAAAAATAATGGACTGATCCACATGAGAAAAAAAATAGTTCGCGCAAATGTCCTCACGAACATATGGTTAAAGTTTCAAGTCGATATCTTGAAAACTGTTGACGCTGTAAGTGCCACAGACAGACCGGGTCAACCAACCAACCAACCGGATGATGACTCCTATATACCCCCTATACTTCGTATACGGGGGTATAATTATCTGCCCGTACCATAATGCATTGCACGTGTTGGCACTAAACTTGTACCCAGGCGGGACTGGTAGTTATCAGTAGAAACTTTTCATAGAAAGGTGAAATATGCATATCAGGAATCGCCCCATTCAGAAAAACAGCCTCCCCACACAGTCAAGGAGAAGAGAGGGAGAGAGAGCATGGTTAATAAAATTATCAGTTTCAAAAAAGACACCACTAACAATAAACAAAAATGAGAACCCGAGGGGTTACCGCCTTGGAACGGTCAGTGGCAAATCAAATTGCCACTGGGGGTTTAAACCAGGTTCTAGGGTGCACCAACCTCACACTTTCCCCAACAGGTTCTCATATCACAAAACAAGTACAAGTTGTCTTGGTGAAAAGACTCCAACCCACTTATCGGCTTAACAATGTTGCATGCAAAAGCACACAAACATATAAAACATAAGAAGCTAAGAGCATTGCAAAGCCATATGGGGCGGGTACTCAATGATCTTACCGAGACCAGAGCTCCTGGAGTAAAATCAGCAAGAACACGATGACAGGGAAAAAAACAAATCGAGCTTCTAGGTTCTTTTAAGAAAAGATTTCCCCATTAACCTTCATAAACTCTTAAACCCCTGCCACCGTCGTGCAACCAATGAGGTAAGCATAATGATCAACTGTAGAAGGGTTAATCACCAGGTCTGCCGAGCGCTGTAAAATATCATGTTAGTAACCTTTCTTTTTAAATTTACAGATGGTTTTTACGAATAACCGGGAGAAATTAACACTGCCTTTTATCTTTTTAACTTTATAAATTAAATCTCCATAAAAAAACTGGCTGTGAAATACCTTGTTGCAAAAGTGATTTTAAACTGCATTTATATTTATGAATTAAATCTGGGTAAGAGTCATTTCATTTTAGATCTCATTATGGCGATCTTTTTTCACATAAAATGCACCGCTGTAACATATATTTAAAAAGAGAATTTTCTTTACGTTTATGGATTCATACTATAGAGATGTAATGCATTTTTATACACGAAGAGCTATAACATAAACGGTACAACAAAACTTTAGAAACACCTCAACTTTCTTGCACATTGTATGTTGAACGGAGATCTCACAAAAATGTCAAATGTATATTAGGCTGGAGAAATTTAAGTATGCTGCATAAAAACTATTTGACTATCAAAAGTTTAAGTCAGCTTTAAACCAAAATACCATTTATTTCCACAATCACATTTCGCAATTGTGTACGTCGGTTACTAATTTCGGTGTTCATGAAATTTAAAATACACGTTCTCGTTCTTACCAAAATACTGTGAGCGCTTGCCGCTCATGATTTGCATGAACACAGGTATTTCCAGTTAATGAACGACTCGTACACGGTAAGTTACCTTTACGCGATTAGAAAACGCCCTGACTAGGCTTAACTTATGGGACATCTGATTTACAAATGCTAGAAAATTGGTGTCATTATAGGACGTTATTGGTGAATTGACATTCACTTGGCAGACATCGCAATTTAAGTTAGCTTTATCAGCATAAGGTTTAAAAAATTTGATATCGCCATGTTTTCTTAACGAGTAAAATCAATGGAAAATATTTAATTCGCCCTAATCTGCTGTAAGACCATTATTGGTTGTATAAACAGAGCATCACGTGACTTTCTTCTCATCCATAATCAGGGGTACCTATATTTAGATCTACTATTTACGTACTTAAACTTGTACTTATAAAGTCGGCAATATTTTATTTGAAGTTAAGATATTGCCGATAATCTGCTCACAATTCGAATTTTACCTTTTCTTTTTCAAATATTTTCTTCTTATAGGCGTACACTACAGTTTCATCAAAATTTTCCCAATAATAGATTTCAATCAAACTTTGTCTATGTCAAGAACATGATGTTATGCAATGAAAAAAATCAAATAAAAATGGGGCCTTACCGGGGTTACTTGTTTTTTATTAGATACCGAAGATATCACATTTTGAACACTTTTTACGATTTTCTAAGATTTCTTTGTCGGCATAAAATCATAGAATGTATCACAAGAATGTCATAAATAATTCTATTTTTCAGTTAAAAACATTCTAAATTACAAATAAATTGCTAATTATTGCAATGCAAATAATGAAACACAAATAAAAAATTAAGTATTACCAAATTTACTACAAAGAATTTATCGTCAAATCTTTTCTAAGGTATGTTTTTGAGTTTACTTCAATTTAACATAATATAATTTCCTCATATACTTCCAATATATTCACCAATGTATAACAAACATAAAATAAAAAAGAAAAATGTAGGTTACCATGTTAATTTGTTCGAAATTACAATTTCAAAGGGGGGGGGGGGGGGTAATTATGTATAAACAAAAAGACAAAAAGGTATAAAGTGTACATCATTAATAATTACTGTGGTATCATTTTATTTAGCGATGGCTAAATTTTCGCGTATTTCGCGCTCGGACCAGTGCGCAAATTTAAAACCTAAGCCAAAATTTAACCGATAATCCACATACGTATCCGAAACGAGCTATGTCCGAATAAGTCATGTGAGTCAAGTGTTGGTCCGTGAACTGTGTTTTATACATTGATAAAACCCAGATTGGACCGTGAACTGTGTTTTATACATTGCATTTAGACGGTGGTAGAGTAGTTTAATACGCGTTAAAATGAACTGTAGCGTACGCCTTTAAGGGTATTAATGTGAGATAAATCATAACGCTTATCAGTAATTGTCCTGTCACGCAGGAATGAACTGGTTCATTACGTAACAATGTCATTGCCGTACAATATTTATCATGTTTCAGTCACCTGATCGAACATAAGGAAGTTGAATTCAAAGCTTCAAAATGGCGACGAGTCGAATTGATTTAACGTCCAATGAATTTATAAGCATAAAATGTGGTCCTTGTGCTGCAGAAAACAGGACTAGACAAGCAGACAAGTACTGTCTTGAGTGCAAAAAAATGAAATATGCATATCAGGAATGGCCACATCCAGCATACACAGCCTCCCCACACAGCCAAAAAGTAGAGAGGAAAAGAGAGCATGGTATTACAAAAATCAGTTTCAAACTGGACGCCACAAACAAATAACGGAAGTGAGAACCGGAGGGGTTACCGCCTTGGAACGGTCAGTGGCAAAACAAATTGCCACTGGGGGTTTAAACCAGGTTCTAGGGTGCACTAACCTCACACTTGCCCCAACAGGTTCTCGTATCACAAAACAAGTACAAATTGTCTTGGTGAAATAACTCCAACCCACCCATCAGCTCAACAATGTTGCATGCAAAAGCATACAAACATATAAACATAAGAATTTAATAGCATTGCAAAGCCAAAGGGCGGGTACTCAATGATCTTACAGAGACCAGAGCACCTGGAGTAAAATCAGCAAGAACACGATGACAGGGATAAAAGAAACAAATCGAGCTTCTAGGTTCTTTTTAGAAAAGATTTCCCCATAAACTTTCATAAACTCTTAAACCCCTGCCACCGTCGTGCAACCAAAGAGGTAATCATAATGATCAACTGTAGATGGGTTAATCACCAGGCCTGCAGAGCGCTGTAAAATATCATGTTGGTAACCTTTCTTTTTAAATTTACAGATGGTTTTTACGAATAACCGGGAGAAATTAACATCGCCTTTTATCTTCTTAAGTTTATAAATTAAATTTCCATAAAAAACTGGCTGTGAAATACCTTGTTGCAATAGTGATTTTAAACTGCACCTGTATTTATGAATTAGATCTGGATATCGGCGATAAAACTTGCAAAAGGTTTTCCTTAATTTGTGATACCGATAACCTTGTTTTAAGAGTTTTTCTGTAATGCAAAGATTACGTTCATTGAAATCATTCACATCGTTGCAAGCTCTTGAAAAGCGAACAAGCTGTGAGATATAAACCGCGTAAGAAGTCGCACGAGGAACATCGCCGTCTAGAAACGGAAAATTTACTATATTAAAATTAAAATCATCTCTTTTACCATAAATTTTAGTAGTGACGTAACCATTGTCAATGGATAGATTTAAATCAAGAAAGTTTGCTTGCTTTTCTGAAGTGTTCGCTTTATTAAGCTGTAGTTCTTTAGTTTAAATCTTATTAACCAATGATGGAAAAAGGTTATTATCTATATTTAATAAATCATCAAGGTACCTCGATGTGTTGTTAAAAGCTGTAATAATATCATCATGATGTTCGGTAGAAAGAGATAACATAAAATCTCTTTCATAACAGTATAAAAACAGATTAGCAACAAGGGGTGCACAATTAGTACCCATTGGAATGCCTATTACTTGTTTATAAATAGAGGTACCAAATCTCAAATAAATATTATCCAATAAAAATGTGAGCGCCTGTATAAGGTCTTGACAGGTCCATGAAGTATAATTATCATAAGAACCATCTGTAAAGAATGCCCTATGTTCATTACAAGCAATATATGTTTTATTTTCTCTAGCAAAAGTTTTTTCAATGAGACTGGTTAGCTTGTCTCTTATTAAATTATGAGGGAGAGAAGTATACAAGGTAGAAAAATCATATGTAGACAAACAGAACGCCTGAAAATTATTTGATTTAAGTTTCTTCGAAACGTCATTTGAATTTTTTATAGACCAAAATAAATTTTTGCCAGTAGTTTCAAAAACTTTTTCGCAATATCTAATTACATGTTCTTTTATAGCTGTAAGACAAGATGTTAAGAGCACGGATAACTTTGTAGTTGTACAAGAACTAGAGTTAGCGATAAATCTTGCTTTGTACGGTGTTTTGTGCATTTTAGGCAACCAATACATAGTAGGTACTTTGTCTTGTTTCGGCTTAACACTGATTCTAAATTTAGTAATTTGTAGAGTGTGTGCAGTAACAATATCACTCTCTGATGAAGAAGTCAGTGTATAAGCATTAGTGCTATTAAGCTCTTCAGTTTGAACATTTATATAGTGTATACGTCACACTATAATAACATTATTTGAAGCCTTATCAGCAGGTGTTAAAACAAATTTGTTGTGAAAATCTTGAATACCCTTTTTCAAATGACGAAAGTTAAAACGAGGTCGAGGTGGTAGTAAAGCTATGTTTCTTTTATAGAAGGATATACGAGTGTCAATTATTTTGAATATTTGTTTTTTCCAGTTTGAAAGAGCATTAGGCTCAGCATGTTCTCGTTTACACCATTTATTGCAAAAAGAGTTTAAAGACTCTGCAATTTCCGCACGACAGATATTAAAGTCGATGTCCGATGGAATTCTGTATTTTGGACCTTTTGAAATTAAATTGCGGATTCTAAAGTCTTTGATAACATTTAGATCCCCTGTAACGATATGACCGGCAGGTTGATAGCAAAATTTTGAATTAGAACAGTCTCAAGATGATGGTGTGTTTTCAACAATCTGTAAATCCGAGGTAATTTTGTTGTAATTGAAAATTGTGTTTCTAATAGGCTTGTTATATTTATAACAAACGATGGGTGTTTCAGTATTCTTGAAATAATTAGGTATAGCCGATTCAACAGTTTTATCTTTAAAGATACTTGGAAGGTCAATAAAATCTATGCCCTTATTTAAAAATGAAATTTTAAGAAAATGTCTTTGGTGATCAGATTCCAAGTCAATGTGTGGTCTGAGTAAGGCTTGCAACTTCATAAAGTGGATGAGTTCTAATAACAATATCATCGGCTTCCTTATCCACTTTTTGTAAACTAGAAATAGAAAGAGAAGCTAAACGCGACAGCATAGCATGTCTACCAGAATGTTTTAAAATATTTTGAAGGTCATGAATAGAACAATGAATACGTGATTTTCTTTTGATGTTACCATTAATCCTTATCCCGTGTGACCTCGATTTTCGTTTTCGTAATTCTAGCAAATCAAAAATGTCAAAATCAGGATTATTTGAAATGTTGCCTTCTTGATAAATATTATCATTTAATCCAAGTGGATAGGGTGTTTGGAGTTTTTGTGTCCATTTTTGCTCCGATATAAGTCTAGTCGAAATATCAACGCGATCAGAGCTACGCCCTGCGCGTTGAACACAATAAAGACCAATTTAGTGGTGGACGTTCCGACTCAAAATTGAGTCGGAAGAAAAATTCTTAAAAAACCAATAAAACAACAAAATTGGAATGAAAGAATTAGTTACCTTTGAAGATATATTCCTTAAGAAGTAATTTCTACACACTTTATTATATGACATAGGTTCATAAGACAATAATCCTATTTAAACTACACCCTGTAACACATCGATACAATTTCCCTATTCGCCATTGAATGCGTGACGTCATAGCAGTAAAGTGCACAATGCGGAATCATGTACGCGGGTTTTTACGACGATAATTTTATAGTGATTTTTAACTGCTATATATCTTATGCCCTTAATTGACATAGTTATCAAAATTACGATAAATATTCAATATTATTACCAAGGAATTTGTATATTTGTGTAAAAGCGTTTTCCACCCTATAATAGACCTTTAATGTTTTTAACCTTTGGGATTTTGACCATCAAAAATTATCTAAAAATCCCGTAGGTTAAAATATTTTGACCAATATAAGTCTAGCTCTAATTTTAAATGCTCTAGAAGCACTGCTATCAAATATAACTTTTTTAACAGGTTGAATATTAACATGTTTTAAAGTGTGGCCTGATCGTTTGAAATGTTTATATAAAAAAGTATTGATTTTATGATTGTTTCTTATTTTCGAACAGTGCTGACTAAAACGTGTTTTCAAAGGGCGCCCAGTTTGTCCAACATATTGAATCCCACAATTGAAAGCATTTCAAGTTAAAACATAAATAATATTGTCTGATTGTCAGTCAATGTCTGAATCGATGTTAACTGAAAAAGTTCTACCATTGACTGTAGATTTAATTGTTGAACTACATTTTAAAAATCTGCAGCACTTGCACCTCTTTAAATCGCACTTGTATATAAATGGATACGATCTGCGTCTTCCGTCGATAATTTTAAAAGGTGTGGAAATGTTATATTTTTGAAGAATATGTGATTTTATAGGTGACAATTTTATTTTTAAATTATTTTTAAATAAATTAGTGCAATGTGCACTCTGCAAACCAGTCAAATTGACGGAAGTGGCCGACGATAGATTAATTGTAGATAAACGAACTGACGGTTGCAGGTATGTAAAAGTATTTAATTTAGCTGGAATATGAACAGAAGACGCAGAGGATAGCCTTGGATTTAAAATATTTGTTTTAATTTTGTTCGCCATGATTGATGTGTTGAGAAAATACCATTACATGAAAAGCGACTATGAATTATATTGAAAATTATCGAGTGACGTAATAACGTCATAACATCGTCATATGTCCTGCGCGCCTTCAGAATAGGAATTATTCTAAAAATAGCACACAGGACAATTCCAAAATTAATAACGTAATGAAACACTGATCCCAAAGTTGTGGGACTGTAAAAATAGAAATCGAGTATGCCAAAAGGACCATATCTGGTTCCAGATATTATACAAGATAATCTAAATTTAAACATGGATTACTACTGTCTGCCATGTACGTGCGTGCACAAAAGGTTCCCAGCATTAAAGGAGCACTTGTTTACCTCACTAATTGTAGACTTCCAATAACCCTGATTGAAACACACTTTTTAACAGACAAGGGCCCAATATCATAAAACTAAAATTGGATACCAGCCTAAAATCTTAAACATCTGATTCTCTGAAATAGCGACCAGTCGCCATTTCATCCAATAAGATGCTTGAGCTTTGAGACTGGTCACTAGTGTTAATTTTATAGTCTTGGGCCAAGGACCGTCGATACTTTTGGTAAAGTACTTAATAGACACTTTTCTCTTGTTTCAAATTGTTTCTTCCATAATCTATCGGTTTGTGGAAGTTGCTGCCTCGCAAAATAAAACATGCAACATCATTTCGAGGGTTTGGTGCAAAACTGGACTATCACTTGTCTAAATCTTAATTTGTTAGACCTTTATTGCAATAAGCCCTAGATTTATTTCCTTCAGATACAGAACAAACAGCTAAGTGTAGCCCTAGACGTTTATCCACTTATAGGATTACTCACCTTATGTGTCTAGACAACTTATAATAAAAAATATAAATAAAGTCGGTTGTAGAAATATAATTAATAGACTTCCTTACTTCTTTCCTCTCTGTTATTGTTTTATGCTGTGTGGGGATGCTATGGCTTATTTATGTGGACATTTCTAATATGCATTTTTCACTTTTTTGAAAATATTTTAAGAAAACTGTGTAATTCACTGAGAAATTGCTTACCATTATCTGTTGAATGATAACAGGTTTTATGTGCATTTGAGCTATCAACGCAAACTCACAATACAGCTTTTAAGGATCGACTGGTCACATATTTCTCAGTTCTTATTGTTGGTGTGTTGCCTTAACATATTCTAACAGTGAGAACAATCCTTGATACGTTGCCTGCATTCATCATGCAAACATTTAGCAGTTTATACTGTATGGTATATATGCAGAGCTGTCGATAAAATTTCGATGCAAAGTGCTTTAATCTGATGTTTGCATAAAAATGGTTTTTTACAATAGCGAAAGGCTACTTTGTTAAGTTAAAACTTGTCCAGAACAGAAAAAGGTGATAGTTTCTAACTGGACTACAACTTGATATTTTTGCCTCGTAAGGCAAAATAATCAAATTGTCGTTTGCTCAAATTTGACGTCATTTCAATGATAGTTCGAATGCAGTTTCGCCTTTGATGCGCTCCTTATATGGTTGAATTTCACTCACAACAGATCCTAAAATGTACTGTTTACAGTTTTACCTGCCTAAGCAGCCACCTGTGAACAGCAACCACCTTTCTTAAACAGGCAGTTTAAATATGTTCTAAATGGACATTTTGTTCTCATTATAACCTGTCCTCAACAGCCACCTGCGTAGAGCAGCCACTTTTTGTCAATCCCTCGGGTGGCTGTCAAAGATTGGTAAGAATGTAGTCATTTATTTCGGCAAAATAAGATTTTTTTCAGTCATTACATTGTAATAGGCATTGTTGAGCGTCACAATTAACATGAACAGACACTGAAGTATAGGCAGCTTATAAAATTGCTGGAGTTATAATAAAACTCTTTTCACTACTAGTAGCAGATATAATATTTTAGAATAAACTGTGAATAGGCAGCTTTAAAGAGAAATATGATATTTTCACTAAACCTTAGAACTCGAATTTGCCGCGTTGACTACGTACTGGCTGCTGGGGGGAGGGGGGTAATTAACGTTGCCGGTATCTTAAACGGTGTAATATTAAAAACAATCTTTTGAAATCCAAATGCGTTCAAATGCTAGTCATATCTTAAATAAAACACGGTTACAGTACGTTCCAAACATAATCCGATACATGTTGCAAATCGAGTTGCCAAGTACATAACCGCAAAATGCTTATATCGTCACCTTAGAGCAAATACAGTATAGGCCTATCTCGTTTTATTTTAATAATAATAATACTGTTAGTATACTGCTAGTTTCAACACAGTATATTACCTTAAAATAACCCGTTACCGATGACGTATAGTAAGATTACGTATATCAAGGTTATCCGATCAACCTTTTTGGGGTTGTCCCGGTAAGCTCAATTGGTTACGTCGTCGGAATTGCAGGGCTAGGCGCTGTCGCCATGACGGTGCGCGTTCGCTCCCAGGTAGAGGTAATATCATGTTTTTAGTAATAATTCATATGTATACATCAGCGCTTCTGATAAGAGAAGTGCTGACATGTCTTTTGATTTTCTGATGGCAGATACCCTTTGAATTATATATTTGGGCATTTGGCCGGGGGGGGGGGGGGGGTTAATGGTAATAGTGCTTGTTGAGTACTATAACGTAACGTAAACTTGTGCGCCACGCAAAAGTATGTGACGTTCATGACGTCAACGTTATTGTTGTTGTGTGTATACTTGTTATGGACGTTGAACAAGGGAGTCGCTCAATACAATCTGAACCGTTCACAACGTCTTTGCTCTCTCTCTTACGAGTTTCCCATTTACGATCACGCCGATATTGTTGCACTCACTTGACCAGGATAACCATGAATCTACAAAAACTTCATACACAAAGAGAGGGACACCAACGATTTATTGAGAGATACTTTGAGAAAATTGAGCACGCAAAGGAGAACGAATCTTTGGTGGAGTTCAACGCAATTCTGAAGACCATCGAAGAAAAACTGCAAGTTCTACATATACTTAATGATAAAATCATATCACAGACAGACGCAGATGGAACTGCAGAAGAGACATTTCAAACCGACGAGTACACCATGGAATTGGAGATCAAGTTGTGTCACCTACGAGCGTTCCGAGATCAGCAGAAATCGGTTCCAGTACAACCCGCCGAGTCGATCAAGGAAATTCAGGTCACAACGAAGAGCAGAGCAACAACAACAACGGTTTGTATCCTACCGCAAATTCTTTTCATCCTGAGAGAACTGTAAGTAAATTTTCTCAATCTAGTAGCGCTGTAAACTCATCACAATTCTTGTGAGTGTGTTTGAGTTTATTTATAGACGCCCTTAGCAAAGCATATGGGCGTCTGTCTATAATTATTGTATTACTATATTTAGAGTGCTCATTTATTTTTTTAAATCTACAGTATTTAAAATCTTCTATATTTAAATAATTTTGTTTAAACAATTTTTTAAAACTAGTTTATAGGTCTCTTAAAAGAATTCGTCTATTTAAAATTTAATGTAGAATCAATATAATTGATCCGAATTGCAGAACCCAACAGCGGTGGAAAATAACATTATATAGTTTGGATGTAAAGGGTCCAAAGAGAAGTACAAAATTGAAAGTAAATAGCAAAAGTATGCTATTTTTGCAATCACAACATGTAAAAGTGACCAAGCCCAATTTGTGGTTGGCAAGCCTATAAGATAATTACATAAAATGTTAGTAAGATATGTTAGGACTTGCCAACTCTTGTAGTGGATCCAGGATAGCGTATGCTCCGACTTACAAGGATCCACTTTGAATCATATATAGTAAAATAAAATTATATATATGTACATAAATGTACAGTCGGTTTTTATATAGCGTTAAACCGACGTTGTCGGAGACTTGAAACAAACTGGGCTAAGTAGTCGTGATATGCAATTATAAATTTTACCTATAACCGCCGCTGATGGGTCCTGTTTAAAAATTAATCCCCTCTGACAGCGTTAAAACGAAAACGAAAGTAAAACATCACTCCCGTTCCGTATATACGAGTACATAACGGACACCTTTCTAGGGCCACGTAAAAACACATGGATACTAAAATATAATAATATATACAACTTATAATAAAAAGGAGTGCTGTCAGAGGAAATTGTTATTAAATAATTAAAAGAAACCATGGCAGGTCTTAATTAGGGACTATTAATGCAAGAAGCCAGATAGTATACGTGTCCCGGTGAAGCCCCGAAACCAGCACACACACGAAATAATGAGAAAATATGTTTCTCGAGCTTAACTCAAAAAACGGATAGAAATTAAACCAATGAAAGACACCCGTTGGGCGTCCAATGAAAATTACTCCTAAGACTATAATCGTCCAGTCAGGGAGCTTACTAATAACCAATGAGAAGAAAAGACATGTATAGAGTAGTTTTTACTCTAAAATCACGAATAAATGCGTACTGGTAGTGTAGACCCACTACCGTACAATGATCAATTCGCGTTGAATTAATTTTATTTCAATAAACAGTTCTATCGCTGGATAATAACCAGCTGATGAACATAGGGATATTAAAAACTATTATAGATTAGGTTTCAGCTATTTAAGCCAGAGAAAAGAAATTTCATTACCATTATGGCCCACATGTAAGAGGCGAGACAATTCTCATTTCACAACATGCCGTGCCCGTGGTATTGAAATATGAAATATTAATATTACAACAGAAAAATTGATTTATAAAGTAGTGTGTGCAGGGCCCAGAACAACACCTAAGACCCAACTGTTTAAAGCCTTTCTGATACAGAGCTCCCAGCACCCCAGGATGAAGCACTGAACCAGGGTTTTACAATATATGAAAGAGTTTGAAGGATCATGATGGTTTCCCACATTTATAATATTTAGGGGACTAGGGTGTATATATAATTGTATGTAAGTATTTTTCCAGAATAATCTGGTAATTATGACTTTAAAAATACATATGAATTAAGACAAATTATAGGTTAAAGACCTTTAAATTTATAATTGAGTGATATCAAATATATAGAGATATCAGATTGTACAAACAAATTTTACCCATATCTGCAGGGCTGATGTACCCGTGTTAGGCAGTCCACACACATGGCATTAAATCATCAGCCCAAAACAGACAGGATCAAATTTGCAGGTTAAAACAAAATAAGTTAACATGAAGGTAGGAGCTTTATATATGCCCCAAATATACATCATAGGGTACTTTTTGAAACAGATTACCCAGTGGTGTTCAGATAAAGGCCTGGGGTTGGGAATGAATTATGTTTGAAAAAGTGAAAAATATTAGTGTCTCAAACCAATCTTAGCAATAGCTAGGATTTTAGTATTAAATAATAGTATAGTATTAAATATTTTATCATTAAAGTCAGTGGTGATTCACATTTTAATCTGGTATGTAGACCAGAAATCATAAAATGAAGTAAAGATACTTCTTTTCAACAAATAATTTGTTGAATATAGGAATATTTATATTAAACTAATAAGGTAATGTAAATTTCTTAGAAATATGTAATGGAGTGAAAATTTAATAGAAGATTTCCAACTATTGTATAGTATTGATATAATCTGGTATATTAGAGACACACAATATCTTCACTCAGTGGGGCCTATGATCCTAAGAAGAAGTATCCAGTCAATTTTATATTTTGTCAGACATCTGACAATCTAAAATGTAGGTTTCAAGAGCCTTAAAAACAGATGCACCAAGACTTTTACTAGGAAACAAAATTTCCCTAGTAGTAAAACTTAAGTTTAAGGCAGAAAAACTGCTTTAAGTTTATTTATATGGTCTTTGTGCATACTGCATTCAGTAAGAAAGTGTGTAACAGTGTACTTGACCCTGCATTGTGGACAAATAGGGTCAACTTTAAGAATATGCTGCCCGGCAGAGCCCGGCAGCAAATTTGTCCCCAATCTCAGACGGGTAATGCACTTGTCAACTCTGAAATTATCAGAGTATACCATGGGCCGTCCGAGCCCCACGGAGTATCCAGAATCAGGAAGCCTCTCACTCAAGGATTTCTCCCATCGTTCGAGCATATTCTTCCTGACCATGGAATAAACCTCAGTTGGTGCAAGTTTTACACTGTTATCAATAGTTGGATGGCTCAGACCTGATTTGGCCGCCCTGTCAGCCAGTTCATTTCCATAGACACCAATATGAGCTGGGCACCACACAAACACAGTTTTTAATTTACATGAGACCAGAATATGATTTATTTCCAAAATATCTGTTAAAATATCTGGTCTAGACCTACTGTTGCCTGACTTTATAGAAACCAAAGATGAAAGTGAGTCAGACAAAATAATTGTGTTACTGTGTTTGTGTTCATAGATCCACATTACAGCATTTTTGATTTATATTAACTCTGCAGTATATATTGAAGTAAAATTTGAAAGTCTTTGAGTTTTTTCATAGTTGAATGTTGGGATGACCACTGCAGAGGCAACCTTCCCAGTATCTGGGCATTTTGACCCATCTGTATAAATTTTGGTAAAATTGTTGTATTTTTCATCCAGATACAAATTAACTTCAGCCAAAGAGATATTGGGAAGGTCACATTTTTTAATTAATTTTGTAGCTCAAACTGATGTCTACTTCTGGTTCCCTGACCAGCCAAGGCGGCAACACCCCCGGCCTGAACCAAGCAATCTCAACCTCCTTGAGACCACACATCTCTGCAAGTTCCTGGGACTGAGCCCCGAAAGGTAATGCGGGGTCCTTATTTTTGGACTTGCAGAAATATGAAGTCCCAAGGATGTTATTGACTGGATTGAGTTTATTAGCTTTAACCCTGGCCCAGTACTTAACGCTCTGCTCAAGCCTTCTTAGTCTGAGAGGTGGCACGCCGACCTCAACTTCAAGGACACATGCCGGTGTGGAGGAGAGAGCCCCACGGGCCAACCTGAGGGCCCGGTTCTGGATAGTGTCAAGTTGTTTTAGAATTGTTGATGTAGCACAAGAATAGATCTGTGCACCATAATCTATTTTTGAACGTATTAAAGACTTATATAGGAGTAAAAGGCTATTTTTATCAGAACCGAAATCAGTGCCTTTTAACATCCTCATAACATTTAAGTCTTTTTGGCACCGGTTAACCAAATCCTTATTGTGTTGCACAAAAGTGAGTTTTTTTATCCAAAAGAAGGCCTAAAAATCGTGCAACTTTTTCAAATTTTATAGGTGTGCCGCCTAAAGTAACGTCCAAAGTGTGCTGTTTTTGATTCCCCAAAAGAACACCCACAGTTTTGGTTTCAGAAATTTTAAATCCCCAATTTTTGGCCCAACCCCATAGAGAGTCCAACCCAGCCTGTGCATCTTTGGCTAGTTTAACCCAATTGGACCCAACTTTCCAGGTTCCAGAATCATCTGCAAACTGGCTAATGACCATCCCTGATCCTTTGAGTGTCTCAGTGAGCCAGTTTATTATCAGATTGAATAATAACGGGGACAGGATGGACCCCTGGGGGGTTCCCCTGTCAAGATAGCCTGGATCAGAAAGAGCCCCATCAACCTTGACCCTAATCCTCCGGTCCTCCAGGAAGGCCCTAATGTACCGGAAACAAGCCCCCGTGATCCCGTATTCTTTTAATTTAGATAGTACCCCAAAATGCCAAGTTAAATCGAATGCAGATTGCAGATCTAAAAAGATTGCCAAAACTGATCTACTTCTATTCATTGCCGAAATAATATCATGCTGCAATCTGCTTAATTGATCTAGGGTACTGCGCCCCTTTCTAAAGCCAGATTGAAAGGGATTAATATAATTATTACTTTCTAAACGAAATTCTAGCCTTGATTTAACCATTCCCTCCAGTAATTTACCTGAATGGGAAGTAAGGCTGATCGGACGATAAGATTTTGGATCGTTTTTGGGTTTGTTTGCTTTTGGTAACGGGACCACACAGGCCTCTCCCCAGTCCAACGAGTAGATTCCCCCGTTCCACACTGCATTATACAGCCTCAGCCACAGAAGTAGGGCCGAGTCCGGCATGTGTCTGAACATGACGTACGATATTTTATCTAGTCCCGTCGCGGAATCACGCCTAGTACTAATAGTCTTTTTTAGTTCAGCCAAAGTAAAAGGAAGATTTAAAGGTGTATTATTTTCCCCCGGCTCGTCAATTTTTTGTTGATTTTGTTTTTGAAATGAGCTTTGAAATTCCAAAGTTTCTAAAGGTACACTGTCATTAGAGGAAACGCTTGCATAATGTTTAACTAAAACTGTGAATCTTATTCCAAAAAACCCTAGATGAACATTTTTGTATCGAAACTGATTCATAGAATTCCTGCAAGTGTTGTTTTTTGGATTCCAAAATAATTTTTTTAGTAATATTTTCTAATTCTATTAATTTTTCACCATTTGCTGGACAGGGGTTTCTTTTTAAGTTTTTGATAGCTCGTTTTTTATCCTGTACCGCTTTAGTACAGGCGTCATTCCACCACGGGACCACACCGTGCCCAGACAGCCTCCCGGAAGAGGCCGGCACGCACCTCTCAGCGATGTCCAAGAAAACAGTATTTAAATTTTCTAAATATAATTCTGTGTCCTCATTATAGACTTCCTCAGGAGAAATCTCACTACAGAGCTGAGTGAATTTATTCCAATCAGCTTTTTTTAAGTTGAATTTGTTGATATAGTCAGCTTTAGAATTTTCATAATTTTGATTGATTGTTATAATTTGTGGACAATGGTCTGACCCGAAAGTATAATCTAAAACTCCCCATGCCGAAATGGCCGAAATTTTCATCTCATTTAGAGTCATGTGTGAGCGAACGTCACCGTCACGGCGACAGCGCCTAGCCCTGCAATTCCGACGACGTAACCAATTGAGCTAACCGGGACAACCCCAAAAAGGTTGATCGGATAACCTTGATATACGTAATCTTCACTATACGTCATCGGTAACGGGTTATTTTAAGGTAATATACTGTGTTGAAACTAGCAGTATACTAACAGTATAATTATTATTCAAATAAAACGAGATAGGCCTATACTGTATTTGCTCTAAGGTGACGATATAAGCATTTTGCGGTTATGTACTTGGCAACTCGATTTGCAACATTTATCGGATTATGTTTGGAACGTACTGTTACCGTGTTTTATTTAAGATATGACTAGCATTTGAACGCATTTGGATTTCAAAAGATTGTTTTTAATATTACACCGTTTAAGATACCGGCAACGTTAATTACCCCCTCCCCCCAGCAGCCAGTACGTAGTCAACGCGGCAAATTCGAGTTCTAAGGTTTAGTGAAAATATCATATTTCTCTTTAAAGCTGCCTATTCACAGTTTATTCTAAAATATTATATCTGCTACTAGTAGTGAAAAGAGTTTATTATAACTCCAGCAATTTTATAAGCTGCCTATACTTCAGTGTCTGTTAATGTTAATTGTGACACTCAACAATGCCTATTAATGACTGAAAAAATCTTATTTTGCCGAAATATAAGACTACATTCTTACCAATCTTTGACAGCCACCCAAGGGAGTGACAATAAGTGGCTGCTCTACGCAGGTGGCTGTTGAGGACAGGTTAAAATGAGAACAAAATGTCCATTTAGAACATATTCAAACTGCCTGTTTAAGAAAGGTGGTTGCTGTTCACAGGTGGCTGCTTAGGCAGGTTAAACTGTAAACAGTACATTTTAGGATCTGTTGTGAGTGAAATTCAACCATATAAGGAGCGCATCAAAGGCGAAACTGCATTCGAACAGTCATTGAAATGACGTCAAATTTGAGCAAACGACAATTTGATTATTTTGCCTTACGAGGCAAAAATATCAAGTTGTAGTCCAGTTAGAAACTATCACCTTTTTCATAGCTGTGAAGGAATAATAGATAAATGTATGTTCCTTTCCAAATATAGCAACATGTTTAAATATATGACAGTCTTCCTTCACAGCTTAAAAGAAGAAAGGAAAAGAAAGCATGAGTTATAAATGATCAGTTTCAAAGTAGCCACCACCTACAATTGAAGAAATTAAGAACAAGAAAGGTTGGAACGGTCAATTGCATAAGCACTTAACCAACTTTTAAAAATGAAAGAGTACCATGATCATTTCCCCAGCCAAAATGCCCAAATATATAACTCAAAGGGTTTTTGCCAACAAAAAAGCAAAAGATATATCAGCACTCCTCTTATCAGAAGCGCTGAGTTATACATATGAATAATTAAAAAAATAGATTACCTCTACCTGGGAGCGAACCCGCACAATCACGGCGACAGCGCCTAGCCCTGCAATTCCGACGACGAAACCAATGGAGCTAACCGGGACAACCCCAAACAGGTTGATCGGATAACCCTGATATACGCAATCTTCACCGAACGACATCGGTAACGGGTTATTTTAAGGCAATAGACTATGTTGAAACTAACAGCAAACTGGTTACAAGTAGCGGTCATTAACGAAAATTTGTTGATTTTTGAAACCTCAAGGCTAAGTGGGAATTAATTAATAGAAATAAGATATGACGGCTGCCAATTTGTTCAAATTACATTTGTCTACGGCTTCTCAAAAATGACAGAAATGTAACTGCTTGGGGCTAGATATTTTCATCTTTGTACACTTACAGTGTAATTATTATTCAAATAAAACGAGATAAACCTATACTGTTTTTGCACTAAGGTGACGATTTAAGCATTTTGCGGTTTTGTATTTGGCAACTCGTATTGCAAGATCTATTCGTGTTCAGTGGCGTTCAAATTTCCTTTTTCATGTTTTCTTGTTGGTGACTTCATAGTTTCCCTTTACATTTATTCTTGTCCGGTTGCTTTGAAAGTTCCCTTTTAATATATTCTTTTTCGGTGGCTTTCAAAGCTCCTTTTTCAGCTTATCGTGTTCGATGGCTTTCAGTTCCCTTTCCATCAATCTAGCTAAATATTATCGTCGATTTTGAAGTACATCTTTGCGATTCATTGTTCTAGGAAAAAGGCCTCAGCTCAATGAAATTCCTGACCGAAGCGACTGTCTAGCACTTGTCTCAAGGATTTCCCCAATCACGATTCAACCCTTCCAAAAGAGAATGGTTGCAAATCGAGTTTTCAGAGTGCTTCTCGATTTATTCAGATAAAAATAAAAAAAATAAATCAGGAGTTGCCACAACCAGAAAAACAGCCTCCCCACGCAGCAAAAAAAAAAGAAAGGAAAAAAGAACATGAGTTGTTGTTGTTGTTTTTTTATCAGAGAATCAATTTCAAATTGGATACCACAAACAACAGGGAACCATTGAGTCTACTTCATTGGAACGGCCAGTGACTTTTCCTTGGTTACAGATCTTTTGTAGTTTAAATTATAAATTTTATTATTTCAAAACACCAAATACTTCCGTCCTGATACGTGAGCAGGCACCTTTAAGTTGTTATTTAATTTGCAAGTTACTTGCAGTCAAAAGTCCTCTGTGTCTTGCTCAGTGGCTTTCAGATTTCACTTCGAGGCGGTAACCCCTCTGGTTCTCACTTTCGCTATTTGTTTGTGGTGTCCATTTTGAAACTGATTATTGTAATACCATGCTCTCTTTTCCTCTCTACTTTTTGGCTGTGTGGGTTATCGTAATACCATGCTCTCTTTTCCTCTCTACTTTTTGGCTGTGTAGGGAGGCTGTGTATGCTGGATGTGGCCATTTCTGATACGCATATTTCATTTTGTTTTGCATTATCCTCCAAAAACCTAAAGTGACTAACGTTCTTCTTGAGGACGGTAGCGACGATAAATAAATCTAAATACGAACAAACAAAACGAGTAAAGCGTAGGAATTCGAGAACGTCATTAATAATCTGTTTTGATCCAATGTTAATTGGCACAAGTCATTTATGACAATGTTCAAGTATAGCTTCTTGTAAACGTATTGATAAAACTAACACGTTGAATTTATTTTATGTTCTGTCTCTATTTGCAAACCGGTAGACGTAATTGATCGAAACCTTAAATGTTTGCATTTTTAAGGCAATGGCAATTTGAAGATTATTGAAAAGCTAGGGTTTAGTTACCTCATTTTCTGTTAATGTTTACAAAGCATATAGTTTTTTATGGTGCACGGTTTTTGTTGTTGACACTAACAAAGCATGTCATTATGTAGACTAATATTTCTGTTAAAATTTACAATATAAGGGAGATAGTTACATCTATAAAGTACTTAATTTTGTAGCTGGTGGGGCGGAGTTTTCCATTAAAATTTAGAAAACACAGTTTATAAAGATGGTTAGCAGTTTTCCGTTAATATTTCCTACATACCGGATAAGTGTTTTCGCGTGTTTTACCGGGGAAAGGAAACTCCTGTCTTTCCCTAGGAAAAAAGATACCTTTCTCGTACATGACTAAAGTCACGCCATCCAATATTTGACGTAAATTGTTTCAAGTAATAGGAAATATTTAGGAAATAGGTTTGTAAACGTGAACATTTCATCGTATGAAAAAAGTGGTTTTGAGCGTACAAATATAGGCCTACACAATAATATACAAAATTGCTATGAACAATAACAAGTTTGCAAAATATCTTGTATGAAATATTTAATTTCGTTTAAGATAGAAAAATCTGTCGCATCGCATCAACTGTTTTAGCGTGAACTGGGCACAGCCTCATTGCTACAAAGAAGTTCACTTTCAGTGGCATATTTTTCCTTCTTCACCTCACACTCATTCAAGATACTTATATTATCAAGAACGTAGTTATGTAAGAGCAGAATACAGGACAAACATTATAGTCAAGTGTCAGCCCACATTGGAATACGACGTCACTGTCTTATACAAATCTAAAGCCTTCAACAAATTGGCGAGTTCGTCGTAAATAACAAAATTTGTTCGCTTTGTTTTTGATATTGATTTGGATACAATATTGCCATCGCGTACATCTTCAATCTTTCTTTTTTAAGATTGTTTTCTAGTTATAACAACAATTTTTACTAATGAGGAATATAAAACATAAAAATTGAGACTATTTTTGGTTGTTTTCCAGTCATAACTTCTCGTAACTATGAGGAAATATTAAGCATAAAACATGTAATTTGGTTTCATACGACGCTATTGACCGCAAAGCACATTTAATAAACGGTCGTCAACTGTATACGTATTTGTTGGTCACATCTTTTATTGTGTCTGGTTCTACTTGCTTCCGTGAAGTTTTCCTTTCGAGATTGTATCGGTGTCACTTATAACAAGACAATGATTCCAAAAATATCCTTGATCTGTGACAGGAAAATAGAAACCCTTTGACGAATGTAGCAGATTACGTGCTATTAACATGTTTCCAAGGAAAACAAATCATGCGTGAACGCGAAAATGTTCTATCTGTTTCTGTATTCCCTTTCAACCCACGGAATTTCGAACAAACGAATAACCAACGTCCCAGAACGTGTCTAGCATCTACTAAATATCTTTTTTGGGGGCAAAATTGTATTGAACTACAATTTGCCTTAAGAAGATATTTTATTTTTTTATCGATGACAGTGAAAGGACGAAAGGAGTAACACCTTAAATGTATAGATACATTAACCTCGATGCCACGCAAATACGGCGGCAGCACCTAATCAACCACGCAAGAGATATAAACAGTGCATTCCGTCCGTATCCACCCAAAAATGATTAAGTATGCCGATATACTGTCACCCACAATGATTGACATTATGTAAGGTTTGAAATTAGTGTTATATAATTATCAAGGGAGGTAATTAAAACTGATAACTACACTGAAGAAAAATACGCGGAGACTTTTTACAGCTGCCACACAGCACTATACACCAGCTGTAGACAAATAAGTTTTATTCTGTCCCTGTTCACGGCCAACTTATCTTTTTCTGTAAATAAGTTTAACATGGCATACCTATTCTCGTGCAGAGATGTCACGTATCAGTATGAAAATATTCAAAATACTAAGTGCTTTCAAATATTAAAATTTATAAAATAAACTTTCGATGACCTGTAAACAGCTAATGTGCTTTTATATTCTCACACATTCAACAAATTTTAAAGACACGATTGTCAAAGCGTTCCTAAAGCAGTAAAATTCACACACAACAGGTCCTTAGATGTACGAATGTTCAATTTTTATCAGTCATTTATAGGCATAGTTATAAGGTTGCAATTAATATGAACCACGACTGAGACATTGATACGTGACAAGGCACCTTTGAAGTTTTATAAATATGGTATCTGAATACCTTACTTGGATATTTTATGTAGATTTAAAAATAAATTTGTTTGATTAGTCTTGATCTCAGATGTTACGGTAGGCAGATTTCTGTACCATCGCGTACCATCGCGTAGAAATTACTGCATTCACCACTATTTAAGAAAAAGCAATAAATTTATTCCCATAGCTATAATTAGGTTGTGGTATTGTCATCGAATGACCTCTTACATTGTTGTCAGTAACATATTATTCTTGTGGGCTTTTAAATTGATTTTTTTGTTGTTTTGTTCTTGTGTTTGGATGTAAATCGAATTTCAGGGATTTTTACATCCTGCTATTATTTACTGCGAAGTTTTCCTAACGTATGTATAATAAAGATACATTAATAACTTAATTATTTATTTGGGAAAAGTTTAATTGAACTGCATTCTGAAATATTCAATTTGTTTAACTTTTTTATCCATAACAGTGCATGACAAAAAGAGTAACCACTTGAAGACAAATACATGTACGTTTTAGTCAGTCCCTGATCAAGGCCACCTAATCTAATCCTGTTGATATCTATTACATGACATGTCTATTAGGATGTCATGAACGATAGATTGGTTCTTTTATGTGTTATGTCTGCTAAGCCGGATTCCTTATATTATTAATTAATTGGATCAGTGAAATAAAGGGGTGAATTATTGATATTTGATGATGAAATTCGCTGATAAGAAAGATGAAAGTGGAACTTTGAAACCCATCGAACACGAAAAATATCAAATTATTGCAAGCTCGGTTGATTGAGCCTATTCATGGAGAGTAAATGGAATGTATATTGCTATCCACTTCGTCCAGCACCGGTTTGGGCGCTTCTCAATATTTACACCAATAAACAGTACAATTTAGATCAATCCAAAACGATGGTGTTACAGTCTAGAACACATTAGAATTAACAGTTTTTTGCACTGTATTACTCGTGAATATTGGGCTTGTTAAGTTATGGATCCCCTCTTTAAAAATAAATATATAATTAAAAAAATATACGCCTCTCCCATAATTCAATTAATTTTGCGGTTACCTCCCCTGTCACTTGACAGAAAAACGGATAAAATGATCGCGTTCTATACAATAGCGTTACATTTAAATTGTATTTAAAACTTTCGATTTATCAACATATAATTCTTTTCTGGAAGATATGTCCTGAATATTACTGAATAAGTAATAATACATCAGCGCAATCCCATTTCGCGACATTCGATACATTTTACTGGTTTTCATTGTTTTTATCAACGCGTTCGCGACATACTGTAAATACTTTCACCCTGCGTTTCCCAGTTATCCCTTGAGTATATATTTCACACTTTTTAAAAACAGAATTTGTTTTTTATACATAATCCTTATTTTGTAAGTAAAAGCCTTTTAAAGTCAGGTTTATAGGTTTCAACCTAATCCAAGCACAGATTAAAATGAATGTAATGTTTATATTGATCACTTAGGCAATGTGTTTAAAATATTTTTTGTTTTCCAAGTGGCCTTCAAAATATACCTTCTCTCTTCACTTGTTTGTTCCTATGAGAACCAGATGGAGCAAGTGTGAGGTTGGTGCACCGTAGAACCAGGTTTAAATCCCCAGTGGAAAGATGCTCAGGTTCTCTGTTTCTTGTTATTTTTGTGGTGTCATATTTAAATAGATCGTTTTGAAAAACCATTTTTTCTATTTCTTTCTACATTTTTGGCCGGGAGATTTTGTTTTCTGAGTGTGGCTATTCCTAATATGCATGTTTCCTTTTTTATATGTTCGCTGACAGCAAGTGTTCGAAAAACGTTTTCCCAAGTGGACTTGACATATGTGCACCAATGCTTAAACAATAAACCGCGATTCACATGACAATAATGCTTGCATTCAATTCAATTTATCATTTCAATTAATCAAAAGTTAAATAGAAGAAGATCTTTCAAGAAAGTCCGATAACTTCTTAAACACTCATTGAAAAGAAACAATACGATACAATTATCGAATGCTGCACACTTTAATTAAAACCCTTATGTCTGAAGAAAATCGATTGCAACATCTTTCGACGTAATTACAGTTAATACCACATTCTATGTTATACTATGATATGCGATATTATTTTATGTATTTTATGTCATAAAGAGCGCCCCCCCCAATTGAGACCGCTATTAAAAAATACCACTATTTTTATGTATCTAGCTTAAAACGTTTCTAGCTTCTACACTTGACCGTTCATCTATTTAGACCACTTTATCTGTTCCAAGAGGCCTCATTAGAGTGGTTTTTGATATATTGTGTAACTGTCCCAAATACTGCTGAACCAGAATAAAAAAAAAACAAGTAAAAGATATTAAACAACTTTTAAATAAAACTTAAATTGTGATTTTATCATCCTTTTGTCTACTAAATTCCACCCCACCAGCGGATTTCGACGGAGGCGCATCCGGTGTGTGCCCCGTCTGAACTTATTTTAGACAATGTTTTATCAAAGTAGATTATAAAAAAACAAATAAAGATTGCAGAAAACAGAAACTCAAAAGTCAAGTGTACTGTTTAGTCCAGAATTGTGGCGAACTTCGATGTTTTTCATTCATTTATAGGCATTATAAAGCAGTACAATAAATATTTAAAACACAGCTGAGAGGCTGAAGGACTCCGCCGGGAACTATAAATAGAATGCTTGTATTCTGCAATTTATTTCAAATTCTTCTTAAGAACGTTTTAAATATTGAATCGATTCAGCATGACATTACTTTTTGTTGCTTTGGCGGCTGCAAAAAAGTTCTTCAGTGGTCTCCTTGTGATATAGATTTCTGGCAAAATAAGTTTTTTTCCTATGGAAGCAGACAGTTAAGAATTCTACCGCTTTACATAAGTTCATTACTATATATTGTAGTAATATGCATGACTTACATGTACACAGTTTGTGTTTTGGTCCGATTTTAGTCAAAATGCATTATTAATAGATTATCTTACTTTTGTTGGTCGTATGGAATCATAAATCCAGGTTTATTAGTCTCCAAATTGATACATTTTAACTATTTTAAGTTGTTATCCTAATGAAAACTGTCATTTTATCTTTAATATGTCGTGAATCAGGCATGGAGGCGTTGGAACTTTGACATTTTAAGTGGGGGGTATTGTAGTAATATGCATGACTTACATGTACACAGTTTGTGTTTTGGTCCGATTTTAGTCAAAATGCATTATTAATAGATTATCTTACTTTTATTGGTCGTATGGAATCATAAATCCAGGTTTATTAGTCTCCAAATTGATACATTTTAACTATTTTAAGTTGTTATCCTAATGAAAACTGTCATTTTATCTTTAATATGTCGTGAATCAGGCATGGAGGCGGCCATTTTTGTTGTATTCCACCGCTTTGCATCATGGGCGGTTGCCTAGGATACGTAAACAGTCTGTTCAGCATCCATAAATGTCAGCCAACTTCAGCTGTAATTTTCAAGATAACTATCCGTTTAAAAGGAAGTCAGAGGTGACAGTCATTTGCTTTATTGTTTTCTCTTTCGATTGATTTATATATTAGTGGAAGTTTCATTTACAATTTTCTGTAAACTTTGTAAGTTTGTAACGCGCACTTGGCTGAATCTTGTGCACAGCGTTAAACTGTGCGCATTTGCACACACTTTTTGTTTGTGTACGCATTTTTCTGAAGTGTACCGCAAATTTTAAGTGCGTACATCTGGGGTATATAAACCCAGTTTTTCTTCATTCTGGAGCTCCAACACATCAAAATTCCAAAATTGTCGTCATTCATTTTTTCGAACAAGATTCAAACAAGGTTCAAAATTATTATCAAACAATTGACTATGAGTAATTTTAACTGACAGAATTTCATTTATTTAAAGGTTGAATACAAATTTGTTAAAGAATTTCATAGCATATTAATTATAATTAGCCTAGTAAAGGCAGAGTGTTTAAAAGTTATTCATTAAAGTCTTTTGACTTCAGTTTTGTAATTGCATGCTTTTTAGCAGGTTTTAAGCATTTCTTATGTAGACTGGCTACTAGCCTTATTATTTGTAATAGACTGGCAACAGAATTTAACATATTGTCAATTTCCACATTTTGTCTTGATATTTATTTTGGTGAATTATCAGAATAATTAACAATTGTTGAGGTACTGTATATTGAAAATAAAATTCATTAAACTGAAGCTGGCTATTTTAGATTTGTAGGTAGGAAATAACAAAATATTACTACAGTAGTTTAGTTGGAGCTCAATTTCGGCCATTTATAACAGTTTTCCCAAGTCTGCTTATAGCAAAAGGGTAATTCATCCTTGCCAGTTACTGGCTCAGACCCAGAGGACCCGGTTTTCGAACCCTGTTAGAAAGGCCTCCAAGAGCCAGAAAAGCGTAGAGATTGTCTTCACCGTCTAGACGGATAATAGGTTCCGTACCTGGCCCTGCCCAACAGCCGGACCGTAACAGTTTTGTGGTGTCAGAAGTGGGATCTGTTTTATCAACAGATCCAGTGATCCAAACCCAGACAATGTCAGCGACCAACACCTCCGTCATCCCAACTAGTTATGAGGCATTGGCAAGAGAGAGTGAAACAGAAATTCAGCATTTCCGGCCAAACCAGAGTGTTCATGCAATTTCAAGCAGTCATGGATTTGACACCGTATCACATTTTTCACCTGATGATTCCGACTCAGAAATTGCATTTAAAAGGCAAGAAAATCCAGCTCCCAGTCAAAGTAAATCAACAATAATGCCAGGTTCAAGATCTGTAAATAATGATAGCCCAATAATGGCTGACTCTGGTGTAAATACCTCCTTTTCCGTGCATGAAAGGCATACACTGAAGGATATGAGCGAAGCAATGAGTGGAGTAACCGGTATCCTTAAGGACGTAGTACACGAATTAAAGCTTTTGAAACAAACTCATACCAGCTTTACTGAAGACAACAGACCTAACACTTATCCCCAGGCTTATCCTGCAAATCCTTCAAGGTATGGTGAGCAGTATGAAGATCAACGACCATATACACAACATAGCAATGATAACTATACGCGTGCCACTGGTTCCCGGCATAGTCAGGCTATCAACACAACATGGAATGCTAACAGACCAACCAGTTTGCAGTTTCAAGTTGAAGATACAAGAGCAGACCACAGACGGCCTAGGGATCAATTCCATAACTATGGAAGTAGACATAACATGGGCAGTCACCCTGTAGGGGGCATCAAAATCCCAGCATTCACTGGAAAAGAAGACTGGGCTATGTGGATTTCCCGGTTTGAGGCAATTGCTTCAAGGTATGGCTGGACCGAAGACGACAAGTTAGATCAGCTGCTGCCCAGGTTAGAAGGTCAAGCAGGACAATTTGCGTTCTCGCAGCTATCACCCCCTGTGCTGAATGACTACCAGGAGCTAGTTGCTGAGATGAACAGCCGCTTTCGGGTGATTGAAACAGCTAGGTCATTTGCTGCCAAATTTAGCCGTAGGTCGCAGAAACATGGCGAGACAGCTGAAGAATTTGCAGCTGAGCTGAAACGCTTGTATGACAAGGCCCATGGGTACAGAGACAGACGGACAAGAGATGAGGATTTAGTAAGACGGTTCTTGGATGGTTTACTAGATGATGAAGTGAGGTTTGAGGTTGAATACCACAAAGAGCCCCAGAATATAGATGAAGCGGTCTTCCATGTGGTAAATCTGATCCAGACCAGAAGGTTAGGTTACTCAGACAGGCATGGCAAGAAGATGACCAGAAGAACCATTGACCAGTTTGAAGAGGAGGATGAGCCTGGAGTTATCAACAGAATCCCTGCCAAAAAGCAAGACAAAGAGAACGTAAACAAGGATGCCAAACCTGAAAACAAGCAAACTGGTGATCAGGATGGCATCATTCAAACACTCCTGGACAGAATTGAGAAATTAGAGCAGAAGCAGAAGGAAAACAATAGGAATCAGCGTCAGAACACGTTTCGAAAGAAGGACTCAGAATGTTTTAACTGTCACCAAATTGGTCACTTTGCAAGGGAGTGCCCAAACCAAGGGTCAAAAGGAAGTAAACCAAAAGAGACCACCCAAGAAAAAGATGAGAAGGAGCCTTTAAACTCCAGGGGACCATTCCTCGGGTCCAGAGGGAGGTCCAACTAGAGAATCAGAAGGATGAGGGCCAAAAGTCAAATTTAAAAAACATTGGGGAAGGATGCAGCCAGTCAGAGGCAAGTGAAGTGAGGATGAGCCGGCTTTGCGATGGGTTATACATAGAGGGAAGTATAGAAGGCAAACCGGTTCTATTTACTGCGGATACTGGTGCATCTAGGACCGTAATCTCATCACGGGTCTACAAAAGCATTGAGGATGGTAACCGACCACAGCTCCAAAAGGGAGTTTGCCTTAGAGGTGCTGGCGGTGCCCCAATTGAAGAGATGGGAAAGGCTTTATTCAGGTTAAGGCTGGGAACACTAGAGGTCATCAAGGAGGCTATAGTAGCTGAGATAGAGGATGATGCTCTTTTGGGGTTCGACGTCTTGACTGATGGTGAAAGCGGGCCAGCTGATATTTTGTTAAGTAGGAACAAAATAGTTTTAGATGGCACAGAAATTCCCTGTATTAGAATTGGAGGCACACAGATGTCCAGAAAAGTGGTAGTGGGGGATGATTGTGTCATCCCTGGTAATTCCGAAGCTTTGGTGGATGTTTTTGTAGAAAGGATGGAGGAAGACGACCTAGACCCCAACCCAAGTTTTTTAATTGAGCCAACAGAAAATTTTGCAAACAGATATATGTTGAAAATGGCCTCTACGTTAGTGGATATCAACAGAAGTGTTGCATGCAAAGTGAGGATAATGAATCCATTTAAACATGATTGTGCCTTGAAGCAAGACGCAGAGATTGGCAGAGCAGAGAGAATTGAAAGAGTTGTTAGTGTACTGCTTGCCAAAGAACACGAATTGGAGGAAGAAAACCTTGCTTTAGTCCGCAGAATTCAACCAAAGACAGCTGAGACCAAAACCAGACTCCATGTTGATCAAGCTCTTGATAGTGAGGTCCCTGAACACCTGAAAGACATGTTTGAGAGATCAACTAAAGGAAAATCTCAATATGAGAGGCAAGTGGTTGCAGGACTCCTAGTCAAGTATCAAGAGACGTTTTCAAAGCACGAATGGGACCTAGGGCTTACGGATCTGGCTGAACATTCGATTAATACTGGAGAAGCCCCACCAATAAAGCAGAGGCCCAGAAGGGTACCGATGGCATATGCTAGCGAGGAAAAGAAGGCCATAGAAGACCTGCTTCAAAAGGGAGTGATCCAGAAAAGCACTTCCCCATGGGCTTCACCTATTGTTCTAGTGAGGAAAAAATCAGGAGCAGTAAGGCCATGCGTAGACTACCGCAAGGTGAATGCTTTGGTGAAACCAGATGGGTTTCCACTACCTCGCATCCAAGACTGTCTTGACGCTGTAGCTGGTAGCTCGCTTTTCAGCAGTTTCGATTTGACGTCTGGGTACTTCCAGATTCCGCTCAAGAAAGAGGACATTCCAAAGAGTGCCTTTTGCTGCAAATTTGGACATTTTGAGATGACACGAATGCCCTTTGGGTTGAATAATGCGGCTAGTACATTTCAGCGTGCTATGGAACTCGCACTCCAAGGATTACAATGGGAGACCTGTCTCGTTTACATAGACGATATTGTAGTCTTTGCTGCAGATTTCAACCAACACATCGAGCGAGTAAGTCAAGTTTTAGAACGAATCAAGCAAGCTGGACTGAAACTAAAGCCAGATAAGTGTAACATGCTGCAGACCGAAGTCGTGTTCCTAGGCCACATTGTGTCGAAAGAAGGTATCAGACCAGACCCCACTAATATTGCCAAGGTTTTGCAGTGGCCGACACCTAAGACTCCGAAGCAAGTCAAGCAGTTTGTGGCTACAGGATCCTATTACCGCCGATTTGTGAGGGGTTTTGCGGACATGGTACGCCCTTTGGTAGACCTCACAAAGAAAGGCAAAGAATTTATATGGGACAAGTCATGTGAGGATGCTTTTGAAGCATTAAAGAAGGCTTTGGTCAGCCCCGATGTGATGGGCTATCCTCTCAACGAAAGCGGACAGTTCATACTGGATGTCGATGCATCTGGAATAGGTATAGGAGGAGTTTTACAGCAAATCCAAGAGGGACGCGAACGAGTCATTGCATACGCCAGCAGGAGTTTAAACAAGGCTGAAAGAAATTATTGCATAACTGAAAAGGAACTCCTTGCAGTAGTTTTCTTTATCCAGTATTTTCGACAATACTTGCTTGGCAGGCGATTCTTAGTGAGAAGTGACCATCAAGCGCTAGTTTGGCTCTTCAGCCTAAAGGAACCTAGCGGCAAGATTGCAAGGTGGATCGAAATATTAGCTCCCTATGATTTTGTTATTGAATACAGAGCTGGAAAGAAACAAGCCCACTGTGATGCCTTGTCACGCTGTGAAAGTCCTCGAGACTGTACCTGTCCAGAGATTGACATGGATGAGCCCTTGAAATGTGGTCCCTGCAAAAAGTGCAGAAGACGGGCAGATCAGATGATGCTAGAGCTGAATGCTAAAGAAAAAGAAACCAGGACAGAGACAAATGCTGAAGATGGACTGCACAATGCAAACAAACAGCCATTGGAGACCAGTCATGTAGAGGTGTCGGCTGCAAAAGAAGGAACTGCGGGTGAATCAAAAGACCAGAGTCTGATAAGGCAAACAACAGATGAGGTCACACAGAGAGCACCTGACAGGACACACCCGACTCCAAGTACCTCAAAGTCGGAAGCCAAGCTCCCACAGTGGATGGATCTTAAGTCTCCAGAAGAGATGGCAAATATTCAGTCCAAAGACCCTGATATAGGACCAATTCATAAAGCAAAATGTGAAGACAGAAAACCAGCAAGTGCTGAAATGGTGACAGCTAGCCCAGCCACAAGACACTATTGGATAATATGGGACAACATCCATCTTCAGAATGGCATGCTTTATAAAGTATTTCCAAAGAAAAATGGTACCGAGGATTGCAAGCAGCTCCTTGTCCCTAGAATTATAAAAAGCAATGTATTACAACAGATGCACGGCTCTGTCATGAGTGGTCATTTAGGCACAAGGAAAACCAAAGAAAGAACAGCTCAAACATTCTATTGGTTTAACATGAAGGAGGATATAAGCATGTTCATACGGGAATGTGATGTTTGCGCAGCAGATAAGACACCCCCGAAGCAACCAAGAGCTCCATTGGGGCATTTGAGAAGCGGTGCGCCTTGGGATACTTTAGCTGTCGATTACATGGGCCCATTTCCTGTAACAGAGAGAGGGAACCGATATATACTTACGCTTACAGACCATTTCACAAAATATGTGGAAGTTATGGCAGTGCCCAACCAGCAGGCAGAAGAGTGTGCCACTAGGATAGTAAATGACTTCGTATCAAGATGGGGTACACCACTCAGTATACACAGCGACCAAGGGTCAACATTTGAAAGTAAGGTTTTCAAAGAAATCTGTAGGATCCTTGAAATAAGAAAAACAAGGACGAGCCCAAGAAACCCGAAAGGAAACGGCCAAACAGAGCGTTTCAACCGAACATTACTAAAGATGATCCGAGCCTACCTCTCTGATGAACAAGACCAATGGGACTTGTACCTTGGCTGCTTAGCAGGTGCCTACCGCTCTACACCGAACGAATCTACGAAGCTTACACCCAATATGCTGTCCATTGGTAGGGAGGTCCGACTGCCTGCCAGCATTGTCTATGGAGGTCATGTAACGTCAGACGAAGTGCCTTCATTTGCTGCACATGCAAATCTGCTTAGGGCTAGGATGCTCAAAGCACATGACTTAGCAAGAAAATACCTGCACAACAGTGCCAAGCGGAGCAAAGAGGTGTATGACCATAAGCTCTCCTTTCATTTGTATGAAGTGGGCGACGTTGTTTGGTACTTACACGAAAGTAGGAAAATTGGGGTTACCCCTAAATTGGAGAAAAAGTATGAAGGGCCCTACCTCATCACATCAAAGCTGTCAACTATCAACTTCGTCATACAGTTGAACCAAGAGGGTGATCAACGTTGTGTTCACCATGACAAACTCAAGCGATATGAAGGCTGCAATTTACCACGGTGGATTACGAGAGCAAAGAAGTCCATCAGGCAACCTTCCAGACACTAGATCCAATAGTCATAGTCATTTTGTAGCAGTAGTCATTTCCTGAGGTTACCATGAAGGTCCATTAGGTGTAATAGCTAAAGGGGGAGTGCAGAGTAATATAGAGTTTCCATAGTACAGGGCATGGGTCAAATACAGCCAGCTTCAGCAACGCCAGTTTTAAAATTTTTCAACCATAGTCCAGCCAGCCTGCTAGAAAGCATGTCACTGTTTGACATCGCAGTGGTTGCCCCCGCTTTGACAAGGCCCTTTGTTCTTGTGTATTTTCAGATGTCAAGCGAGAAGGTGAGACGAGGCAGGTTGTACATGTGCTGTCATTGCGAGGTCACTGGTAAGACGCATGCGGACGTTAGATACCGTATCATTGGGCATGTCCTGAAGCACCATTTGACGCTGGATCAGACACCTTTTTATTGTAAATTGTGCCTGTTCAGATGTACAACCAAGGAAGCCCTGTACCGCCACAAGACGAGTTATAAGCGTCACTTACTGATGGCTCAGGAGCTTAAGTGTGGAGCTACCGACAACAGCTACCTGGTTGAAAATAACCACCCTAGACAGATCAAGGAGGGTGTGGATTTCAGGCAGTGTTCTTTATCTGAGCAGTTCTCAGGCAAGGTAGTACCGTCGGAGGACCCCTTAGACCCAGACCTTGATGAGTTTTTCGACGCAACTTCATCTGCAAGCAATTCATCCGAAATTTCTTTGCCGGAAAATAATAACCATAATGCGCCATCCACCCATTTAAAACAGACAGACGGGCTCATCACCATCCAGGTTACTCCCGAGGTCCTAGCCACTCTCCTAAGCAACCCAGCAGCAAGCCACAACCCAACAACTTTAAGTGTGCCTTCACACAAAGGTCTTCTAAGTCAAAGCAGCATGCCATGCCTGGGTGCTCAAACCAGCCTTCAGTTACCCCAGCAGCTACCTGACCCATTTAGATTCCCAAAATCTAATATGCCTGCGCAACAGCAATCAACCATTCGATCCACTGCAAGTACAACCACCACAGCAAGTAGTTCTACCACGTGCACAATAATGCAAACCCCAGTAATGCGATCAACGCCACAAACCACCAGCTCCTTAAACACCCCAGCGCTTCCCACTCAGTATGAGGATATAAGACCGCAGCTTTTGGGCAACACTTCTCCTAATTGTTTTGACTCTGAATTGATGAGCTTTCTCTCAAATAGTCCAACCAGAAAAATAGACACTGCCCAACAAACCGATGAAACCTTAGAGCCAGTAACAAAGAAGGCTAGGCTAGAGGAAAACACGAGTCGGAAAGAGGACATGAAAAAGTGCCAATATGAACTCCCGGCAGCCACGATGGAGAAGCTTGTGAATGCGATCGATTCCAACAGCAGGGCAATCCGTAATGTGGATAGAACAATGCAAGAGATGTTCGAAAGACTTGTTCATGCTGTTGACAGGATTGGCCAGGAGATCCAACGAACCAGAACATCCGAGGCTGCAACACCGAGAAGGGAGACGGTGAAGAATCAGGGAAGAGAGGGCAGTAGGAAGAGAGAAGACAGTAGGGATGGCAGAAGAGAAGATAGCAAGATGGAGAATAGCAGAAGGGAAGACTGTAAGAAGGATGTCAGAAGAGGAGAAAGTAATAGAGCAGATAGCAGGAAAGAAGAAAGAAAGAAAGAAGTAAAGAGAAATGATAGTAAGAGGGAGGATAGCAGACGAGAAGAAAGTAGGAAGGAGGCTAGAAGGGATGAAAGCAAGGAAAACATACTTAAACCTAAAAATTAACATTTGAAAAGTGACTTTTAATTAAGTGAATTACCTACAGTCTGAAGGAAATGTATAACCACTACTAAAAGGTGACTTTTAAAGTGAAATAATTAACTAAAAAAGTTGTGTGACTCATTGCCATGGAGTGACTCCCATAGTCGGATCGTGGAAAAGTGACAGTGTCGATTAGAGACATTTTTCATTTCAAAGTTAAATTTAAAATTTAATCTACAAGATGTGAAGCAATTCTTACCTGCACAGTGACATTACTGATTTTACATTAATTTAAGTGTTAACAACACAGAGGGCAACAGAGAACTGTTTATGTATATTGCCTCAGAAATTTAATGTTTGTGTTACATTAAGGTGACATGTTTTTTTAACTTGTTAAGGTGATTCTTGTTGAACTTTGAAATGTTTAGCTTGTTAAGTCTGTTCACTAAACTTGTTCTCCTATTCATAACGATAAAGTATGGGTACCTTATATTAAGGTGATTTGCCTCATTGAAATGACTTAAGGTGACTTATTGACTTGTTGAATGTGCCTTTAAATGTTAACTTGTTAAGTATCTTATACAGTAACTTAAATTTGAGTGCCTCCATTTATTAATTTTGTCAGTTGGAACTTTGACATTTTAAGTGGGGGGTATTGTAGTAATATGCATGACTTACATGTACACAGTTTGTGTTTTGGTCCGATTTTAGTCAAAATGCATTATTAATAGATTATCTTACTTTTATTGGTCGTATGGAATCATAAATCCAGGTTTATTAGTCTCCAAATTGATACATTTTAACTATTTTAAGTTGTTATCCTAATGAAAACTGTCATTTTATCTTTAATATGTCGTGAATCAGGCATGGAGGCGGCCATTTTTGTTGTATTCCACCGCTTTGCATCATGGGCGGTTGCCTAGGATACGTAAACAGTCTGTTCAGCATCCATAAATGTCAGCCAACTTCAGCTGTAATTTTCAAGATAACTATCCGTTTAAAAGGAAGTCAGAGGTGACAGTCATTTGCTTTATTGTTTTCTCTTTCGATTGATTTATATATTAGTGGAAGTTTCATTTACAATTTTCTGTAAACTTTGTAAGTTTGTAACGCGCACTTGGCTGAATCTTGTGCACAGCGTTAAACTGTGCGCATTTGCACACACTTTTTGTTTGTGTACGCATTTTTCTGAAGTGTACCGCAAATTTTAAGTGCGTACATCTGGGGTATATAAACCCAGTTTTTCTTCATTCTGGAGCTCCAACACATCAAAATTCCAAAATTGTCGTCATTCATTTTTTCGAACAAGATTCAAACAAGGTTCAAAATTATTATCAAACAATTGACTATGAGTAATTTTAACTGACAGAATTTCATTTATTTAAAGGTTGAATACAAATTTGTTAAAGAATTTCATAGCATATTAATTATAATTAGCCTAGTAAAGGCAGAGTGTTTAAAAGTTATTCATTAAAGTCTTTTGACTTCAGTTTTGTAATTGCATGCTTTTTAGCAGGTTTTAAGCATTTCTTATGTAGACTGGCTACTAGCCTTATTATTTGTAATAGACTGGCAACAGAATTTAACATATTGTCAATTTCCACATTTTGTCTTGATATTTATTTTGGTGAATTATCAGAATAATTAACAATTGTTGAGGTACTGTATATTGAAAATAAAATTCATTAAACTGAAGCTGGCTATTTTAGATTTGTAGGTAGGAAATAACAAAATATTACTACAGTAGTTTAGTTGGAGCTCAATTTCGGCCATTTATAACAGTTTTCCCAAGTCTGCTTATAGCAAAAGGGTAATTCATCCTTGCCAGTTACTGGCTCAGACCCAGAGGACCCGGTTTTCGAACCCTGTTAGAAAGGCCTCCAAGAGCCAGAAAAGCGTAGAGATTGTCTTCACCGTCTAGACGGATAATAGGTTCCGTACCTGGCCCTGCCCAACAGCCGGACCGCCTCTGCTTTTGTCGTTGACCGGCGACTATCCGTGACGATGGCTGCCAAAAGTGTCAACTTTTTCTGGTTAAATTTGTTAAATTTATTTTGAATGATGACTTAATGGCCGAATGCTAAGATATTCTTATTCGTGACATAATTGAAAAAGTTATTGTTATTATTTAATTTATACCAAATATTTATTCTATCCCTTTCCTCCATATATACACTTTTATTGCGTGTGCGAACAGATTAGATCCAGATCAGCCGGCACATCATGATCTAGACTGTTCGCTTTTTGATTCATTAGGTTATTTCTGGAAAAAAGGGACCATTACAGATTCTGATCAGACGGCACGGATGTGCTGGCTGATCTGGATCTACACTGGTCGCACATGCATAACAATGCGTATATGTATGAAGGTAAGGGATATACAATTATATTTCACGTTGTCCGTGTTAATAATACTAAAGCAACCTTCTACATTAAACAATCTGTTGGAGACGTGAAACAAATATTTCAATATTACAAAGACAAAGCGTTTCATTAGATAAATATTGCTCGTTATCTTCTTTAACAACCTCAAGAGAAGTTTAGGGTCTGTGACTAATTATTTCAACTTAAAACAGATTCGTAATGTCAATATCCGCACTTCTAAGTAGGATATAAGACAGGTTTTGACATTTTGCAAGGGGAATGTAATCATATTTTCAATTAGCTTTGGCAATTGTCTAGTACTTTTTTCGCTGTTTACTACCTGAAGTTGGTGTGATATTCATTAAGACGCTGACAGTGGATTTGGCACAATAGATCAGTCTGCCAAATAGAATTCCCTAGTATAAATGCCAGTCGAACGTTTCCATCTGTAATGCTCGGCATGTTCCCAGACTGTCACAATACTTCGAATATGAGTATCATAAGCATTTTTCTTATAACAAGCAGGTTTTCAAAATAATTAACAATCGCCTACATTTGAAAAAAAAACCCAGCTTTCCCCACATTTACTTCGCTCTTTGTTATTTCATAATTTGGAAAGTAATTTAGGATTTTCATAACATATTAATTTTGGTTGCCTCAAGTAAATATTAAATTAACAATTTAATATAACTTGAAGAATTCAATCACTATAATATTACGCATTATCATAAATAGTCACATAAAGAAAACTGATTCTTCACACGCAGCCAAAATGGAGAGAGGAAAATAAAGCATGATTTCATAATATTATCAGGTGAAAAAATACACCACAAACAATTTCCGAAAATGAGAACATAATAAGCATCAGCATTGGAACGGTCGGTGGTAAAACATTTTGACTTTCAGGTTTTTAATTTTAAGCTGCACCAACTTAACACTTGTCTCATCCTGTCCTCTTATTAACAAACAAGTTTTCCTTGGGGAATGGTGAATTAACTCCATCCCACCAATCAACTCGATATGTTGCATGCAAAACACGCAAACAAATAAAACACATATTAAGAAGCTAATGGCTTTTTTGAGCAAAAAAGTAGATACCCACTGAGACATTAAGTTAAATCAACAATAACACAGTGAAAGGAATAAAAAAATGACAAGGCTTTTAAAATCTTTTTTCACGAGTTGCCTAGAAACCTTAACAAAATAAAAAACAAACGAATCATATACAGATCTTCGGTAACTCTTACAAATATATTGTTTTTGCACAAATGTTTACAAAATAAATTAGTTCTTTTCAAGATTTTCCTAGAAACTTTAACAAAATCAATGTTCAAAACCAAGAGTTTATTATAAACTGACTTTTTCTGTTGAAGACATTGTTTAACACATATAATCTAAGTCTAAATTTAGACAAAAAACTAAATATATATTGGTTACCAAAATGATACAAACAGATGAAACAGAACTCTGACAGCCACCAAACACGACAGATACCAAACATTGCAGACTCCGTTTGATTTAGCCTGTCTTGGTCTGTGCATATTAATGTCCACTGCCGCCAAGTTCTGGGTTGATATTTACACATACATATGTGAAACAAAATGTTCTTAAATAGCAAACTCTGGTTCATTTACGATTAGACTGCTCGTATATTAAAATGCGTAATAAGTTTTACGTAAAAAAGAAACCACAAGCAAAAAAAACTAATTTGGTCTTTGCAAATGTCGGGCAACGTTTTAACAACCATAATATTTTATGGCATTCTCTTTGTTCATTGATGACTTTTCTAGGATGTGAACATCTCTTTTTTTACCATTTAATAAGAGATAAGTTGATCGGTGATGTTGATATTAATAATTTGTACTTGAAATCTTAGGAAATTCTTATGCTCCTGTCTCGGGTTCTATGTTTTAATTGTTTAGTGAATACTTAGCATCTGTCGTTATAATTCATCTAGCAAAGCATTTAGATCACTTTCTTTAGTCGTTTTATTTTTCCTTTTACAATTTTATGACCCATTTTTCATAACCTGTCTCAGATATTGTGGGGATAACAGACATTCGCTTGATGTATCGGTGTCTGATTGTCTACTGATAAATGGCAAAGGAACCTTGAAAACCACTAAACACGAAAATTATGAACATTTTTCATGAATTTCTTGAATTTCTTGAAAACCCTTACATTATTTTGACGAATTGGTACTAATGATTGTAGACCACCATGTACTTGTTTCAGGTATGACTTCTTTTGGTATATTGTTCATGAATTTCAGAATTCTCGGTTTTCTTTTGATTTATATGTTCGGTAATTGGAACATGAATAAGCCTAAACTGAGCTTGCAGACATTTAATACATCCTTAGAAGAATACATTTTTCACTAAAATCTAGGTGGCCATGAGAATTTTCCCCCAAAATTCATTTTTAATTTTTTTTCCAGTTTTCGCCATTTGCAATGTTAGTGAAACCTTAAGCGTTTTCGTGCGAAGTAATAGAACATAAAACTACAACCCAAACCGTCGGTCGCGGGTTGAACGCAGCTTGATATATTCACACGTCAACCTAAGTTAGTTTTTCATCCAAAACAACATTACTCAAACGTTTTCCATCCAAAACAATGTTACTCAATCGACGAACATGTAATATGTTTCATGTCTGCCATAAAACTGCTGGTAATCTCGATTTTTTCGCACTCTGCCTTCAAACATATTGGTGCAAAACATCGATAACTGCGCCACACTATTTTTTATAGCTCTTCAGTCTGAAGACATTTAGAGTCAATCAAGTTAAAATTTCTAAATTCTTTGAAAATTGTAATGTGGTCTGTGAAATCTATTACAAAAAGTACCATAAATTGTAATGTGTTCTGTGAAATCTATTAAAATAAGTACCATAAAAGTGTAATGTGGTCTGTAAAATCCAAATATTGTGGAAGAAAATTGGATGTTCCATATTACTTGTGATATTGCCTCTAACTGGAAGCGAACTCGCTCTGTCATGGCGACAGCCTGGTCTTGCAATGTCGACAACGCAACAGATTTAGCTAGCCGGGACAACCCCCAAAAAGGTTGATCGGATAGCCCTGATATACTTTACACTAGTCAAAAGTATTAAGTGCACACTTGATAAATGTTGATTTTTCAAATTATTTGATTGAATCTTTCAAAATAGAGTAAATTACAATTATCAATATTCTATTAAAGCACATCAAAAAAATTAAGTCTGCTTAACCAGATTAAAAAAAATAAATATTTTAGATCACTTGTACTCAGAGAGCAATTCTCAAGTTAATTATCATTGCATCGGCTATCATTTGTGATTGTTTTCTCATCTCTGTATCATTTAAATTTGATGTACATTTAAAGGAAATACTGTAGTTTGCCATTCCAATGCACTGAAATAGCTTACTGTAGCTTTGTAATGGTCTGTTGGGCACGATGAGCCAATGCACTCTTCTCAATTTTATCCATAACGTTTTTACAGGATTTCAAGGAGAAAATTCCACTTGTATTACAATGTTTTGTGCCAGAAGTTTTTGAATTGTCTAGCAGTTTGGGATGATGCAATTCTCCATGATAGATGTGTAACAGCCTTTCCGAACGAAAAAAAATGTATTCATTTCGATAAAATTGACTAGTTTTCGGACACGCTTTTTGACCAAATAAACGTCATTTTCGAATAATTCGATTTTAAAGTTTATTGAATTTCTATAAATTTTAGTTTTAAATTTGTATTTATTGGACACTTATCAAAAACATGTTACACTAATATTTTCGAGTTTATGTTGTTTTACGTAAATATTTAATGACGTTATTGAGTAACGTCAGCGTTCAACGTAAGAAACGTAAACAATCTAGAAAATAATATCTTTTGATTTTCTTCTTAAATTAATAAAATATGCAAAAATGATGTATTTCTTTTGCATTTACGAAGACCGTCAAGAATTTTTACAACAAATTTGAAGTTGTGCCAGTGAAAAGAATTTTGACGGCAATATCGTTGTCTGCTGACGTCAACCGTTCCATGGTTACAATTTGTTGGTGTGTTTTTCGTGTTTGACTGGAGTCGGTAAACATGTGAAAAACAAAAACGATTGTAAAAAAATAAATTTCGATTTCCTCACGGAGATTACGCATAAATAGCGTATGCCGACGTGGATGACGTAATACATAAAGCATATGCACGGTTTTCAAAAACATATTACTGTTTGATCATAATTAACATAATGTCAAACTTTCATTCAAATAGAATAAGTTTACTTTGAGATATTCAAAATTGAAAAGTGTGCACTTAGAACTTTTGACGAGTGTATAATAATAACTGCATGACATCGGTATCGGATTATTTTACTGATTACAGTACTGACTTTATCTACGGGGAGACTTTTTACGGCCGCCATTCTGCACAAACAGCGCTACTGTGAATTTTAAAAGACATTGCCACTAATTGTGAGCGAACCCGCCACCGTCACGGTTCCAGCGCCTAGCCTTGCAATTCCGACGAGGCAACCAATTGATCTAGCTGGGACAACCCCGGTTAAAAAATAATATAACAATTAATTGAAAACTTAAATCTGTTTTTCTGACTCTGCAGATTCTTTGCTTGACAACGCCGTTAGCTTCAGGTATTTTACAAGTTGCTGTGCTCAAGCTACATTGTCCAGCTAATGGGTGGGTTGGGATAATTCACCAAGACAACTTGTACTTGTTTGTTTATACTGGATGGATTTGAGCTAGTTCAACATGTTCTTGTTTGCTTTAAACCTAATATGGCAGATGTGAGATGGTGCACACTATAACCTGTTGTTATCCCCAAGTGGCAAAATTGTTTTGCCACTGACCGTATCAAGGCGGTAATCCCTTGGGTTCTATTTTTCGTAAATCATTTGTGTTGTCTTATTTAAAATTGATTATTTTGATTAACCCTTTTTCCCTTCTTATTTCCTTTTTGACTGTTTGTAGAGGCTAGGTTTTGTGAGTTTTCTCAATATGATGCTTGTTCCAGTTCTAATGTATCGATTTAAGACTATGAAACAGCATTTGGTTCATTGGACCAATTAAGTCTTATTGTCTGTTACGCAATCGAATCTGATACTTTATTAGGATTTTACGATATCCTTTTATGTCAAGGTGATATGAAACGTTTGCCTTATACCACATAAATATAATGCAATTCTATTTTCATGTCTTTTGTGTGGCCTGAATTTATACTTCAGGATTGATTTAACTAAAATTTTGCAGCATGATGTACATTAATAAATAGATATTAGAGTTAAATTCAGAAGTATGGTTGGTAATAAATGCATTAATTAGATTTAAGTTCAGATTGCAATTGATATGACCACACAACTTGTGTGAAACGTAATTCTTCATCCGAAGGGTAAACACGAAAAGGTTCTTTGTGGTGTTAAATGAAAACAAACATGATAAAGATAGAACCTTTTGGCTTTTACGTCACTATTAAAGGCAAATGTATGGGTTAATAATCTGGTATTTTACCGTGTTTCGCATTTAACCCCTGATCACCGGATTTAAGTCGTCCGTTGACAGTCGGTGCCGAAAGCAGCGACGGAACATATACTAAATTCCTCACAGGTACCCATTTATACACCTGGATGGAAAAAATCGATAAAGGCGTAATTTCTTGCTCAAAATAATTAGCAGCCGGACTGGGGCTTGAACTCGGATCCCTCGATTCTCAAGTGAAGGCTCTACCACTGGACTACCTACTAATTCATATTAGACTGTTTGGAGCACAATTTTAAACAGACAAGGAAAGCCGATACTATTTGTAAAGTACGTACTTAGACACTTTTGATGCAAACTTGTTTGTTCCATAATCCATCGATTTATGGAATCTGCAGCCTGGAGAAATGAAAAATACAACATCATTTCGAGGGTTTGGTGCAAAACTGGATAACCTCTTGCCCAAATCTTGATGTCCTAGACCTTTATTGCGCTAAGCGCTCGATTTATTTCCTCCAGATACAGAATAAACAGCTGATTGTAGTCCTAGACGTTTATCCGCTTATAGGCTTACTCACCTTATGTGTCTACCACTCTGGAATTAAAGTCGGTTGTAGAAATATAATTAATGAACTTCCTCACTTCTTTCCTCTCTTCTTTTTGGCTGTGTGGAGAGGCTTTGTCTTCTGAATGTGACATTTACTGATTGTGATTATCATTTGTTGAAAATATTTGAAAAAAATTAGTTTAAAAGACTAAGAGGTTATTTAACATTGGCTGTTGGATTCTAAAGAATAATAAATGATTTTATGTGCATTCTAGTCTTTAGTCACAGCTATCATCCCAAACTCACAACACAACGTTAAAGGATTCGCAAGTCACAGATTCTTTAGTTATCGTATAATTTGGGGCGCGTCACGGAAAAAGTTGTCTTCTGACAGTTGACGTCAATCCTTGGAATGACGTAACAAAGTTGAGCAGACGACATTACATTTCGCGGTAAAATTAAAATTATGTTGTCGAAATTAGTAACAGAATTGCCATTATGTTATGAGAAAATAAAAGATAATTGTAAGATCTTTCCAAATATAGTAACAACTAAAATATCTAAAAATATGACTCAATGCACCTTTTCCCGTGACGCGCCCCATTTGGTTTGTTGCCTTAACCTACTTATTCTCTATATGATGACCATCATAGTCATAGTAACAGCATTCTTCTTGCAAACATTTTGCAATGTATACAGTATGATACATATGCCGAGCCCCAGATAAAAATTTGATGTTTGCACCAAAAACAGTGTTTTACAATAATGAAAGGATTCTTGGTTACGTTAAAACTGTTCCATAATAATTAATGTCAAGAACATGAAATATTCCAAAGCTTGATTGTCTTCTAAGGCTTTACTTTTCTTAAGACTGTTGAAAACATGAATAGGTGAAATATGCTTATCGTGACACAGTCTTCCCACACAGCTTAAAAGAAGAAAGAAAAAGAAAGCATTGGTTATAAAATGATCAGTTTCAAAATAGACACCACCTACAATTGACGAAATTAAGAACAAGAAATGTTGGAACGGTCATTGGCAAAAGCACTTAACCACCTTTTAACAATGAAAGAGTACTATTACCATTACCCACCCCCCACGCCCAAATGCCCAAATATATAATTCAAAGGGTATGTGCCAATAGAAATCAAAAGACATATCAGCACTTCTCTTATCAGAAGCGCTGATTTATACATATGAATTATTAATAAAAACATGATATTACCTCTACCTGGGAGCGAACCCGCACAGTCACGGCGACAGCGCCTAGCCCTGCAACTCCGACGACGTAACCAATGAAGCTAACCGGGACAACCCCAAAAAAGGTTGATCGGATAACCCTGATATACGTAATCTTTTTCGAACGACATCGGTAACGGGTTAATTTAAAGCAACAGACTGTGTTGAAACTAGCAACAAACTGGTTACAAGTAGCGGTCATTAACGAAAATTTGTTGATTTTTGAAACCTCGAGGCTTAGTGGGAATTAATTGATAGAAATAAGATATGCCGGCTGCCAAGTTATTCAAATTACATTTGTCTACGGCTTCTCGAAAAATGACAGAAATGTAACTGCTTAGGGCTAGATATTTTCACCTTTGTACACTAACAGTGTAATTATTATTCAAATAAAACGAGATAGGCCTATACTGTTTTTGCACTAAGGTGACGATTTAAGCATTTTGCAGTTATGTATTTGGCAACTCGTATTGCAAGATTTATCGGATTATGTTAAGAATATACTGTAACCGTGTTTTATTTAAGATTTAAAATATGACTAGCATTTGAACGCATTTGGATTTCAAAGAGATTGTTTTAAATATTACAACGTTTAAGATTCCGGGAACGTTAATTACCCCCCACCCACCCCCCTCTAGAAGCCAGTACGTAGTCAAGGCGGCAAATCCGAATTGTACGGTGTAAGTGAAAATATCATATTTCTCTTTAAAGCTGCATATTCACAGTTTATTCTTAAATGGGGTGCGTCACGGGAAAAAGGTATCTTCGGACAGTTGACGTCAATCCTTGGTATGACGTCATAAAGTTGAGCAGACGACATTACTTATATGCATTTCGCGGTAAAATTAAAATTTTGTTGTCAAAATGAGTAACAAAATTGCCAATATGTTATGAGAAACTCATAGATAATTGTAAGATCTTTCCAAATATAGTAACAACTAAATTGTCTAAAAATATAACCGAAGGTACCTTTTCCCGTGACGCGCCCCAAATGTTTTTTCTACTACTGGTAATATACTGAGTGCCAATGATATCGCAACACTATTTTTTGGGAATATATTTAATGTGTGTAATAGTTAAATAAATTGGCAAATATATAATGTGTTTTTAAATAAAAAGTAACCAATCGGTACATTTATTGTCCATTGATTTTTTTAACTTTCTTTCTTATAGTTACACCGTACAAACGCACGAAAGTTTCGTTTTGGCATGTAGACATGCATAAATAACCTCAAAACAAGTCCATTTGTTAATTTTGCTGAAAAGTAAGACTAAACAGTACATTTTAGGATCTGTTGTGAGTGAAATTCAACCATATACTGAGCTCATCAAAAAAGTAAAATACGCATATCAGGAATCGTCACACTCACAAAAGACAGCCTCCCCACGCAGCGAAAAAAAGGAGATAGGTTAATAGAGCATGCCGTTATAAATATTTCAATTCAAATAAGACACACAAACAATTAACGACAAAGAGAACCCTTGGGCAAAACTTCATTCGAACAGCCAGTCCTTGAAATGACTTCAAATTTTGAGCAAAAAACATTGATTATTTTGCGTTACGATGTAAAAAATATCAAGTTGTAGTCCAATTAGAAAAGATCACCTTTTTCATAGTTGTGAAGGAATAATAGATAAATGTAAAACATGTTCTTTTCCAAATATAATTTAAATTTTTGACATAAGAAACATTTTCCTGTGACGTGCCGTATGTTATATCCATAACTATAAATTGCCATTTAATTTATAATGGAAATGTCACCAATGTCTTTTTGCGAATGATTACAGTGATTTCTTTTGAGGTAAAACGTAATGGTGACTTTTCAAATAATAAATTTATTTCATATTTCATTGTTTAAATTTGCCCAGATATAAATTATTTATGAAATTTATAGACATCTTAATGAGTTTTAAACGTAATTTAAAACAGTCGATAAAACATAAATGCGCGACGTCTTTGAATTCAATATTTAATAGCGATTTCTTTGTTAGAGGCTCTATAGCCTTCTCAATTTTTATGATATCGGCAACAATGTTACCGATGCTAACAGCTAGAATGTGCTTGTTCAAACAACATTTCAAGGAAAAGAGCCATTTATTATAAGCTAAAATTAATTTAAAGGAGTATATCACAATAAGTTCTAACGGACAGAATTTTTTAAAACTTTGCACAATTAAAGAGAATTCCTTCACAAACAAAATGATATAAAGAAAAATATAGCTTTCCACGCTTGTTTTTGAGTAATTGCTCATTATTAGACCCCTCTATACGGCCATTTTGAAGGGATTTTGAGAAAACGCACATATATCGTTTAAATGATTGTTACATCTGGAATTCCTAATCAACACCTTATACATGTATCTATGCATTGTTTTATTTGGAATTATGTGTATGTATGGTTTTGGATGGAATTATGTGAGATTTTTTTGTATATTTGAAGAAAAAACTTTGAAAATGACCAAAATATCCAACAAAAAAGGGAGACAATTCAGTCCCTGTCTGGAAAAAAATCTATATATCTTTTTTTGTAACGGACAGATTTTTTTTAAACTCCATAAAATGACACAGTTTATATTTCTAAACAAAACAAAAACAAAAACAACAGGGGCTTCCAGGCTTAAATATTTACTATATTCCTTCAAATTTGGTCATATAAGTAAAAAATATCTCTAATTTTAATGAGATTCTACAAATATCCATCATAACATGCATTAATAGTTTTATAACATGCTTATCAAAACTAGTTTCATATTTTGAAAGAAATAACTATTTCTTATCAAGAATTACATTACAGTTATCACATTTCTTTCATAAAATTCCCACAAATGCAGCCCTAAGTGTTGCCAAAGTTTCCATAAAAATCGAAAAACACCTAACATTGATAATGAATGAAAATCATCCAACAATCCCTAAACCTTAAGATCCATTAAGTAATTATACAATTTCTGAACAACAGATTTAAGAGATGTTACTCTAGGTTTGCCTGTGTCAAGTTTCTCACCAAACAACTGAGACAATCCATCTAACCCACCACGAGAGACAGCAAGTTTTATATGACTCAAATTCAAACCGGACGCTGCAATTTTCTTTGCCATTTGACATGAAAGTATAAATTTTCTGTTTGGTTAAAAATTCAAGAGTATCAAAATTAACATCATTCATTTTCACATGAAAGTAACATTCAATTAATGATTTGGATGAAAAACTGAACTGTTGAAACAATTTGTCGGTAATATTAGCGCTTGCGCAGAAATATGCGCGTAAACTATTGTAATATACTCCTTTAATGTTAATAAATGTAGAATGTTTATGATCGTGAATAAATTATATAAATTATTCATATATTCTTTTGACATTTTGTCGGATTGTTCTTCTCCATTAAAGCTGCTCATTCACAGTTCAGGGTGAAATACTTTAATATCTCAGTTGTGGTTAATTGTAACTGTTTCACTTAATAATGTCTACGAATTTTATAGTTGACATGAAAGTAGCGAATTTAGACGAAGGTTTGACCTGATCAGTACATTTTAGAATTTGTTGCGTGTGAATTTTACTGCATTAGCTGATCAACTTTGGCTTAAATATATTCACGCGTACGTTGACTATGTAACAGTACTAATTTGCATTTACTGTCCAATGTTGCCTCACATTTACTTTGTTTAGAGGTCTTTTACAATTTACATTATAACATTGTTGGTATTTTAAAAAACTTAATGTTTTCGTCCTGGAACGTTACCAGACACCTCTAATGATTCGACTTAATTTAATCTGTTTCGTGTCTTTTGTCATAAGGATTGTTCGCTTTGCAATCAATGCCTTCAGTGGGTGGACACATGTCTTGCGACCGTTGTCTTATTATTGACAGATAGGCCTGGTTGATGTTACAGGGCAATGTTCTGTAGCGGTATATCATCGTCTGGCTACAGCTGATGAAGGACTTTCTGAATACTGTCAATGCATTGATTTCCGAGGGCATAAACTTAAGATTTAGTGGTTTTTGGTAAAACGGCATTTTTATGGGTTCTCAGTTTCCAAAAATATGTTTACATACTAGTTAAATAATATTTCGTTGTCGCTTTAAGTTTGCGGATCAATGTGTCCACGAAATTCATATAAAACACACACACAAATACTGATGATTTCACATCACATTTGATGTAACCTTGGAGTGTTTTCTGGAAGCGTTGGTCTAAAAAGCTATCTGAAATTGAAGGTATTCATCTCCAGAATATAGTAACTGTTTCAAATATGACACTTATTAGGAACGGCGACAGCAAACAAGCAGAACGTTTATTTGGGCAGCATACCCCACTGTTTATGGAATGGTCTTAATATCTAATTACTATAACTTTTATTAAAGGTTTCGTTTTTACCTTCATATGGACACCAGGAGTTTGCTGTAAGTGCTAATTGACAGGCTCAATCGAACCGAGTCTGCATTAAATTTTGTCATGTTTGGTGGCTTTCAAAGTTTCCTTTTCATCTATTCGTTTTCAGTGGCTTTCCAGGTTCCCTTTTAGCCTATTATTGTCTTCCAAAGTTTTCATTTCATCTATTCGTGTTCGGGTGCTTTCGAAGTTCCCTTTTCATCTATTCGTGTTCGGGTGCTTTCAAAGTTCCCTTTTCATCTATTCGTGTTCGATGCTTTCAAAGTTCCCTTTTCATCTATTCGTGTTCGGTGGCTTTCAGTTCCCTTTTCATCAATCTAGATATTAAGTGTTATCGTCGATTTTGAAGTACATCTTCACGAGTCATTGTTCTATAAAAATGCCTCTGCTAAATAAAATTGCTGACCGAAGCGACTGTCTAGCAATTGTCTTTCTAGGATTTCCCCAATCTCCGGGCGTTCACGATTAAACCCTTCCAGAAGAGAATGGTTGCATATCGAGTTTTCAGAGTGTTCCACGATTTATTCAGAAAAAATGAAATATGCATATGATAAATTGCCACAAACAGAACAAACAGCCTAACCACGCAGCCAAATCGTAGGGCGGAAAAGAGAGCATTCGTTTATAAGATAATCAATTTCAAATTAGACACAAAAACAATTTACGATAAAGAGAACTATTGAGTTTACTGTCTTGGAACTGCCAGTGGCAAAGTAATTTGCCACAAGGGTTTTAAACCAGGTTATTTGGTGCACCAACCTCACAGTTGCCCCCAATATGTTCTCATATAAACCAACAAGTACAAGTTGTCTTGGTGAAATAACTCCAACCCACTCATCCACTAACAGTGTTGCATGGAAAAGAACACAAACATATACAACTTAGGAAGTAAATGAAGTAGAAGTATTGAATATCGCATCGGTTGTAGAACTTGTTTGTTGAATGTTGTTTTCAATGCAATCGTCTTAATCAAGAAAACATACTTTAGCTTGAGAAAGCTAAGGCAGCAGCTATGGTAGCAGCTTTATTGAAACCACTCCTCCAACTTGTTTTAAAGGAAACAGGAGAAAACCCTTTAAATTAAATCAAGTCTTTCAGAAAGAACGCTGCCATTTTTGGAAGAGTTAAATCGTGTACGCCTTTTGTAATCTGATGACAATTATTTTATATATTGACTGTAAAATGTGAGATAATTCAGCTTGCTTACGGAATTTACGGCTCAAATACAGATACAAATAGAAACATCCTAATTAATTATTGAATAATATTGTTGGAAGTCCAAGTTCATTACCTCTTTCAAATATTCTGCAGAAAAACACAGAATATTGAACATGAAAACAATCAAAAGACCGAAATTTAAAAAAAAGAATCATAATTCGGAGCATGGGGAAAAATGTGTCTTCCTTCATATTATGTTTCAGTTTTAACAGCAAAAAGATTATTTTATCGCGAAATGCATTTAAGACAATGTTGTCTGCTGAACTTTATGACGTCATTTTGTGAATGACGCCGACTTTCCACATGAGGTGCACCATATTATCATGTTTTATATCAAACTTCATAGAAGTACCTTATTTTACAAAACATTAAGTTTGAATTCCAGGAAAAGCCATTTGCGGAGAAAAAAACGGCCTTCCCACATAGCCAAGTAATAAAGAAAGAGAAGGTGAAAATGATAGCATATAAAATGAACTAAAATAGTACAGTCAAACCTGTCTTTAGCAGCCACCCAAAGGAGTGAAAAAAGTGGCTGCTCTTTACAGGTGGCTGTTAGAGACAGGTTAAAATGAGAACAAAATGCCAGTTTAGGACATATTCAAACTGGCTGTTTAATACAGGTGGTTGCTATTCGCAGGTTGCTGCTAAGGCAGGTTTCACTGTACATATATTTTTATATCATTCAATAGTAAAAATAGTACCTAGTAAGGTATTACCACATTGTAATTGTCAGTCACTGTGGCAGAACTAATTTGCCACCAGGGGCTAAGGTTTAAGGAGTTTGTGCAAAGATCTCAGTAAAACGATCCGTCACCGATGTCATGCAGTGATGATGACGTATAAATTATTAGGACTCTCCGATTAACCTTTTTTGGGTTGTCCCAGTTAATTCAATTGTTTGGGTTGTCGGAATTGCAATGCTAGACGCTGTCGCCGTGACGGTGTGGGTTCGCCCCCAGATGGAGCCAATATCTAAAAACTTCATCAGTTCTCATATGGAAAAAACATGTACACGTGGCCTTTTGTGACGGTGACGGTGTGGGTTCGCCCCCAGCTGGAGCCAATATCTTTTTAAACTCCATCAGTTCTCATATGGAAAAACATGTACACGTGTCCTTGTAAAAAACTGTAACTTATAACAAGTGGTTTTGTAACTGAATACTAGTAGTTAGATAATTAAAACGGAAATGTTTATGTCTTCTGAACTTGCTGTTATTATGTTCCAGTCTGGAACTCTCTTCTTTTATTGTTGTCTGAGATTTTGATTGTCTGTCAATATAATCCATCTTGAAAAGCACTTCGATCACTTAACTTTCTCAAGATGGTATTATATTTCCTTTTAGCATTTAATGACCTATTATTTATAGTATGTCTTGGACACCCCGGGGATTATCGACATTAGTTCGATTTTAAACGCTTAATGTATCGGTGTCTGTTTGAAAGTCTCTAAACACAAACATTATTAAGATATGCATACTGGGCGGTATAAAAAGGCATATTTATTGTCCACGCCGCATAGCCCTGAATAAATAACAAGTAAATAGAATGAATATTTTGACCCATCGTAAACGATGGTTAGATATGACAGTTATTTTTGAACAACTTAATATTATAAAAAGTCTTAAAATCTCTCTATCTGGTTTGATTCCATGCATGGCCCCAATATCATGAAACAGTTAGATTTCAAACTCAACTGAAACATGATATTTTGAAATTGCCGTTGTTGTCATGTAGTACACTTGTATATTCTTATAAGTTTACAATGTAGTTTTGATTTTAGGCTCAGTTTAATTGACCCTTTTCGTGGGAGACTATTGGATTGCATATTACTGTCCATGCCGCCTAGCCCCAGTTTGAGCGCTACTAAGCATTTCCACAAACATTATGTATCGTGCGTAACGGTCTTTAAGTTTTAAACTCAAATCTATATTCAGTAATAATGGGCTATGCTAAGTAATACGAGTATATAGGGCATAATAGCATATTTCCATGATTAAAAGGAAAATCAATTTGCATTTTCGCCAGTTATTTAACGCGTATTACCGACATGCAGAATTTGAAAAAAAAACAGTGAAGATTTGAGTTTTGATTGTGAGCATGCTATATTTCGTGAAAACTGGTTCTGTTCTGAGCATTCATTATTTACAATATACTTAAACACTGTATTATCGACGCATCTCTATTATCGACGTTGATTAGTTATGTAGTCGTGCGTTTCCATATTTGATAGCTTTGACCTAGATATGCCGAATTCTCTGCCATTTCTTGTTATATATTAAGTTGATAATACGTTGATATGTTAGTTTTTTTCACCATTATTTATAAGTAATGACAGAACTGATATTGAATTGCATAAGAATCATTGATAATTTAAACAAGTTCGTCAATAATACAGCGTTCCAGGCTATCACTTATCTTGACATCTTGAGTCCATAAAAGGTCTCTTTGTGCAATTCAAGCATTGTCATTTATAATAATGAGCCACCAGTCTTATTTTTCACATATGTTTTCTATTTCACAAGGTTTTGTTTTCTTGCTTTCTCGATTTTTCTTTTCTTTCCTGAGTAAGGAGAGTAAGGAATCTTATCTTCAGGATATTACATTCTTGGTTTTTGTAGACGGTCGTGACGGTAGACAAATAAAACTGTTTTTGCATTAATCAAATTTCCGAAACTTTAGACAAGTCACGTTTCAGTCAATTATTATACTATCTTTTAATGAACAATACATTCTGGAAGATCAAATCATTTCCGCCCTATATACTTATATGATTTTTTTTCATTGAAATATATTAAAAATATTTTTTATGAAATAGATGAAAAGAGAACTTTGAAAGCAACCGAACACGACAAATATGAAAATATTGCAGGCTCGGGTTGATTAAGCCTGTTCAACTCAGTAATGGAAATGCATATTACTGCCCACGCCGCCTAGCCCAGTTGAGCGCAACTCATAATTTACACCAATACCCGGGATAAAATCGTTCCACTTCAAAACTTCATTATCGGGTTAAACTAACCTAGTGTTAAATTTAGAACAGTAACAGTAATAAAAGTAATGGTTAAACTTAGAATAGAAATAATTGCCCGATGTTATGAAACTGAGCATAGAAACCAGTCTCAAATCTAAAGCATCTGGTTGGCTGCAATGGCGACTGGTCGCCATTTTAGCAAATCAGATGCTTGAGATTTGAGACTGGTTTCCAATCTCAGTTTTATAACCTTCAGTCATTAATTATAGAAGTATTTATGATAATTTGAATCATATCTTTTCGCTGTTATTTAATGCTTTTAAACACTAGAATACATGTATCAAGTCTCTTAAATTATGACATAAAACGGTATTCAAAATGTTTCATCTTACTGTCCATAGTGATGTTCGAAATTCAATCCACAAAATTCAACCCACGTTTAGTTTTACACAGAGATTAACTTACGAACAACCGGCAGCAGGTCCCAAGGTTATACAACTGATATTGGAAACCAGACTCAGACTAAGCTTCTCGTTGGTCTGTTCACAGATCCTACTCAATGTCAACCAATCCGATAGCTGAGATCTGAGATTGGTGTCTAGTCTCAGTTTTATAATCTTGGAACCAGGTCAAAGTGGAAATGACTCTAATTGTGCAAGTAACTACAGTAAACCCCCGCTTTTAGGACCACCTCTAGATCTTGACAAAATGGGTCTTAATAGCAAGACGGTCTTTATTCATGTGTGATTAATAATGCAAATCTGTTCAAAGGGACATCTAAATAGTTTTCTTATAATCAATTTGGTTTTTATTTTGGGGTGGTCCTAATGGGTGGTTTTACTGTACACTTAACCGTTTTTACTCTCAGAAGGAGCTGGCTTCAAAATGATAAAACTGAGAATTACTGAAAACAGTCTCAAATCTCAAAGATTTGATAAGCTGAAATGTAGAATTGTCTCCATTTCAGCCAATCAGATGCTTGAGATTTTTGAGACCGGTTTCTAATCTCAGTTTTATTATCTTCAGCCCTGATCGGATCATCGCAAAGCGTTCATTTGCATTTTGTTTATCAGTTCACCCTACGGCTTCAAAATCTATCATGGTTCTTCTTCACAGATATAGAGATAAATTATTTCGGTATATTCCTTAGCGGGAATCACTTCACAAAATGAAAATAAATGACTTATTCAGATAGTTATAAACACAAGTGTGAACGTGTCATTGTCCGATCGAACTCGCCTTATCTTTGCTTTTTTAAATAAATGGCAGATGTGAAGTTTCATGAAGTCTTGTTGTCAATGATGACAAATTAGAAAGAAAATGTTCAAACCCTCTCGTGCCCATACTGTATAATTAAACCAAGGAAAACTTACAGCAGTAAATCTGAGGTTTAAAACTTCCATAATCTCTGGACCTTGTTTAATGATGTTTATATAATGTGTGTCATTTAAATGCCAGTCTCTGTTAGGGTTGGAGATAAATCACCAAGGCAACTTGTACTCGTTTGTTCAAACGAGATCCCGTTAGGGAAAAAAATGAGGTTGGTGCACCCTAGATCCCTGTTGAAATTCATTTGTCAGATTTTTTATGTTTCCCAATTTTGTGTGGTGTTTTTTTTAAATTGTCATAAATAAACGCATTTATCACATACCTTCCGGTGTGGGAGTGTAATAACACCCGTTATATATTTTCGATATATAACTAGTTATACACTATTCGTCCGCGTTATCAGCGATCAAAACAAATTTATGATAATGACTTACTTCTGCCATCTGACCACATCAGGCAAGTTATCAACTTCTATAAGGAACTTAAGCATCCCTTATATTGATATTATCCACGGAAAATATAACTTTCTGACATCTTGTTTATTCCGTAAGATAGCAAAACGCCGAAAGTCTATGATGAAATTCAACAACAGCAACAAAGCCATTTTCATTTCGTTTAAATCGAAAACAAAATTACCCAGACGCTGACATCGTTTCCAGAACATCGTCGGTGTGATCTTACAACATCCCCGAAACAAAAAAACAACAACAAGAGATAAATTTTGAATCCGAATTATGAGTTTATATTCCAATGCAAATTTCAATGTTGTCATATGCCGCTATGAAAGTTTACACAAATGACGTCATAAAGAAGATCGATTGATTTAATTAAACACACCTTCAGAAGCCTATAACTGGTAGATTTTTTTATCTAGACTCTAGCGCAGTTAATATTATTTATTTATTTATACTTAGTTTGGCAAATGGGAAAACGGTAAGATAAATTCTTTGGGAACTAGCTTATGTAACATCCGATACTACCGAATTACACACGTTTTAATTTCGCTCTACTAGGTGATAGAAAGGGACAATTCATGGATTTTGCTTGCCTTTTCAGGGTATGTGATAAATAGAACACAATATTCGTGTTCATTTTATACTGAAATTATTAAACTCGTCATCTAAATCGATATAAAACTCGACAAATGCCTCGTTTTATATCGATTTAGACGACTCGTTAAATAATTTCAGTATAAAATGATCACTCATGTTGTATCCTCTATTTTTCTTTTCCTGTCGACCTTTTTTAATTTTACGTTGTTTTCTGAATGTTGGTGTTCTCTTTAAACACATGTTTTCAACATTTTGTGTACGTTTTGCTGTGTGTACATGTGTGTTGTGGGTATATTTCTGAATGCGGCTAATTCTTTTGTGCATATTTCACTTTTCTACAAGATGTGACATTAAGCTACGAAATACGTTCTTGACAATCTAATTGTTCAGGCAATTTCCTGAACAAGATAGACGTCTATGTGCTAATGATAATGACTTTACTGGCAAGTCTTTCGTTATATGTGCACTACAGTGTGGAAACAGAATTATGTAAATGTTGTCTAAGTATGGAGATTCAAATAGGAAATAGTGACCGATGACAAGTATCAGTTTTTTACTTCTAATCTCCAAGTGGATCAAAATTGGGTGCCACCAGCGCGCGTTTTCTCTACAAGTTTACTTATCAATAGGAGCAAGTTTTAAATAAATATATTATAAGGTAATAGAGATTAGATTAAACATAATCACAACACTGATTCAAAGTATGGGGAGACCTTTTACATTCGCCACATGGCACAGACAACGACATAATGCGTCTTGGATCGCTCATAAAAACAACCCAAAATTGAGACCACCCATTTAATAAGACCACTTTTTAAATGCCCCATTTACCAGTTTTGCACTTACTTCTATCCCGGAATTAAGACCACTCCACTATTAATACCACTTTGTCGAGTCCCAAAAGTGTCTGAATAGAAAGGTTTCATTGTAGTGGTCTTTGACCTATCAGGTGCGCGCTCGACTACTATAGTGGTAAATATTGATGAGAAATTTACTTAGTCAACTTATATAGAGTATAATAATATGACGAGGAAGTTACAGATAACAATGTAATTAATATTTATTTTTAATAAAAAATATCGTAACTAATATGCTTTTGAGTAATAGTTTAGTTATTGTATGTGGATTATTAAAAAAGGGGAATACTTGCGAAACGTAACGTCAATTTTGGCATAGAAAAGACATATATTATTTTCGATTTACTATTAAATACCATATGTAAAAATAATACCTTTCAAATATCTCTCGAAATGGCATGGTTTTAGTGGCTGTTTGTGAAGCATATTTGTCATCAAAGGCTGTATTCTTAGCACAGAGACACTTTTGTTAACATTGTTTTGCGAATCCAAAATGCGAAATTACACTGCTGAAATCAATAGGCAATCTTCGGCTTTCAACGCTAATCTACGACAAAACTAGATTTTACCATATCAAAAAGTTTTCCAAGTTTCTAGGCTTTAATAAATAATATAAGATGTTGATATATTGATCGCTTTTTTCTGTCAATGAAGGCATTCTCTCGAGAAACTTTATCTTAATTGATGGATGATGTAATATGTGTTGTCACTTAGGTGTTTTACAAGACCGAGAATGGAACTTTATAGGTGCAGTCATGATTGAAAGCTTATTTTCGTTATTCAAGTTCAGACTGAGTTCTTTGCCAAAGATATAACTCGAGACCAGAAACTTATCACCATTTTAGCATCAGATGTTTGATATTTGGTTAAAACTAATTTATTTAACATCGATTGTGAAGTTATTTCAACTTATATTAATGACACTCGATGACTGCTTCTTGGGTTGCAAACCAGTACTCGAGCCGAATGTGGACTGGAGAACTGCAGACGAATCTCATCCCTGGTTGGATTCGAATCCGCAATCTCCGGATATGGTCCGACGCTCTACCCCCTGTTCTTCTAATGTCAGTTTTATAATATTGGGGCATTTATGAAGAGAGACATCAACATAAATTTTTGTTATTAATTTTAAAGATATCTCATATTGTATACATTTGTTAGAAAAAAATGACCTTACATATTGTTGTCAGTAACATATTACTCATGTAGGCATTTAATTATTTTTTGTATTGCTTATATTTTTGTCTTTGGAAATAAAAAGAATTTCACGGAATTTTTAGGTCTAGCTATTTTTCTGTACTGTTTAAACTTTTCTTAACGTATGTCAAATAAAGATACATTAACAACATTTATTCGAGCAAAGTTTTATTGAAATGCATTTTTTCCATTTAAGAGATTTTTCTTTTTTCTTTATTATCGATGACAGTTCAATGACGAAAGTAATACTTGTAACACCTCGGCTCTAAGTGATATCTTGAAAATGCTTGCCATATACAGTTTACTTTGTGCAGTAAGGTTTTATAAATATGTTTCATACATGTATTACTTTTGAAACATTGATATCCACATAATTCGGATTCTAGAACTATGAAAACTCAGATTGAGTATATACTCAAATATCAGAGAGCATTCTCACATATATACTTCAGAATATTTTGAAAAAAACAAACAATATAAAAGTGGTATGTTTCAATTTTACGGCGTTTGTGACGCTACAGAAATTTTGGCTTTAAATTATTTGTCTCGAAAGTTGACGTTGTAAGACTAAAATTTAATATAAATAATTACATCACATTTACATTGTTTACAGGTAGTCCACAGTTGACATGATAAATTTTGATATTTGAAAACACTTTTATTTTCGTTCTGATACGTGACAATGCACCTTAAAGTACAAGTACTTGGTTTTAGTTCTCATTGACTATAAAATCGTTCAGTATTCCGTATGAACGCACTTACAACAAAATTCTTTCTGCGAAAACGCAACATGTCCGCTACATCATTTTTTAAAAGAACCTTTTTGTATTTATTGCCCTAGAATACATTTGACATATTGTAATTACACCCTATCGATCTCAATTATATGATGCCGTAGTAGATAGATTTAATATAGGTTCACGGTGGACGTGGGTTAAATCGTTCCTGTCTGAAGAATCTAAGAACAGTATCATCAGTGTGCTGATTGGTAGAGACTAAAAGCGTTGACATTCAAAGGTAATTATTTGCAGCCACTGGTGTTTCCTCTACTAAACCAGTTAAATGTTTTCCGTCTTGGAAATATTTTATTTGATTACTGACACACTGAAATTTTTTTACCAACATTTGAGACCAGTTTCAAAACTCTAGTATCTGATTGGTCCGATTTGGAGACTGATATTAATTTCAACCAATCGGAGAGAGAATTTTAAAATGACAAACATTATCTTTTTCTATTGGGCGTAGCGTTGAATTTATTGAGTATACTTAGTTCAACATAAGAACTGTTTCGAAAATTTAAAGCGTTCATCTGAAAATGAAAAAAACATTACAGTCAACATGGGAAGTAATTTTAGACACTTTAAATAATCCAAATAATGTCATACTTGATAAATACAATTACTGTATCTGTAACAGACCAATTTAATCCTTATTTGAAGCCAGGGAAAGTTAGTTCCCTTGTGTGAAATAACAACGCCCGTTTCGTATGAAGTAAGAAGTATTTGTCATTCCATGAAACAAAAGTCCTCCTTTACGAAAAAATAAAATGTGTGTGAAACAGGAAACAATGAAGGTTCATTACGTTCTAAGCTATTCTTAGTTTGTTAATTATCCACCAAGATCGCATAAAGCGTTCAAACAGTTAAACACTTCGTTTCAGTAATAAACTGAATGCGAAATTGCCGGAAATAAGACAAACGGCTATTGATGCAACAAGATTCATTTTCTAGTAGGGTAATTTAGGGAATAATAACCTGGAACTCCATACCAAGCAATCAGTTGAAATTACCTCTTAAGACTGTATAAACCGATATAAGGGACATAAAGCAGTTCATACATTTTTAATAGAACTTTGTGGAAACATAACGTCCTTTGTCAAAATTAAAATCAGCTCTATTTAAAAAAGTATGAACATTTTTTGGAATTAGTCTCGAGTGCTAAATAATTCATTTTCATTCCCCGTCTTAGATGTCTGATGTGCACGTCAATGAAGCCACGTGTGTAAATTATTACGTAAAGTTTTATACATAATGACGTCATATTATATAGTAAAATTGTATAATTTCAACTTCCAAAACAACCCCCAAAAGAACAGCAAAAACAAAAACACAATAATTTTAAAGAAAGTATGTCTTGAAAAAAGAAATATACAATGTGTATGCACGTAAAAGTGTCATTCATGCTATATTAAGTTTAACATGCAAAAAACTGATTTTCGTTCTAGCCAAAACATTGTAAACTCTATACCAGAAAGTTCTACTTCACTTCATACGAATAAAATATTTATATTATTACGAAACAAACATTTTAAAATACAGTCAAACCGAGATGATTATTTTCGTAAAAAGTTTGTGGTACTTTTGCAATTTGTTTTCGTTTGTGCATCTTATTTATATTTATTCATCATAAGTTCCTTGGTTTCGGTGGGAAGCCTTAGTGTGAAATTTTGTACTTTTTATTTTTAGGATTTCGTATTAACATTTGTCGACAAATTTCAAACAATAATTTAAACTGTAATTAAAAGGTTTTTTAGTCAACTCAAACAAGAATTTAAGAAACACGAAACATGTCTTTAAAACAAAAAATCATTAAATTAAATGTACATGAAAAAATACGCCACAATACACTATATTTACTGTCACAGTAAAGGTGGAGTACTGTTAAATCATTTTATTTCGCGCGGGTTTAATTTTGAAATTCGCTGATTTCGCGCTTCGGCAAAAGCGCTAAATTCAAGCGCAGCGATATTTAACCATTTAACAGTTTCTTTCTGAGAAAATACAGTTGCGCGATTGTATGCCCTAGCGAATTTGTCATTTACGGGTTTTGCGCGAAAATTCGTCCCCGCGAAATGAAATGATACTACAGTAAACGATTTCCAGAAACTGAGTTCCTTCGGGAGAGTCTGGAAAGTTACAGAATAATGTCCAACTTGAACATGAAAATCAAGTATTGCTGCCCCCAAAACGGTTTCTAGCAACCTTTTGATCATGTACCCCTATGTATCCACACCTAAACAATGATTGCAATCAGTTTGATGGCGAAGTGCATTCGGTGCGACATTGTCAAGTGTTTTAAAAAAATGACTTATTCAAGATAATTTAAATTTCTTCTCGAAATGTCATCGAAAGCTTAATGGGGGTTTTATGAAGGTCTTCGTTCTTTTAACAACTGGATTTAAGTTCTTTTAACCACTTGATTTTATCGTAGTTTTATAACGAAAACATACGAAATGTAAGTGCAATCAGTTCATGGTATTTATTTTCTTTTTTTTCTTGGCAAATTTTCTGTTTCTAGAGTCTAAAATTATGGCAAATGTAATTTCGCTCCGAATATTGTGACAAATTCAATTCTTTAACTGTTTTAAATCACGAGTTCTAAAACTAGCTATAATTGTTTTTGCAAGTGAATTATGCATAGAAATGACACGTGAATCGCTCTTTATATAAATTAAATGAAAGCACAACTTCAATAATTGATAACTTTTAAACTTTTGAACGAATTGCTGAAAATAAAAAAAAATAGCCTAACTTAGGTAACGCTCAAATAATGTTACTTAAGACTTTTTTCTTTTTTTCGATGCGAAAGATCATTAAGTGTTTTATGCATTTTAATACGTCTCGATCCCGAAAATTAATTTTATAATGAATCTTCCCACTCTCCCATTTCCGGTCGGCCTCCTGATTAAAATAGATAAAAAAAGGAACTTTTAAGCTATAACGGAAAATAAACATAGTTCAGCAAATTGAGTTGAACGAAATTAAGATCCCTCGAAAATAGTGTCCTACGGAAAACCACGAAATTTTACGGAAAACCACGAAATTTTACGGAAAACCACGAAATTTTATGCCCACGAATGTAAAAAGCATTCACACTTTCCAGACCGTCCGATTGATATCACAAATACAAATTTAAATGAAACTAGTTTATCTTTTTGCTTGATTAAAAAATGGTTTTCACTAAATTGTTGTCGCGGTATGAATCTGAAAAAAAGAAACAAATTGTCACAGGGAGTGAAAGATATGCAGCCAGACCGGGACTCGAACCCTGAATCCGTCGCTTACAGGGAGTGTTTTCAGGACTAAGCTATCCAGGCCGTTTACACATCACTTTCCTAGATAGTGTCTAGATTCGTACCGTGACAATGTCAGCCTCAATGTGTTTGGAATATTGTCCAGATACATTTACAATACATGCTCTCAATTGTCACTTTTTTATTAGAACAAATGTCCCCAGATACTTCGTCTATCTTTCAAGTATTTGGGAGCATGTCTGCCAGTTTTGAAGCTAATTTTGTACACTTTCCTTTTGATCTAGCAATAAAGGAATGTCACCTTTCATGTGTCAATATACATTAATAATCGTTCTTAACATCTTAAACACGATTTGACATGTGCCTATTTCGTCCACGGAATGTCGTGGATAATATTATGGATATTTTCATCTTCTTTTAGTAATAAGTTGGCACGTCTTGTTATATCTTTACCATTTTACACAGTGTTTACAAATATTCATGCCTCTATCGATCAAAACAAGTACATGTGCACCTGCCTAGGATAATTTATCGAGTTCGTTCGTACTTTGACGGCGAAATTAGCTAAATTTGCTTTTAATGTCACCTTTGTGCATGAACGCTATAACTCCTTATTTAAATGGTACTTAAAGTTATACCGTTTTTGCACGAAGTTGACTAGGCCTAAATTTTATAATATTTTACTCGATTTTGCAAACAACATTCATTATTGCGTCCTGTTTTGTTTTTTACCAAAGAACTTTGTACAGTAAAACCCCTTAATAAAGATCAGACCGCCCAGAAAATGCGACCAGTGTTTCAATGTCCATTATAACAATTTCCCCCTGTGTCCTATCCCACATTTGAGTTCACCTCACTATTGAGACCATATTTATATATCCCTCGGAGGTTTCAGCTAGAGGTTTCATTGTAGTTGTATATGCATGAGAACCTTGTGGGGCAAGTGATAGGTCGCCGCTCACTAGATCATTTTTTGAACTTCTCTGTGCACATGTGTTGATAACTTGGCGTTTTAATGTAGTGCTCCACGAGTACAGTGTACATTTAAGTTATGTGTATATATTTACAATAACGCTATAACTCATTATTGTTTACACTAAGGTGACGATATTTTTCTTGATTTTGCATGCAACATTGTCAAGTTGTTGGGCATGGGGAGCGTATTGGAGTTAATTCACCAAGAAACTTTGTAGCGATATCAAATAAGAACATTGCGTTGAAAGTTCTGCTTCCCAGAAATAGTTTTAAAAAATCCCGGTGGTACTTGTGTGTAAAGCCACCTTTGAGACAATGCATCCCCCGCGAAAAGTTAGGATATTTAGGGTTGGTCTTTCCTTATATGCTTTCTCAATATGTCCATATATGCGTATATTTTTGTAAGAAAGAATGACAGCTGTAGTTTAGTGTCGCACTCAACGTAGGACTTGGCGGCGTGGGCAGTAATTATTTCCAGTACTGTTCGAAAACTGGCGCGGTCTAAGCCAGTCTGCATTATTCTTATTCGTTTTACATGTGTACGTTCAATGTTTTTAATATTCCCTTTTCATCTATTTCAGCTTCCATTTCGGCACTAGTGTTTGCGAACTTGTCTATCATTTGAAGCCATATCATTTGAAGCGGCATGTTCCCATACACTTTATTCCATCCCTTTGAATGTCAGTCATAAGAAAATGTCACTTGGATGTCAGAAAGTTCCAATATAAACTGACTCAATTTGCGAGGGCTTAACAAGTCATTTTAGATACGATTAACACGTGATTTCAAATTCTCGTGTCCGTTTTCGTTTATAAATATGTGTGAACCTGTGTAGCATTTTCAAGATGTTTTAATCAATTAGTGTTTCTCAAAAAATTGACTTTAATTCTTAAAATGACGTCATATAGTTTAGCAGACGACATTTATTTTTTTAATTATGTATTACGCGGTAAAATAGCAATATGTTGTAAGGATGTGTAACTAAATCTCCAAATAGGTTTTTTTCCAATATAGTAACACCTTTTATGACTGTTGACACTTTTTTCCATGACGTCCCTCAAATAATTTCAACTGAACATTTTCCGCCTTTCCGTAATGAAATATACCAGTGTATCAGTCGGAAGGTTCCAAAATACACCCTCTTATACATACATGTAACACAATACGTGATTTATTGTGTCGCCCTTACATAGTGATCACTTTGTCCGTCCATTCATTATATATAGTTCACGAAATACATTACAAAGGCATAAAAAGGTGAAACATGCATATCAGGAATCGCCACATTCAGAAAAAAACAGCCTCCCCACACAGTCAAGTAGAAGAGAGGGAGAGAGCATGGTTAATAAAATGATCAGTTTCAAAAAAGACACCACTAACAATAAACAAAAATGAGAACCCGAGGGGTTACCGCCTTGGAACGGTCAGTGGCAAATCAAATTGCCACTGGGGGTTTAAACCAGGTTCTAGGGTGCACCAACCTCACACTTGCCCCAACAGGTTCTCATATCACAACACAAGTACAAGTTGTCTTGGTGAAACAACTCCGACCCACTTATCGGCTCAACCATGTTGCATGCAAAGGCACACAAACATATAAAACATGAGAAGCTAAAAGCATTGCAAAGCCAAAAGGCGGGTACTCAATAATCTTACCGAGACCAGAGTTCCTGGAGTAAAATCAGCAAGAACACGATGACAGGGATAAACCTTCATAAACTCTTAAACCCCTGCCACCGTCGTGCAACCAAAGAATTGATGAAGGGTTGTAACGCAGCTTATGAGGAGCGCATTAACATTTTTTTTCGTTTATGCGGTAATTTTCAACGTATTAAAATATTTTTGTGCGGCAAAAAGGCAAACTTTTGTCGCATAAAACATTTAAAACACATAATAGTACAGACCTTGATGATATAATATCATCACTATCGTACATCTTTGTGCCGAGACTTTTAGATTGGTACATTCTGAAAAGATTTAGTAATGATGAATGAATTGTGAACCAAACCAATTGAGTTTTTGAGTCCACTTAACTAAACTTTGAACTTAACTGTTAGATTAGATGTGAAGAAACAGTTAAAGATTTTGACAACCAAAGTATATTGTTATACCAGCATCGAACAAAATGCCATTGTACGCATCGTAGCAAAAATCAAATGCCGGTGTACGGTGCGTGGTCTCTCTTTTTTTTGCAAGAGGCAAGTAAAACATACTAAAACACACACAAATTTTACACTTCGTTGTCCTCCAGTACATACAGTTTTATATGCAGTCATAATTCTTCATTAATTAGACTTCAGTTTAGATCAAGAAAAATACGCTTGAACAGGAAATTTACAACATTTGCAACACAGGCAGGTCCATTTTCACCAATGATTGAGCAAACTACTAAATTCAGGACACAGAGAAGACTAGAATCTTAAAGTGTCATGACTTGACAACCGTACAGGCCTATTGGTTTGAATATTATTTAAAAATCTATCCAAAAACTCTTTTTTTCTTACCTTACTCAACAGCGATTTTCTTACCTTACTCAACAAAACCAGGTTAATTCTGACAAAGATTTAGTAATGTCAGTTACCTTACATCTAATTTGCATAAACACCGAAATGCAGGAAAATAACATTTAATCCTTATAATTACAACTCTATTTGTCTTCTTCCCACTCGATACGAGGGCATGTATTTCGGTATTTAATAGCAATTTGTACGATTTTTTTTGTTTACGTTTGCGCGTAGTAATACATTGTTCACGCCCCTCTCCCTAGCTTAAAATGGCTGACAACACGCCGAATCCCAGCCATTCTGAACAATTTAATTTTAACGGATTACGTGTTTTGTTGGGGAAAAACAGTCAGAGTGCGGTTCCGTTCAAATGCAGACTACGTTAAAACAGAATGAAACGTTCGATGTAAAGGCATCACATGTAAAGATAACACGAAACCATTGGTGTGGACAAAACCATAGGAAACAGCTGATAAAAAATGTGTTAGCCAGGTGGTTTGATACTGCAGATGTGGGTTCGAAAATCGCATTTGTGCCTCCCAGCGAGACTACGTGTATGCCAGCAGCATACTTTTAGTTTTGTTTGTTCAAAAGTTTTGTGAAGTTTTTCACTTGAGAATGTGACCCACAGGATACATTATTATTGGATTATTCATGCTGTGGATTAGTGGGACAGATCTGGATAAAAACTGCTGGGTATGTTTTATTCTTCTTCGTAATTTTATTTGCTGGAATAATCAGTGTTAATGATAATAAGTGTACATTTACACAGCAAAAATGGCAAATGAGCCGTGTCGTGTGATTTCGACCTTCTGGTCAAAATGACGTCATGTAGAAAAACGACGTCAAAGTATTGACAAGGTTTGACGTCATCCAATTAGTACAATAATTAGCTTAGCTTTATGTTTTTGACGCTCGAATTGCTATAAATTGCGAAGTACCGATCTTACCTGTGCGTAGAAACGGACACGATAAACTAAACATGCGGTTGCTTAAAGCAGCAAACGTAAAAAATAGTCACTAAAAGTTTTTCAAGCGTGATAATGTAGAAGAGAGTTGTTGCTTAGTATCTAAAGTGTTTCAACATGTAACGCATTTCTTATTAAATAGCAAGAAAATTAGCAAGATGCGTAGATAAACTTAAACAAACCTACGGAAATATAATTTACATACATGTCATATTCTTCTATTGTGTTTCTTTTTTCACCCCATAATCAAGAAGCATTTTCCTGACACACCCCTTCATTATTCCATTTACTATCGAGCATCTACAACTGTAACGTCATTATTTCAAGGGAGGTAAGCATGTTACTTGTACTCTTGGTGCTCACTGTAGTGAACGCCTGTATGCGTTATTCCTTTTGATGCATGTTAAAATCCCATTATTGCATCTACCTTCAAGTTCAATTTGAATGAAAATCAGAAACTGTATATCCTTGTTAATTTAATTTTAGGAAGAGACAAATGCAAAATATTATGCTTACAGCACATTTTGGAATAAACGAGGGAACTTGACAATGGAGGTAACATACTAGTAATGTCAGATGAGGTTGAAAATTAGTTGTTGCATGTATAGGACTAATGATGATATTATAATTGTATTATGACGCAGCTTCGAGAAAGTTTACTGACACAACAAAAACAGATGACGAGACCGATGTAGATTTTTCTTACGAAGCATCCGGCAACATAGAAATCTTGTTGTCTGATGAAATGTTCGTTAAAAATTCGAACTTTAAGAATATATATATTAATCAGCATAAATTTAATTTATATAAATTTAAAAGGCCGATAAACATGATAAAGAGTTCATTGTGATGTCAGTAATTCAATCATGCCCCTAGGAAATGACGCCAACTGATATGCATATTTCAGTCGTTTTGTTGTTATTTTGGGCTTTTAAATTATCATTTATCGCCGCGTTATTTAATGACTTCGCGACAGTTCTTTTAAGTTATGAACTTCATGTATTTTTCATATACGTATTTTAAGATTTTCAATTATGTGTTTCCAGCTTTTATCTAACTCTAATACCCTTAAGTTTATGAAAACTGCAAGCATCGCATGTCTATCTTTTATTTTTACAGACGTTGTGATGTTGACTGTATTGCGGACATACATCAATGGTGGACAGATCCACAACAATGAACGAATCTGTTACGTATCCACAGCCGGAGATGTTTAAACTAACATCGTTGTTTTGTCCTTTCGACCTCTTGGGCGAGACCACAAAATCGCAAAATCACGCTGCGAGTACGCGAAATCACGACGCGAGAAGGCGAAAACACGAAGCGAAGTCACGAAAGTACGATGCAAATTCAACTATTATAGTCTCACTCTCAGGAGAGTTAGGCCACGAACACGCGAAAATACGATGCGAAAAAGAGATACAACGATGCTAGGTCACGAAAGTAAGAAAGGTGCTGATACCTCGTGGCTATTTTGTTTAGAGACAAAGATACTTGTAGAACCATGTATCAAAGTACGGAAGTTCATGGGACCAGAGGTCCAAAATTGAGACATGCCCATAACCCCAGTACAACACAACCCTTGCATTTTATTGAAGTTGTTATATTTTCTTCTATACGTATACATGTATGCGTTGCGTACTGTAAAACTGATTTCTGTGAGTTACGTTATAAAAACAAAACAAATAGAGCATAAAGCGACAGTATATAGCCATATTTCGTGACTTTGTTCTTAGTCCCTGTTTCTGTATTAGACGAATCTACACATTTTTCCAGTATATTGAAATGGGTTGTTTTCGAAAAATACACATGTTTATTATAAAGCTCTGAATTGGAGCTAACCGTATATTTTATATATACACAAAACTTCATACTATGTCCGCGATAGAAAATAAAAATACTTGCGAAAGGTATGACACGATTTTTAATTTTCATCAGTCGGAAAGCCGCTAATTCGAATTCGCCGGCCGAGTAATTTGTACATTTATAATAGCATAAAACAATATAATAAGGACTCCTCACAAAATATATTTTACTTTGATCTGTTTATGACTAACAAATAGGGAAAAAATACTTCATTTTATGCATGTCATAACTATACTAATTTATGTCAACGACAACTTTGTGCAATAACCTACCAAAATTTCAAATGAAGCGGTACTCACAAAAGGTGTACTGTAGAAAAGTTTCTGCTTAGCAAATGTATTTTTAAGTGTCACAATTACTTAGATTTTATTGGATATTGGGATTTCTGAAATATTCTACGCACATTGAAGCTGAAAACATCCAGAATCGGTAAAACAGAACAATTTGAAACTAAATCTTTTTATTGTTGATCCTATTTTATAATCACAAAGGATAAATAGTTAGCTGCAAACACTAGTGTTTTAAAAGTTTTCTACACCATGACCTTCAAATATATTACAAATTTCGATTTCAGTTAGATTTTGGCTCGCAACCAAAACATCAAACGCGAGACGCGGCGTCTTATATTTCCTTTGAAAAGTAGCGGGAAAGTTTAATTGACAGAATAATTTAAATTAAGGTTTATATTATCCTACACGTAGGCCTTTCATTCAAATATTTAGAAAACGAAATTTTCAGTTCAATGAGAATCAACCCACATCGGCAAAAATTAATTGACAGTAAAAAACTTACTTGAAAGTTGAACGCAGCGTCTTCTGACTGGAGCAGCAGTTCTAACAGGGGTCACATGACATAAAACGTGATCGGCGTCTTTTGAAGTGTTGAAGTGCAAAAGATGTTTACGGAGTTCGCTAGCTGGTTCAATATCTAATCGAAACCGTAATTTGTAGTATTACATTCAATTCGCGGGAGCGCTATAAACAATTTTCAATTTCCGCGAACATTATGACGTCGATGACGTCATGTGGGATAATTATTGATTTCAACAACATCATTTTAAAAATAATAATAAACATATTTCTAGATTGAATTCAAACTTAATTTTTTTATCAAAATGATCACAAAGGTTCAAACTATATAGTTCAATAAAAACCTGAAAATGTAAAATTTTGACCAGTAGGTCGAAAATCTCACGACACGGCTCAAATATGCTTTTTAACACTAACTGTAGAAAGCCAAGCACTGGCAGTTGAAACAGTTTATAAATAATTAAGTCTTGATGTTCATGTTCATTCATGTTTTGCCGTGTTGACAGGGTTGGCATCAATCAACCGCCCCTGGTTTAAACCGGCGGTTGGTTTTAACTGGTTTAAACCGTCCCGGTGTCAATACTCCCCAAGTGGTCAATACTGGTCAATTGAACTTTTTTTCAAATGATAGTGCCTCTAGCTGGGAGCGAACCCGCACAAGATTTTTATAAAAAAGAAAAGAAGAAAGCAAACCATTAAACTTTTTTTTCATAATTTCTTTTAGACCTGTTTACTTCTCTTGTGGCACTGAAAGATGGCATGGTTGTGATTTCACGCTTTGTTTCAGTCGGGTTCCTGTTGATGATATCAGTAGTCACATCGGTTAGAAGTTTGGACATTTTCTTTTCTGATCTGTTGTTGTTCCCCTGCTGTAGGATCGTACTGAAGCCTCGTTTCTATGCCCCGTCATGAACATTATATGGCGGGTTTCAAAGCCTGCATTATCAAGGGCCTGTGTTGCATTAGTTCGAAGGCAGTGAGCAGTATATCTGAAATAATAATAAAAAAATTGTTGAGTTTAAATAGCTGTATATTTAAAATACAGGTCTGATAAGAAATAGATACTGAAAATTATATTGAGGGAATAAATACAAAATTACAAAATAATCACCATGTTTTTTTCACATTAATCAATGTATGAACTGTCAGAATGCCTACACATTAATTGCATAAAGGTTTTTGTTAAAATTAATAAAATAATACATAAAATCTGACAGTTCATACAAGGTTGTAACACAACGAAAATAAAATTCAATTTTAATGATTTATTATTTTCAAGTTGACAAACATTTTCTTTATTGTGTATTATTAGTTGTTAATTCGATCTTTTCGCAAAACAGTTTTTTTTTGATAATTTATTATTTTTTCTTACCTAGGTTGAAGTCCAGCGTTTCTGCATATGTCTCCCTTGAAGCTCGTAAACTGCCGCAGACTCACAGGCTGAGCTGTATACCGGTGGCTCCAAAACAGTTATCCATTATGTTAGAATATACCTATATCTACCTAGTAATTACTTAAAAATGACATTTTTGTAACGGCATAAAAATTAATGACTGTTAATTAGATTAATTGATTTACGGAATTTTCCGTTACAGTCTTCCAGCGATAAACCGAATTTTTCGGTTTGGTTTCACCCATTACGTAAAAGAGCGTTGAGATTCGGGATTTTGACGCACTATTCTTGATATGCATATTTCACCTTTTTTACAGAAGAATGTAACGTTGGATACGTGTTTAACTGCTATTTATTCCGACAAATATTTCGAATGCAATGAATTTCGTAAACATTAAATCAACATTTAATGATGTCATAGACGAATTTTCGTGCAAATTTACTTAAGGATTGAATCGATAGTTGATGGTTTCCATTTGGGTATGGAAAACAGTTGGGTTGTTTAAAGTGTGTGAAGCCCGAAGCTGGAATTTCAACGTTGTGATTTTCGTTGTCAACATCAAAATTTGCCGGCATGAATAACTCGAAACTGCCGAAGATCTGTCGGAATAAGTCCATATCGGACTCGTTCTCTTAGTTTGACATTTTCGCAGACGATTGTTTACAAATACGACAGGTAAAACCGTGTAATTTAAAAGGAAAGATTTGCAGGAACGAGTCATTAACATAATGAACAACAAAAACACATCAAAACTTCATATTTAAATATTTGGGTTTCTAGCAATTTCTAACGTAGGGTTGTTTATATTCCCCCCGATGAAGTGCCGTATCGATGTAAACAAAGATGGCGACGGAAATAGCAACCGGGTCAAGAAAGTAGTCCGTTTATGAATATTAATCAATCATGTAAGCACGCGAAAAGTATCTTTAAACATGCTATAAACACACTTAAATTCAAGGTTTACCCGGATTACTCATTTTAATGATTTGATAAGAAACATTTTTGTCGCCTTCGTGAATTTCTTTCGTAGCAAGTGGAAAGTCTAATTATTGATAATTGACATTTGATCAGAGTTTAGAAATAATTTACCTTTTAGAAATTTCTCAAAAAAATATATTCAGAATTGAAAGGAATTACATTTTCTGTTCGTTCAAGAAAACATCGTTTGCTATCTCTCCATTGTTGATAAAAAAAACTGTTGTTGTTGAAGATTGAAAGTAAAAAGCTTCATCACCAGGTTTTACTACTAGTCTAGATTGTTTTACAAAACAAAATAAAGTTTATTGTCTAGTTTTTAGAACATTTTGATTCAGAACAGAAATAGAATCTACATACATTTCGCAAATGTGTTTCCAAGAAACCATTCAATTCTTTAGAAAGGAAATCACAATCAAACGGATTACATTTTTAAATGAATTTCAGAGCGTCTCGTGTTTAATTGTGAAGTTTAGTGCGTAATAAAAAATATGACGTAGGTAAGGCTAAACAAGACAGCGAAAATATTCCTATCAAACTGAATATTCGGAAGGACACAAACTAAATATGAAAATGTTCAAAAGTAGCCACATCCACAATTACAAACTCTTACGCATAGACCAGCAGAAAGAAAATTATTAAAAATATGTTACATATAAAAACCAACTGTTTTAAACGATTTAAGTTTAAGATTGTGAAAACAAATCCTTGTCCAATCGGTTGATCCCTGTAGAAAATATAAGGTTTGGATTTGAATAATTTAAGTAGAGATCATAACCATGCATAATGTTTCCAGGTTACCCAGTATTTGAAAAACTTCGTCCAAGAAATACATTACGGCCATAAGGAAATGTTCTCACAAAATTAGCCGAATGCATATTAATTATCCATTTTTAAAGGAGAACTGGCGCGAGTAATTGCTTATGTAGTGACTCACTATTTGCGTTAAAATTGGATCATTAGGATTCGATTTTTTTAATACATACATGTAAAATTCAGATAATACTTTCGATTCAGCATTAATCATTGCGAAATTTTTTATCACAATCATTGACGTCAGCCATTATTAGACGCTTTTTTTCTGTGACGTGTGACGTTAAGATACCCAATACTGAAAAAGTGAAACTGATATTTGATCTGAACGTTGCTAATATGGACTTCAAGAGTAAATATACTAAACATTTTAGAAAGTAAATAGATTAAAAAAAACTTTCTTATACAATTTATAAACTTCAACAATACATATAAGAAGATTTATTATATACCCATTAATGATTTTAGCATAGTGCAGCGTTAATCCGCAAAATTGACACAACTCGTCAGATTAATAATTCCGTATCACACATTGTCCAATTTTCCGATTCTGTATTTTTGCAGCTTCCGGTAGTTTCTACGTTTCAAAATGGCCGATTTCAAACGTCGATATTTACAGAAATTTAGATTTGTTGACTCCAATGACACTCTTTCTTTAAAAATAATCAATGAGCTCACGGCCTTTACAAATAAAAATAAAATGATATCGTCAAAAGTGTGATAGAAAGTTAAATTAATAGATAGCTAGTCATTGCGGATATAAATAGAACAAACAAAAGACTACTGTTTTAGGAGCGAAGAATTGTACATACCGTTCAACTATCCCAATTTAAATATCCCATTGCAACAATCCTTCCTATTTTCTGTTTAAAGCCTGACCCTATGATTTGATGTAAACAAAGCTTGTTGCTGTGGTATAAGAATGAAACACTTTCAAATCTTAGTCGTTACGTAAACACTTCCAGCATCTTCGTGTCTTGTCCAAATTTTGCTGTTATTGTTTTTCAAAGATTTGAAAGTTTAATAATTCTTTATCTGTCAGAATCGATCATGGCGCTTGAAAATGTAAACATTTGTTCGATGACGTAGGCCTATTCATGATTTATTGTGACGTAATTGCTTACATCACATTTCACTATTTATTATTGATTAAGTGCTCATTTAATTTGTAGTGAAATAAGGGTATATAATAAAAGGAACATTATATCAGTATGCAATCTGTAGGTTTGTATTATTTCTCGTTGCGTATGTAAACCACATCACGCTCGACCTTCGGTCTCGCGTGATATTGTTTACATATCCAACTCGATAAATACAAACCTACAGATTGCATACTGGTATAAAATTCCATATTTATTGAAGTAAAAACTGATATGTTCTTTATTTTTTAACTTTTCATATGCTTAGTAATATTATAATAGTAAATATACGATATATTGAGTAATTAAAGTATTGCGCCTTTTGCCACTGCTTTGCCCTATACAAAAAGACAATTATAAAAATCTTTCAAACGACACAATGCAGTTCCGTCAAACTTAACACAAACTAATATTATTAATATATGTTTTATTTATATATTCTAAGAAAAGTTCGAACAGTAAAGGAACATAGTAAGACCCAAAAAGACCCCTCAAATTCTGTTTGCATTTCATTACAAAAACGAAGCAACACTAAACATCAATTTAAATGTCTTGATGAGTAATGAGTTACTGACAACGATACCTAAGGTCATTTGGTCTAACAAATGTATACAATGTGAGTATTTGTAAAAGTGTGTTTGACCTTCAATTTCCTGGTCGCGAAAATAGATGACATAAAAATAAAAATGTTGATTTTTCTCTTCACAATTGAAAGTTCTTTTCAAGGACCTTAGATAGTGTTGTCAGTATCATTTCACGCATGTTGACATTTGAATTGTTGTTTTGTGTTGCTTCCTTTTTGTGATAAATTTCAAATAGAATTTTAGGGATTTGTTAGGTCTAACTATTTTTCTCTACTAGCCTAACTTTTCTTAACATATGCGTAATAATCATATTCTTATAGCATTTATTTGTGCAAAGTTTGATGGAAGTGCATTGTGCTGTTTGAGAGATTTTTATATATTTCATTTTGTCTATGGCAAAGCAATGGCGAAAGGCGCAATACCTTAACCGATATTTTATTGCAAACATTTCTTATTATCTTCAACTGTTACAGGAAATATACGAAAAATTGAAATAGGCTAACCGATATTTTATTTAAAAAACTCTTCTTAAAACTTCCACTATAAAACACTTTCTTTCACTAACGTGGAAATTGAAAATTATGTTTTGTATTGCTTAGTTTTTGAAATTTATGTAAATATTATTTTTAGGTCTTTTTTTCTTTACTTTTTCTAACGCGTCTTACTGTATGCAAATAAAGAAACATTAGTAACAATCATTTGTGCAAAGTATCATTGAACGACAATTTACCGTTATTGAGATTTTGATTATCTTTCTTTTCATCAATGAACGTGCAGGGGAGGAGTGTAGTGGGCTCTTTAAGAAAAACACGAACGTCTGTATTGCAAGGGAGGGATTGAGAATGTGCCGCTTTCTTGTACATAGTTTAAAAGTCTAGGTGGTTCTTTATTAAGCAACTTGGCCTTTAAGGTGATGCATCCCCCGCAAATAGTAAGGATATTTAGGGTTGTGCATTCCTTACATGCGCGCTTATTTTGTTTACATGTTTGTTTTGCAAGAAAGAATGACATTTGTAGTTAATTTTGTGTCGCAACCAACGTGGGACTTTTACTAAACATTTTAAGTACTGGTCAGGTATTGGCACAGTCTAACCTACCCTGCACTAGTTTTATTCGTTTTTCATTTGTCTGTTTACAATATGCCCTTTTTTATCTATTTTATCTCCATTCCGGTACTAGAGTTTGCATAATTGTTCATCATTTGAAGCCGTATCATTAATATGTTCCCGTCCACATGGTTTCATTCCTTTAAATGTCAGTCATAAAAATGTCACTTGGGTGTCACAAAGTGCCAATATAGACTGACTTAATTAGCGAGGGATGAACAAGTCATTTTTGATACGACCAACACGTGCTTTTAAATTCTCATGTCATTTTTTTGTTTTTGAATATGTGTGAACCTGTGTACCATTTTAAAGATGTTTTAAAAAATAAGTGCGTCTCTTAATTGGATCCGTCGTCGGAACCACGGGGGTAGGCGCTGTCGCCATGACGGTGCGGGTTCACTCCCAGGGTCCAAGTTCATAAAACTAATTTTGGAGATCAGTCTCAAATCTCAAGATCCTTGAGATTTGAGACTGATCTCAAAACTTAGTTTTATGATTTTGGGCCTTGGTAGAGGCAATATCATCTAAAAAAGTTGACTTTAATTCTTGAAATGACGTCATATAGGTAAGCAGACGTCATTTATTTTACATATAAGGTATTACGCAGTGAAATGTGCAACGTAACAAAATCTCCTGAATGTTTTGAGAAAATAATACATAATTCTAAGTTCTTTCTTAATATAGTAACACCTTTTATGACTGAAGACACGCTTTTCTGTGACGTGCCTCAAATAATTTCAACTGAACATTTTCCGCCCTTCCATTATGTAATATACTATTGCCATGAATCAGTCGGAAGGTGCCAAAATACACTCTCTTTCAGATATGTTAATTCTGACAAAGATTTAGTGCGGTCGGTTTAATTGTGAATAAAACCAATTGATCTATCTTAAACACCTTTTGAATGACGATTTCCATACATTTCTTAATATGTTTATGTTCGTTGTAATAAGTCCCAAGTAATGTACATGTGATTTGTAACCATTGCCCCAATCCAGGGGAATAACGGTGCCTTTGAAAAAATTCATAGGAAAGACCATGCCTCGCCGGCGTTGGGGCAGTGGATAGTTATTATAATAAGTAGAATAAAAAAGGTTCTAAAATCGTCAATGGTTTTAAAGGCAATATGCCACAAAAAACAATTAAACAAATTTTACTGACTAGGCCAACGAACATGTCATTTACTTTTTTTATTAATAACAAGAATATCTCAATTTTGAATAAATTAAACACCATAATTCTGTCGTTACTGGAACAATAAAAAATAAAAATAACTAAAGCAGGTAACAGTTCCATACACCTATTAATAGAATACAACTCTGAAGACTCCTTTATTATAAAATTTCGAAACGGACGGACATCACATTATCATCACAAACGTCATCACAACCACCATTTCTTCAAATATTAGAACACTGTTTTGAAGCTCTATAATAAATGGTTAAACAAATCCTCTTTATGTGATAGAAAGGCACAGTTGCACCCCACATACGAAATGTCTGCTTTATGCATTGGGCGTCGCCGCATTAACGCGTTCGCCCTGTTTATGCGTTGAAAATCATCGCATAAACGAAAAATTGTTTTTGCGGCGAAGCTCATATGCAGCGTTACAATGCGTATTTTATGGACGTCAGTATATTGTGTGAACATTATGATTACGTGCCCCGTTTTGTTGAACTTAAATGGCAAAACACGCAATCGTAAAAGTCACTTCAGTTAACATTCATCATTTTAAAATGACATTTATTCATACTCGCGCCTGAAACGCACATCCCTAAGGCATAATTAGTTCGAATAAGTATTCGTCTTAAATATAAAACCAGTTTGAAAGAAATAAGAAACTTTAAGAAAGAAAATTGCGTTAAATTTAGTTCCATGTGACCTGAATTTCACGGAAGAGTAACATAAACGGCATAGGCCAAACGAGAACTGTATTAGAATAAAGGTTTCATGATTTTAGTGAACTGAGCGCCCAAGCACTGCATATTTGACTTCAAAGACTTTTAAAAACTAGACAAGGAGCACTCCCACACCTGATCCAGGCCTTTAAGCAGTCATATTCTGTCCTTCTTTAACTTTTTTCGACTTAAAAGACTTCTTTAACCATACATGAAGCACTCCCATACGTTCTTCAGTCACGCCAGTCACACGAGAATGACATGTACGGGAATACAGATTTTATAATTTCAGTGAATTTAGTGCTCATGTCCTCTATATGTGACTTCAAAGACTTCTTCCACCATACAAGGAGCGCTCCCACACCTCATCCACTCATGTCTGTCTCACGAGAATGACCTGTTTATAGAATTCAGATTTTTACAACTTAAGAGGTCCAAGTGCTCATGCCCTGCACTTATAACTACTTCTTCAACGAGACGAGTTGCACACCCACACCTTATCTAATCACGTAACAAGAAAAGACCTGTTTGAGAATACAGATTTTTACAACTTTAGAGGACTCATGCACTGCCCTTTAAAAGACTCCTTCAACAAGAAAAGTAGCACACCCACACCTTATCATATCACGTTAACAAGAGAGACCTTTTGGCATATTCGATATTCATTTCCTTTTCTGTCCATATATAGTATTCATTTCGGCCGGCATGTTCTGAAATCGAGAAACAATAGAAAATGTATAGTTAAATGGTTTCTTAAGTGTGTGTGAGCGATTTAAAGTGTCTTGCATGGGTGTGAGATGAAGATGGAAAAAATGGTCACCGTGGCTGAACGGTATGCGGAGTTGTAGCTCTGCCAAGTTCCCAAAAAACCCCGAGGTGTCAATTTGTGCAATCTTCACCGAAAGTCTCATGCAAATTTTTGTTCCTGCATACCCTTTGTTTTTCGTAACATTTGTAAATACGTATACATTTACAATCAATTTTGTGTTCCATTATGCTGAACTTCTGACGTCAGCAAAGATTATTTTCTAAACGATTTTCTTAACTTAAATTTAAATAATTAATTACGTGAAGTCACTCATGTAAGCACGCGAATTGAATTTTAAGCACGTAATAAACACACATCTTAATTCAAGGTTTACCTGAACGACTCATTTAAAGGCTTTACAATTTTTGTTGCCTTCATGATTTTTTACCAGCATGTGGACAGTCTTCCCTGATAATTGATAGACATTTGATCAGTGTATAGAACGAATTCTACATTTTAGAAAATTCTCCAAAAACATAAATGATTAGAAATGCAAGGTATCACATAACCTATGTTTTTTGTAGGTAACACTTGCTGTCTCTGTTGATTGATTTAAAGAAATTGTTGTTGTGAAGCATGTTTTTGTTAGTGACAGCTATATTACAAGGTTTTGCTGCTAGTTATTTTTCCAAAGCTAATTAAATCTTTTGTCTAGATTTTAGAAAATTTAGATTAAGAACAGAAAAATATACTTCTCAAATGTGTTTTCAAGAAACCATTCAATTCTTTTCAAAGAGAATTCAATTGAAACAGACGACAATTTAAAAGGAATTGGTGAGCGTCTTCAGATAAATGTTAAGTTTAGTCCGCAATATAAAATATCACGTAGATAAGACTAAACAAATGATATTGATTCTACCTGGGAGCTAACCCGCACCGTCATGGCGACAGCGCGTAGCCATGTAATTCTGACAGAGCAACCGACTGAGCTAGCCGGAGCAAACCCCCCAAAAAGGTTGATTGGATAGCTTTGGTATAAGTTATCATCACTGCATGACATAGGTAAGACTTAGTATTATTTTACTTATAACAGTATTGACTGTATACAAGGGGAGACTTTTTACGCCCGCCGCACTGCACTAGTAGCGCTACTGTGAATTTCAAATGATATTTCCTCTGCAGCGATAATATTCACATTACACTGAATATTTTGAAGGACACAAAGTTATAAAAATTGAAAATGATAAAAAGTATCCGCACACAAAAAAAATAACAACAGTAAACTACAATTTAATACATATTACACATAAACGTTGGATAAGTGGCAAGGTACGAGTAAGTATACCAAGGCAATTTCGTACATGTTTGTTAACACGGGACTTGGGCGTTGTAAGTGTGAAACCGGTGCATTCAAGAACCTGGTTTAAGCCCCTTGTGGCAACAAGTTTCATCAATAACATTGCTAAGACGGTTATACCTCAACTTATTTTATTTGTTGTTAAAACTTTGTGGATTTCATTTTAAAGTATTTTCAATTGATACCCTTTTTTGCACATGGGCGACCGGGTAAGATCCAGCTAAGCCGGCACATCCATGCCGTCTGATCTGACCCACACATGGTCAGGTATGACTTAATGGATTTAAAAGCGAACAGTGTAGATCCTGATCAGACGGAACAGATGATCTGGATCAACACTGTTCGCTTATGTGATAAAATCTTATTTATGAAGTAAACTTAAGGGTTCATTTGCCTATTTTTATGACCTAAAATACATTTTCATTTATGTATCAGAGATCCGATGATGGTCAAGGAATCACGACAGTGTCTAATTTTATCTGCATACTAAGTCAGTATTTGCATAACTTCGTCCGAGTAATACAATACGGTCATAAGGAAAATGTTCTCACAATATATTAAGTCTAATGCCTATTAGATATCCAAGTTTAAATGAGTAATTGCTTAAGTGGAGATTCGCTATTTGTGTTAAAATTGGGTAATAAGGATTCGAATATGTATATTTTGCGTTGCTGTATATATAAATTGTTTCATGAAGGGTATAACTGATATTCTATCGTAAATTTCTCTTAAAAACCTCAACCGAAAGTAATTAATACAAAATATTGAATAGGGCCTATTGATATTTTATGGTTAACTCTTTTTAAAATCATTTAACAGACTGAGTAAAATACGCAAGAATATGAAACTGATGTTGATTCAAACTATGATTATATCTTTCACTGTCAACTTTCAAAAAAATAAGTAGTTAACCGATATTTTATTTAAACCTTTTTAAAAAGTTCAAAAGTAAATATATGAAATATTGAAGAAATTAACCGATATTTCATTTTAAAACTCTTCTTAAAAAGTTCGACATTTAAACACTGTACATAAAATGTCTTTAAATTTACGCAATAATTTGCTTTTCCCAGACATTATTAATTGAAGTACATGTTTCAGTAATGTGGGAGTGTGATTCGTTTAATGCGTTTCCTTACTCTGTCTGCTACATGAGACACTTGGAAACACAATCAACTTATAAGAAGAAATTTTTTTCTCGAACAAATAAAAGCAAGACGTCGGTTACCAGTGTAAGATTCGAAAGGTCACTAAATTTTCGAAAAAACAGACACACTGCATTATATTCCTCATAAAAACACACCAGTCCGACAGTGAAATACTGTCTATGTACATATACTCTTGGGCATCTAAAACTTCTCCCATATGGGCGGTGTGACTATTTTTGTTACTAAAACAATTTTTATAATAATTACGGTATATTGGCTGTTAAAGTAAATCCAACTCGTCTGACCTGTAACGCAATAGAAACTTGCAATTCTCAAAAGAGATGGATCCAAATTGTACTGTTAATAGGTGTAATTATTGAGTTGTGTGCAACCCAGGGCAAGGCGGCGAGGGCAGAAATATGCATTTCCATTACTGGCCATAACAGGCTCATTCAACCTATGTTTGCAATATTTTCATATTTGTCGTGTTCGGTAGCTTCCATTTTCATGTATTTCAAACAAAATTCAATGATGACTCTGACAGTTCTTAATACTTGGTTCAAAATATTGTGTTAACACACGTGTCAAACAATTTTGTCACTGACCGTTCCAAGGCGGTCATCCCAATAGGTCTCTTTTTCGTTAATTGTTTGTGGTGTCTAATTTGAAATTAATTCTCTTATAAACTTTTACTCTCTTTTTCTTTCTTCTTTTTGGCTGTGTGCGAGGCTGTGCTTTTCTTGATGCGGCAATTCCTGATGTGCATATTTCATCTTTTTTAAACATTTTAGCCGGACACCTGCAGTTACAGGTGGTTGCTCTTTGTTTCATACGCGGGTTTTCAAGAACGAGACTAAAGAACAAGTACATTATCTTGTACGATTGAAGATGAGTCTAAAACCAACAATATTGCAGGTATCTGGCCTCGTTAAGCATTTATAAGAATTTAATTTCCTGCTATGTAAAAATGACAAGTAAGAAATACAAATTATAGAAACATTGAGGATCATTGTACGGTCGTTATGTACATTTTATAGCTTCTTTTAGTGTATTAATATCCGCTTTAGATCTTAAAATATCTTTGAAACACATATACAAGTTAGCATTTAACGATTACATGTCATTTCACTATAACGCATCATTTTTAGCGAGAATATGAATTATACCTTGGATGCTTTAGCTATAATTTTAGTATGGACATAACGCCAGTCGGTTATTTTCTTAAAGGCCCAATAAACTTGTCAAACATAATATTTTTTATTAACCTAAACATTTTAGATTTCACCTGTATGCATGTTAACACAAAAAATAAATCTTACAATAAGAAAAGGGTATTATCTTATTGATTTGCAGCATGTTTTGCGGATCGTTTTTCTTGTTTACAAAACAAACAGCGAATCTTTCCGAGCTGATTTTCGGCAACTCTCGACAGGCGACGGTCACTAATTATGCAGAAGTGCATAAATTGATGACGTATTCCCCACTAAAAGCCGTTGCCAGGATGGGTCGTATAACTTTCTTTGTTTACCTTATAATGAAGTTAATACTTAAAGAATCTCTATTTTTCCTCGTCTTTTTCTTTCCACGTTTGCATGATTTTGTGTTTACAACTTTTATGTGAATGACGTCACCGCGTTCTGCGTTCTAACGGCCCACGTACGGAAAAAAACCGATAACTTTTCGCCGATTGATTGTAAACATTGGTTAGTAATTTTGTGGGCTACAAAAATACTATGACGTTTTAATTCGGACCGGGTCTCAATGATTGGGGATTGTTTGAGAACATAAATATTTGGTCATTTATACTTTCTTTTGAAAAGGGTCAACGTGGTTAATTAATTTTCACAATGAAAAAAAAACGTTTTGACAAGTTTATTGGGCCTTTAAATGTAATCTTCGGACGAACACTATGCACATTCATAATAACTGTCACAACATAAAATGGCAGTGCCCCTACTGGAGAACGAGCCTGCAATATTTTCATATTGATCATGTTCGGTGGCTTTCAAGTTCCATTTACATCTATTTTCCTACAATTTAGAAAAAAGTGCTCAACAACAATCAGAGCGTTTTGCTCCTACAATATGTCAACATTTTCAAGAGAGACAACATTTTGCATTTTACATAGAGCTTTTACTGACTTCCATTTTAGAAGATAATACATTTTGCATTTTACATAGAGCTATTACTGGCTTCCATAGGGAAGATTTCATGGATTTTAGGAATAATATATAATACAGAGCAAACATTTTACAATGTGAATGCTTTTCAAAATTTCAGATAGCTACAGGTTACTTTTGAATTTTTGTGAATCTACATCCTTGCCAGACTATCAGTTGCTTGACCTAGGTATAAATGTATGACTTACCGCGCAAGTCTAATAACGATAAAAAATTCGGTAGGGTAATAGTCGAGACATTCCTCCGATTTAATGCGGATATCATTCACGTGACTTTCACTATGAATTCATACAATGTTCACCTGTCGTTTAAGGATAAATGTCATTTAACAGAAAATGTTAGACTGTCGCATGTCTAAATATCAAGTGACAATTAATGGTATACCTAAGAGTAGTTGTTAATAGAATAAAACGTAGACAACAAAGGGTTTTTATATTTCTAAATTTCCTCCTAACAGTAATTAAAATATTACAACTGACTAGTGACTGTCACATACTTCACATATAAATGGTGCGTTCGCAAAAAAGTCTCCCCGTGCAATTAAGTCAGTACTTTTATCAGATTAAATCGTTATTTGTCCATTTGGGGGGTTAAATTTTTACCATGGTTATCCGCCCAACCAAATTTGGGATTGTCCCGGCTAGCTTGTTTGTTAGTGTGCACGCAGTTTTGTGGCTAGGCGCTGTCACCTTAACGGTTCGAACCCGGTTTCAGCATTTATCATTAATACTTGAGAGCAGTGCTGCGAGCATAATAAGTATCTCTGTTCAAAAGTCAGAACTGTTATCAATTAAAATCGGTTACTGGTGTCATATAATAATATTCACTTTTATCAGGGTTTGTCCATAACAAAACCTATTAGGGCAATGTGTAAAGTTCGCGCAACCTTTATTAGAGTTGTCTCGGTTTAGTAGGGATTGAACCGATATCGCATTGTGTTCGTTAAAGTATGAAAACATTTGGAATACTTTACAGTTATTTTGTAGATAGCAATAGCTTTATTGTCATAGCTGTTTTAATCATCGTATATGTCTTAATTTTCATAGCTGTTTTATCATTATTATTGCCCATATTGCAAAAGTAGGTATAATTTTAGATAAAGCTGTTTTTTGTCATAGCTGGCTATAGTGTCATGGCTGCTGATATCATTTTAGCTTTGTCATTCTATACAGAGTTCACTGTTTTCATCTTTATAACTGTTTTTTTTTGGAGCTGTATAGTATTGTCATAGCTTGCTAAAATGGCATAACTGTTTTACTGCCGGCAAAATTTGTATTTCTGTCAACATTGTCAAAGCAGGCTATATTGTCGTAGCTGTATATATTCTCATAGCTGTCTATATTGTCATGTCTGTCCATATTCCCAGAGTATGCTGTATTGTCTATATGTTCATAGCTGCCTATATTCTCATACTTGTCGTTATTACCAGAGCACGCTATATTATCATAGATGTCTATATGATCATAGCTGCCTATATTCTCATACCTGTCGATATTACCAGAGCACGCTATATTATCATAGCTGTCTATATGTTCATAGCTGCCTATATTCTCATACCTGTCGTTAATACCAGAGCACGCTATATTATCATAGCTGTCTATATGTTCATAGCTGCCTGTATTTTCATACCTGTCGATATTACCAGAGCACGCTATATTATCATAGCTGTCTATATGCTCATAGCTGCCTATATTCTTATACATGTTGACATTGCCATGACAGGCTATATTGACAAAGCTTATGGTATTCCAGCCAAAGCTGTCTATATTCTCAAAGCTGTCTAGAATGCCCTACCTGTCGGTATTGCCAGAGCACGCTATATTGTCATGCGTCCTTGCCACTCAATAGATATTTCATCTTAACGAGTTTTATTGATAGTTGCAATCCATTACTGTCAAGGTACTGGAGAAAATTGCGTCTTGATGATGTTTTAATGAATGACATTGATGTCGTGAATGTAGTTTGCCCAATTTCTTATCAAATGTAGCATGTTTTTATTTATTGTATTTCTTGAAATAATACTAATTAAACTTTCAAAATTTCAAAAATGTTGATACATATTTTAAACATATTTTTCTTATTCATTTGTGTCTCTTATAGTGATGAACTCCTCTACTTCTAAACAAATTTTTCCTTAATCATTTTATTCTCATATGGTGTTTTACGTTGCGGGAAAAGTTTATACGAAATTCCGACGTCAGTTCTTGAAGTGACGTCATAAGATTTATCAGAAGACACGTGTTTATGTTGCCTTTCGAGGAAACAGTATTATTACATAGTAAAAATTCGAAATAACATAACGTAATGTAAGTTATAATGTACGAGAAAATTGTAGAAAATAATAAATTCTTTTTTAACATAGTAACAAAATTGTATGGAGTCAGACGTCATTTAAACCAATCTTAATAATAAGAGCCCTTCGAATATACTTTGTGTGAATCACAGACAAAAGTGCTTTCATACAGTTAGTTTAAACTTATTTATTTTACATCGATTTTGAAACAAGTTATTTCAACTTATATTAATCACGCCCGATGACTGCTTTTTGGGTTTCCAACCAGTACTCGCGCCGAATGTGGATTGAGGAAACTGCAGACGAACCTCATCCCTGGTGGGACTCGAACCCGCAGTCTCCGGATCTGGTGTCCGACGCTCTACCCCTAGACCACTGATCTTCCACAGACAGTTGACGTCGATTCTCGAAGTAGCGTCATAAAGTTAAGCAGGCGGCATTAATTATTATGCAAATCGCGGTAAGAGTACAATTATATTGTCAAAGTATAAAATAAAATTTCTTTTTAGTATTATAACGTCATACTTAGATAATTGTAAGTTTTTTCTAACGATATTAAAAACTTAAATGTCAAAATGTTTCTCAGCAGATATTCTGGAATTAATTTTCATATGATTGCTAAGTTCTTAAGACATTCTTGTTTTTACTTTCTAAATTTGTATCTCCGAATAACAAACAATCTTAAGTTAAATTAAATTCAGCATAAAACGATTAGAAAACCAAAATGTTCAAAGGAAACTTAAAGTTTAACGTAAGTGATCTGAATAATTTATGACAACCACGAACGCCGATTATAGTATTTATTTTGTAAAATTTCATTTGATATTGATATTAACATGATTAAAACGTCATCACAATACAAAAGACTAGAGAAATAAATATCGTTATCAAATGGCAAAAGTTAATTAAACGTCTTACTTCTAATAATGCAGTCTTATTTTAGCATTGCCTCTTAATCACGTTCACATTGTCATTTTTTCAAGTCATTAATTATTTCTTTCTGATACGTACTCTTGTAGTCTTCAACCACACAAAACGGATCGGCGGCTCATACATGTATGGCAAAGAACAGACACAAATCATGGTTTGGCTGTTTAAAACTATCTTTTATTTTATTTTAGCTTGTCTAGAGAGACATGTGAAACTCGAATCGGTCATTGAATTATAGATTCGCTTCACAACATCAAACATTGTAAAAACGTGGCCAAATAAAGATTACAACATACACAATTTGTATTGAGGATTTTGGAATTGCTGCGGCGGTGTTCGTTCGAAACCCGTGCCGAGCCAAATAATTTTCAAAATGAAAGTAGCAGGTTCATGAAGGCCTAATATACTCCTTAAATATTTAAAAACGTTAAGTATGGCTTAGTGCAAATACAATTGTTCTAATCTGTTTGGTCGACGCAAGTGCCCTTTATGAATAGTGCCACACTGGGTCTTATATTTGCCGAAAATATACATACGTTGCAAAAAACAAATTTGGCTAACCTAAGTTTAGGTTGTTGTTACATATATTTAGTTATTCTTCTCTAAGGACTTCTCAGATGCTAAAAAACACCTTTACCAGGTAGAGGCAATATCATTTGAAATTCACAGTAGCGCTATATGTGCAGTGTGGCGGCTTTGGGGTTGTCCCGGTTAGCTCAATTGGTTACGTTGTCGAAATTTCCAGGCAAGAAAAGCAATGTGGCGGCCGTGAAAAGTCTCCCAGTACATATAGTCAGTACTGTTATCAGTAAAAATAACCCGTTACCGATATCGTGCAGTGATTATTACGTATATCAGGGCTATCCGATCAACCTTTTTGAGGTTGTCCCTCAATTGGTTACGTCGTCGGAATTGCATGTCAAGGCCGTGACGGTGCGGGTTCGCTCATTTTATCATTACATATTGCTATTACAATAATATGTAATGTAAATGCGATATGAGCTTTTTAGTTTAACAATTTAATTTTAGATTTATGTTACACATATTAAAGTAATTTCACTTAATAAGGGCCCTCTACACTCGTCATTGCACTGTCATACGTAAATACAAAAATATCAAAATCTCCCTAACGGCAAAATGCGCATGCAGTTCAGTAAAACTTTGCAAAACTAATTGTTTTCAACGTATCTTCTTTTTTACAAACGTTGAGAAAAGTTATAAGAATAAAGAAAAAATGTCTAGACCTAGAACGTTTATTTATAAAGAGAGAAATCAACGTTTTTCTTTACTGTTCCAACATTTCTTAACATATGCAAAATGAGGATACACTTACTCGTATAACATTTCTTTGTGTAAAACATTATTGAACTGTATTTTGCAGTTAGAAAGATTTTGGTAATATTATTTTTATCGATGAACGTGCAATGATCGTAGATGGCATCTTAATGTCAAAGAAAAACTACCCTTACACTAATGTTTGATGTACATGCAATTTGAAAAAATATTGACAAACGCAGGGTTTAAGCCTATAAGTATCATGCATGAGTGTGAGGTGAAGATGGAAAAATCTGTCACCGAGGGTTAACTGTTTTGCGGGAACGAGGCTCTGCCGAGTTCCCGCCAAAACAGTTCACCCGAGGTGACAGATTTTTCTATCTTTACCGAATGTCTCATGCAAGATACTTTTTCTTGCATACCTTTTATTATCTATAACATTTCTATGTATGTATACAAACTTTTTTATTTTCCTTATGCTGAAATATTGACATTAACGCTAACCTTTTTTATAAATGACGTCAATAAATTGAATATATGACGTCATTCACGTGACTCATTCTACACGGGGGGGGGGTGTAGGATCGAAATTTCCTACACGGGTGAAATCACCGGATGACCTGATCTGGTATGCAAGAATTAGTGAATCTACCTCAATCAGGTGTTCTACTCATGAAGTAAACAGAAAGCTAATTGTTTCGAATTATTAGATGCCAAAACAAAGAAAAGTCAGTAACATTGTTTACCCACTGACCGTTCCAATGCGGTTACACCTTATGTTCTTTTTCGTAAATTGTCTGTGTTGTCACATTTGAAATTGACTATTTGATAAACTAAATGCTCTCTTTTCCTCTCTACCTTTTTGCTGCGACCAAAGGCTGAGTTTTCTAACTGTTGCAATTTCATAACTTTTGTTTGTTTATTAAAATATACTAGAGGTGACTTGCTACAAACATGGTAGCAACAACCTTATCCTTTGTAATTATAGTTACTGCAAACTGATTTTGCCTAAAGGACGATCCCTCATTAAAGAAATATCAACATCTCCCTGTGAACCAGAGATGACTGACTTTGAAAATAGTTGTAGGCGAGTAATACTATTAACATAGGTGAATGTCCATTAGGTGTCAGAGATTATGAGAGCTAATGTACGGAACAAAAATGAAAACCTATAGCTTTTAAATACAATAAAAATGTTTAATGATGCTTTAGTTTATTTTACATTTATTTTTGGTGTTCTGCACATATCTGGACATTTGATAGATGGGAAGATGTTTTTTTTCCACAGATTAAAGTTATCTCCCCTATCTTCTACTTAAAAGTCTCAAACAGATTATTTGACTGTCAAATTTAAAAGTGTTTGGCATGAAAAGAAAGAAAAACACAATTATAATTAAAATCCACTATTGAAACGAAATGAGATATGGTTAATTAATATAATTGAAGAACAAAATCCAACTCCTAATATGCCACAGCCAAAAATGTTTTTTTTTTAATTTTTATTTTCTTTTAAACCGATAGATATTGGACCTACAACTTCCATGAAAAACAAAAAATATCTGTTATCTAATTCCTCCAGATAATTGCATTAACTGGCTGTAGTTAATTGCATTAACTGGCTGCAGTTAATTGCATTAACTGGCGTAGTTAATTGCATTGACTGGCTGTAGTTAATTGCATTAACTGGCTGTAGTTAATTGCATTAACTGGCTGTAGTTAATTGCATTAACTGACTGTAGTTAATTGCATAAACTGGCTGTATTACTGTAATACAAAATGTAGGAGTTTTCCATCATCCTACAACTATACAGAAAATAAAATGAAATATGCATATCAGGAATGGCCACATCCAGCATACACAGCCTCCCCACACAGCCAAAAAGTAGAGAAAAAAGAGAGCATGGTATTACAATAATCAGTTTCAAAATGGACGCCACAAACAAATAACGAAAGTGAGAACCCGAGGGGTTACCGCCTTGGAACGGTCAGTGGCAAAACAAATTGCCACTGGGGGTTTAAACCAGGTTCTTGGGTGCACCAACCTCACACTTGCCCCTACAGGTTCTCATATCACAAAACAAGTACACATTGTCTTGGTGAAATACAAAATACTATACAGAGCTAAAATGAAAACTTGACAAAATAACACGATGTTATTTTGTCAAGTTTACATTTTAGCTCAGTATAGCTGTAGGTGAGCAATACAGTTAATTTAAATATAGGTGATTGTCCATTAGGTTAGTGCAAGAGATTATGAGAGCTTAAATATTTTAGTTCTGTTGAGGAATAAGATTTGTACTTATAACATTACTTTATTCTGCACATATATTCGATGAGATGAATTTTTTTTTTGTTTAATGACATTTTCGAGAGTCCCTAATTTCGTGGTTTTTGAAATTTCTCTAATACGTTTATATTTAATAATGTTTTTCGTGACTGTTTTTAATTATAATTCCTGGACCGATCTGTTTGATAAGTGCATCCAAAAAAATTCAGATTTCCTTAGTACTTTTAACGCACTTATATTTGTGGGGATGAAATTTCGTGTTTTTTGTTTGTTAAATAACATTTTCGAAGGTTGAAAATTTCTTGGTTTTGAATTTATTTTAATAGTTTTATGTTTAATAATAGTGTTAATAATATAATTCGTGGCAGCGTTTTGTTTGTTGATCGATCTGCTTTTTTTACCATGAAAAATAGTACATGTATCCCAGGAAAATTTATGAATTTTAACTAACATTGACATGAACTTAATACCCTAGAAACAGCTTATCATGTTTGATCCTGATTTGGTCGCTAAACGGACTCCGATTGATTTAAAATCTTGAATATTCGCGGCGTACTAAATTTCGTGGATTCTAGGGTTTATCAATCCACGAATTAAAACTGTCACGGAAAGAAAACATAGTATAATAAATCCACGAATTTAAGAACTCAAGAAAATGATGTCGAACTGAAACCCAAGTAAGTTCATGTCCGCGAATATGAGTGGTTCGACAGTTGTACTTGTTATCTGCCATAATGTTTATCTTGTTATTGGAGTTTTAATTAGTATTAACTAGTGTAATAATTTCTATCTTCTCGGTTAACAGTTATCTGGCGGTTATTCACTGCAAAATTATAATATTATTGTCACAATAACAGGACATAATTCTCAATATCAGCCAAACCCCCACCTGGTCTGGATATTTGCTTTGATTGCAAAACATACACAAACTTGTTGTGAGTGAATTTTACTGCGTTAGTAACGATATAACAACTTTGGCTTGAAATATATTCACTCATACGCTGACTATGTAAAAATATTTCAACATTTTGTTTACTTTGTTTAAATGTCTTCTGCAGTTTTAAGTTATAAATTTTGATACACATGTATTTAAAAACATTTCACATTTGCGTCCTGGGCCCAAAATCATAAAATCATAAGTTTGGAGATCAGTCTTAAATCTCAATCATCTGATTGGCTGAAATGGCGACCAGAAAGGAAAAGAGGATTGTTCCTAAAAATTAGTAAAAAAATAAACACCACAAACAATTAACAAAATCGAGAACACGAGGGGTTAACGCCTTGAAACAGTAAGCGAAAACGACATTTTGCCAACTGAGCCTGCAATCGTTTCTTATTTGTCGTGTTCAGTGACTTTTAAACTGCTTGTTGCGTCTATTTAAATTGATCAGATAAAAAAACCCATGCTCTTTCTTCTTTTCTACATTTTTGCTCTGTGGAGAGTCAGTGTTTTCTAGAATCTGTGGCTATTCCCTATATGCAAATATCACTTTAAATGTGTGGTAATAGTTATCAAGGTCGAATAGAAAATATGAAATTTCGCTGAAGACACATTGCCCCCTTACATCCTCCATTTTTTTTTTTTACTTTTATGCGTTAATCCCTTAAAATGTTCTAAACCGTTTGCTTATCTCAATGAAAAATGTGTTTCTGACGACCTTAGTTACGTGAAATAAATCAAGCTAGGAAAAGAAACATTGAATTTGTATAATATAGCCAAAAATATACATGTCATCGGCAGGGTTGACAGTAAAATTGATGGTAATTACACCCTTGTGATTATATTGGTGACGCACTTTTCAATCAAAGTCGGAGATCCTAATGCTGTACAATTTGTATTTGAAAGTTCCATAAAAATCTCAATGATGTTGTGTCTGGTGAAAAATTATAGTCAAGGTGTAAACATTCAATATTGTTTTGTATTTTTGTGAATAAATGAAATAAATTCAGCTATTCTCTGTATAGGAACTACTTTTAATCGGCTTTAGATTAAAATTTAAAACTACGAGTATTTGTTTAACAAACACACATAACATTCATAATATTTGCCAGAATTTAAGACGTACGAATGATTCAAAGCGACAAAAGCCCAAGCTATTGATTAAATAACATATGCGTAATGGCTAAAACCAAAATATTTTAGAGGCATTTAAACAAGTCGTAATAGGTTTTCTGGACAACCATGATATTTTTTTATTGATTTTCCATCAACAAAATGGTAGAATACTATCCAGTTATGTGCGATTTGGTCCTTAATTTAGTGACAAAATAGAAATAGTTGAGAATAGCCAGATACACAATTACAGATCGTTATACACAGACCAAAGAAACCAACTACCGTATTTATCCCATTTAGCGCCCATGCTTCTGTAACCGCCCACTGGAAAATAAATAAGCGCACAATTTTCGCTCACCATTCTTTGCTGCTATATGTTTTAAGTTTATCTACGAGGTCAGCCGGGGAAAATAAATTGACCAAATCGACTACTGACAAATTATGACAATAGAATGGATTACCTTTGTAAATAATTAAGAATGTTATGAAGAGGCAACTTGAAAGCTACAGAAAACGACGAAACATTTAGATATAATGCAGTCTCGGTTTTATTTAGCCTGTTCAAGGGCAGTAATGGAAATGAGACTTACTATCCACATTGCCTAATCAAGGGTGTTATAAAAACAGTGCTAAATATTTTTTACCAAAAAGATTATTTCATATCATTTAAAAATAGTTTGAGATTTGAGGTTGGACCATATCAACTGATTTTCTTTCGTGGAAAGTTGCTCTGACAAAAGTCTGCAGAATTATTTATGAAAGATATGTTTTGTCTGCAAATTATTTTTTCCTAACTGCGACCTAATCCGTTCTATTCCATAATGACATTAACTTGTATATCATTGCGAATTCTTTCAGAGGTTATTGCCATCTTTGATAGATAACATGCGTGGGACCAGTATTCCATCCTAATCACAACTAAAACAGTAAATGAAAGAATAAATATTTTGTTATTTACCATATATTTTGAGGCTATCGAATTTCATAGTTCTAAAATTGATTGGAAATATGTTGTCAAATTTATGAAACTTACCCTATGCAAAATTTATACTATTTAATTCAAAATCTTTGGTTAATAGAGTATTAACATGAACAACAACATGAAATATATTTAGTTAACATGGAATAACCTTAAGAAATAAAAAGCTGCATTTTTTCTTGAAAAAGGACGCGTTTTCTAACATTTGGAATGGAAGAATAGAAATTTTACAAAGTGTCATAACCGACTTCCGTTTTGGAAGATTTTATGCATTTGTGAAATCATGAAACTTGTAGTTTAATATATGTATGTTATTTATAACATTTTCAATAATAATGATGAAAGAATGGTAGAGATCACAGGTAGATTAAATTATCAAAATAGATGAAAAGGGAACTTTGATCCCACCTAACACGACAAATATGAAAATAATACACGTTCGGTTTGATTGAGCTTGTTCATGGGCAGTAAATGATATGCTGATATTTCCAACCGCCTAACCCCGGGTTTAAAGCAACTCAATATTTACTCAAGAAAACAGTACAAATAAGATCAATTTCGAACGATGGTATGTGAACTTAGAACCTTCAACTTCAAAAAGACACCTCAGACAATTGACAAAAATGAAAACACGATTGTTAAACGCCTTTGAGCAATGTCTTTTAAGTCTGTTTTAAATTATTCTTATTTAAATGTTTCGAAACATTTGTTGGATGGCTCTTAAGTCTATATTAATCATGTCTGCACTTAAATGATTTAAGTAGTTTATATCCTCCGTTTATTGTTTTATTGATTCTACTTTCTGAATTCTCAACTCGTTTTGACACACGCCACAAATAAGATTATTACATTTGATGAATGAATGAATGAATGAATGAATGAATTGAATGAATGAATGAATGAATGAATGAATGAATGAATGAATGAATGAATGAATGTCTTTATCTTTATAGAGGGTACCCCAATTAGTCAAAATAACTACAGGAGCCAGTTTTGAGACGCAAACTCATTTGATCATCCTACGACCAAAAACACTAGAGAAACATATTAATTGTAAGTGAATTCTGAGCACATAACACAAAAGTGACCATGTTTTTCACATTTACACGTGACTTGCCCCGTATTAAAGATGAATGATGTAGACTTTGCCATAGCTAATCAAGTTTGCAATAGACAAACCCATTGCAAAAAAAGTGAACATAAAGGAAAGGCCATATCCAGCAGACATAGACAAGAAAATGATTAAATAAAGTATACAATTTCATTATATCTTACAACTTGTGGCTTGTTTTTACAATATCACTCTTACAGACAATCCGTTCTGGGGAGTGCAGTCTAAATAAAAACAAAAAATAAAGTTATGTCCTGGCCAAGGATTTAGTTTAATCAATCAAAGCTACAACTATCTGTTTGTCGGATTGTCATTCACAAAGTTCTTTGTGCATATAAATAGAGACAAATATATTAAAATCTGTCATATTGTCCGTTATGACGTCATTTAACCACTTTCCAGAAAAGGATAATTCCGGCGAGGGAAGTTATACATTACCTTTAAAGGGTGAAAATCCATATGCATATCAAAAATAGTCACATGCAAAAAAAACCACAAAAAACAGCCACCCCGCATAGTCAATTAAGGAATGATTCTTATTTTGGTGCGGTTCATGCAGATTGGACGTGCACGCGAGAGCTGGCAAATCCATAAAGCGCGCTAGCGCTTCATGGTAAATTTACCAGCTCTCGCGTGCACGTCCAATCTGCATGAACCGCACCAAAATAAGAATCTTTACTTATATTTACATTTTATTCATTTTTTTTCTTTAAATAAACTTAAGTTGAACACTTTCAAAAATTAGTATGAAGTGAAAAGTGTGAGTAATACGTGGGAGTTTTCAATAGTAACAGCCATTACGTTACTGACGTCATTACGGGTCATGCGGTTCATGCAAAATGAACCGAATTTTTGTAAACGAAGAAATCAATAGGAATGTAAATATAAAGTAGTGAGGAAAGGAGAGCAAGAGTTCATAAACTGACCAATTAAAACCAGAGACAATTAACGAAACCAAGAACCAAAGGGGTTAACGCCTTATCATCCAGAAAAATTAAATAAATTTGCTCCAACACACCCCAAAACATAATATATAAAACATAATTATGAAACTGATAGCATTGTGAAGCAAAACGGTTGGTACTTACTAATCCAACAGACACCATTATTTAAGTTTAACATATATTTTGTTTGATCTCGATATCTAGGAAATTTATATTAAACCGATAAACTTAAAGTTTTATTTTTAATAAAAAAAACATAACATTACTTTTAGCAGAGCTGGAAACAGACTACGAAATTTGACATCCAGTCATATTATTATATACAACGTAAGAAGCTGCTGTAATAAAAAATGAAGAGGACTTTATACAGAGTGTGATATAGGCATGTAAATCAGAAATGTTTTAGTGACAAATATAAATCAAACGTAACAGAAGTGTTTACCTAAATAAATCCGGGTATCGCCTCTTAGAAACTTGACTCTGTTAGAAATGCCAATGTCATTCTAAAGGTTAAAGCTCAGAATATGTATCAGATGTTGTTTCTTGGTAATAACTCATCTAGTAATGAAGTTACTTCACAGTAGCGCTATTTGTGCAGTGTAGCAGCCGTAAAAAGTCTCCCCGTACATTTAGTCAGTACCGTTATCAGTAAAATAATCCGTTACCGATGTCATGCAGTGATTGTTACGTTTATCAGGGCTATCCGATCAACCTTTTTGGGGTTGTCCCGGTTAGCTCAGTTAGTGTTGTCGCAGGAATTGCAGGGCTAGGCGCTGTCTTCGTGACGGTACGGGTTCGCTCCCAGCTAGAGGAACTATCATTTTAACCAAACTGCATTATTAATGTTCGCCTCCATGAGGCTGTTGTCGAGTCCAAGCACCATGGTCCTTCATTAAAGGTCAATGTTAAACTAACAGTTCAAACGTCACAAAATGTGTGATTCGACTTAAAGGTCAAGTTCAAACTTAGTGTTTAATTGTCAGATTATTTGAAAGAAACGTTTCAGAATAATTGCATAACTTTTTAACCCAAATTATCAAAGTTTCAAAAAGAGATCAGTTAAAATGTGAAAGATGAAATTTCGGAAAAACGATGACCTTGGCTGTGAGTTTTTAAATGATGTGATTATTATATCAAATAAATAAAAAAAATGAAAAAAACAAATTAAACAAAGCGCAATGTTTTCAACCCTATTTTAGTTTATTTAAAGTGTTTTGATTTCTTCAATTTACAAACGTCTGAAGGAAGCAATCTATTTCGTGATATTTTGCATTTACCTTGAAACTGTATTTTGATAACATCTAATGTCGCTTTGCTAATTTACCGAGATTAATCTCGACGTTCTTATTAATTTCAGCGGGTGTTTATGCAGTCGTATGCATACGAAGACATTCTCAAATAATTTAATTAAAGTTGGCCTTCTTTGAACTTAACTAAACAGAAGGCTAATGACTTGTCTAGCGCATTTTGTGTCGATTAAAGTAAAAGTCTGAGTTGTTGGAAAGCTTTTAGAACTAATGAGATTAAATCAATGATTAGTAAAACATCAACAACAAGAAAATGGTACTTCTATTTCTTGCATACCGGATATAAAACGTTTCCGCGTGTTTTACCGGGAAAGGAATAACCTGTCTTTTTCTAGGGAGAAGATACCGTTCCCTGTAGTGAGATCACTATTTCAATGTCACTTCTGGCAGTTTTGCACTAGTTTTTACCCCAAAATTAAGACAATCTCACTATAAAGACCTCTTTTACCCAGTCCCAGAGATGGTCATAATTATAGTGTGGTTTAAATGAAATTTACGTACTTCTATCTTCAGCTTCAAAATGTTCATTAATCGTTTCATTATTCATTTATGATTTTAATTTTAATAAAGTAAATTTTCCGTTTTTAGACGGCGATGTTCCTTGTCTAACATCTTACCGGGTTTATATCTCACAGCTTCTTCCCTTTTCAAGAGCTTGCAACGATGTGAATGATTTCAATGAACGTTATTATCTTTGCATTATTGAAACACTTTTAAATCAAGATTTTCGGTATTAAATTAAGGAAAACCTTTTGCAAGTTTTATCGCCAATACCCAGATTTATTCACAAATACAGGTGCAGTTTAAAATCACTATTGCAACAAGGTATATCACAGCCAGTTTTTAGCTCACCTGAGCACGAAGTGCTCATGGTGAGCTTTTGTGATCGCCTGATGTCCGGCGTCCGTCGTCCGTCCGTGTGTCGTCAACTTTTCTTCAAACGACTTCTTCTCCTGAACTCCTGGGCCAACCTTGCTGAAACTTGGCAGGAATGTTCCTTGCACGAATCTCTTCCAAAGTTGTTCAAAGAAATCAATTCCATGCAGAACTCTGGTTGCCATGGCAACCGAAAGGAAAAAATTAAAAAATCTTCTTGTCTGAAACCACAAGGCCTAGAGCTTAGATATTTGGCATTAAGCATCCTCTAGGGGAACTCTACAAAGATTGTGCAAATGATTTCCCTGGGGTCAAAATTGGCTCCGCCCCAGGGGTCACTTCATTTTGCATAGACTTATATAGGAAAAACTTTAAAAATCTTCTTGTCTGAAACCACAAGGCCTAGAACTTAGATATTTGGCATTTAGCACCCTCTAGTGGAATTTTACAAAGTTTGTTCAAATGATTTCCCTGGGATCAAAATTGGCCCCGCCCCAGGGGTCACTTCATTTTACATTGACTTATATAGGAAAAACTTTAAAAATCTTCTTGTCTGAAACCACAAGGCCTAGAGCTTAGATATTTGGCATTTAGCATCCTCTAGTGGAACTCTACAAAGACTGTTCAAATGATTTCCCTGGGATCAAAACTGGCCCCGCCCCAGGGGTCACTTCATTTTGCATAGACTTATATAGGAAAAACTTCAAAAATCTTCTTGTCTGAAACCACAAGGCCTAGAGCTTAGATATTTGGCATTTAGCATCCTCTAGTGGAACTCTACAAAGATTGTTCAAATGATTTCCCTGGGGTCAAAATTGGCCCTGCCCCAGGGGTCACTTCATTTTGCATAGACTTATATAGGAAAAATTTTAAAAATCTTCTTGTCTGAAACCACAAGGCCTAGAGCTTAGATATTTGGCATTTAGCATCCTCTAATGGAAACCTACAAAAATTGTTCAATTATTTCCCAGGGGTGTAAACTGGCCCCGCCCCAGGGGTCACTTCATTTTATATAGACTTGTATAGGAAAAACTTTAAAAATCTTCTTGTCTGAAACCACAAGGCCTAGAGCTTAGATATTTGGCATTTAGCATCCTCTAGTGGAACTCTACAAAGATTGTTCAAATGATTTCCCTGGGGTCAAAATTGGCCCCGCCCCAGGGGTCACTTCATTTTGCATAGACTTATATAAGAAAACTTCAAAAATCTTCTTGTCTGAAACCACAAGGCCTAGAGCTTAGATATTTGGCACTTAGCACCCTCTAGTGGAACTCTACAAAGATTGTTCAAATGATTTCCCTGGGGTTAAAATTGGCCCCGCCCCAGGGGTCACTTCATTTTACATAGACTTATATACTAATATAGGAAAAACTTTGAAAATCTTCTTGTCTGAAACCACAAGGCCTAGAGCTTAGATATTTGGCATTTAGCATCCTCCAATGGAACTCTACAAAGATTGTTCAAATTATTTCCCAGGGTGTAAATTGGCCCCGCCCCAGTGGTCACTTCATTTTATATAGACTTGTATAGGAAAAACTTAAAAAATCTTCTTGTCTGAAACCACAAGGCCTAGAGCTTAGATATTTGGCATTTAGCATCCTCTAATGGAAACCTACAAAAATTGTTCAATTATTTCCCAGGGGTGTAAACTGGCCCCGCCCCAGGGGTCACTTCATTTTATATTGACTTGTATAGGAAAAACTTTAAAAATCTTCTTGTCTGAAACCACAAGGCCTAGAGCTTAGATATTTGGCATTTAGCATCCTCTAGTGGAACTCTACAAAGATTGTTCAAATGATTTCCCTGGGGTCAAAATTGTCCCCGCCCCAGGGGTCACTTCATTTTGCATAGACTTATATAAGAAAACTTCAAAAATCTTCTTGTCTGAAACCACAAGGCCTAGAGCTTAGATATCTGGCACTTAGTACCCTCTAGTGGAACTCTACAAAGATTGTTCAAATGATTTCCCTGGGGTTAAAATTGGCCCCGCCCCAGGGGTCACTTCATTTTACATAGACTTATATACTAATATAGGAAAAACTTTAAAAATCTTCTTGTCTGAAACCACAAGGCCTAGAGCTTAGATATTTGACATTTAGCATCCTCCAATGGAACTCTACAAAGATTGTTCAAATTATTTCCCAGGGTGAAAATCGGCCCCGCCCCAGTGGTCACTTCATTTTATATAGACTTGTATAGGAAAAACTTTAAAAATCTTCTTGTCTGAAACCACAAGGCCTAGAGCTTAGATATTTGGCATTTAGCATCCTCTAGTGGAACTCTACAAAGATTGTTCAAATTATTTCCCTGGGATCAAAATTGGCCCCGCCCCAGGGGTCACTTCATTTTGCATAGACTTATATAGGAAAAACTTTAAAAAATCTTCTTGTCTGAAACCACAAGGCCTAGAGCTTGGATATTTGGCATTTAGCATCCTCTATTGGAACTCTACAAAGATTGTTCAAATTATTTCCCAGGGTGAAAATTGGCCCCGCCCCAGTGGTCACTTCATTTTATATAGACTTGTATAGGAAAAACTTTAAAAATCTTCTTGTCTGAAACCACAAGGCCTAGAGCTTAGATATTTGGCATTTAGCATCCTCTAGTGGAACTCTACAAAGATTGTTCAAATTATTTCCCTGGGATCAAAATTGGCCCCGCCCCAGGGGTCACTTCATTTTGCATAGACTTATATAGGAAAAACTTTAAAAAATCTTCTTGTCTGAAACCACAAGGCCTAGAGCTTGGATATTTGGCATTTAGCATCCTCTATTGGAACTCTTCAAAGATTGTTCAAATGATTTCACAGGGGTCAAAATTGGCCCCGCCCCAGGGGTCACTTCATTTTACATAGACTTGTATAGGAAAAACTTTAAAAATCTTCTTGTCTGAAAATACAAGCTGAGAGTACTTTTGTAGTCAGGTGAGCGATATAGGGCCATCATGGCCCTCTTGTTAATGGAGATTTAATTTATAAACTTAAGAAGATAAAAGGCCATGCTAATTTTCCCGATTATTCGTAAAAACCATCTGTAAATTTAAAAAGAAAAGCTACCAACATACAGCACTCTGCAGGCCTGGTGTTTAACCCTTCTGCAGTTGATCATTATGCTTACCTCTTTGGTTGCACGACGGTGGCAGGGGTTTAAGAGTTTATGAAGGTTTATGGGGAAATCTTTTCTTAAAAGAACCTAGAAGCTCGATTTGTTTCTTTTATCCCTGTCATAGTGTTCTTGCTGATTTTACTCCAGGAGCTTTGGTCTCCTTAGATCATTGAGTAACCCGCCCCTTGGCTTTGCAATGCTATTAGCTGCTTATGTTTTATTTGTTTGTGTGCTTTTGCATGCCATGTTGTTGAGCCGATGGGTGGGTTGAAGTTATTTCACCAAGACAACTTGTACTTGTTTTGCGATAAGAGAACCTGTTTGGGCAAGTTTTTGTGTGCTTGTGCATGCAACATTGTTGAGCCGATGGTTGGGTTGGAGTTATTTCTACAAGACAACTTTTACTTGTTTTGTGATACGAGAACCTGTTGGGGCAAGTGTGAGGTTGGTGCACCCTAGAACCAGGTTTAAACCCCCAGTGGCAATTTGTTATGCCACTGACCGTTCGAAGGCGATATCCCCAAAGTTCTCTTCTTCGTTAATTGTTTGTGGCGTCCTATTTCAATTGACATACTTATATACTTGATACCTTTAGATACTGGGTTATGTTTTCCCTTTCTATCAGTTTTACAACATCAGACGCTGGCTTGAAACAAGCCAGTGATGGAAAGAATAAAACGTTTCAAACAAGGCACTCGCCACTTTTTATCCAAGGCATAGTCTGGATTTCCTTATGCAGTGCAAGTAATAATATACGAAAGTTGACAGCCTGTAAAATTGACATATTGAGGCCATTATCAAAAGTATAGCAAAAGAAGCCTTTATTATGAATTTTGAATAAAAAAATAGAGGAAAAATGTAGTGATATTTAGTAAAAGCCCAAACCATAAACTTCAAGAAAACCAGAGAATGCTTAAATGTCAGCTTACAATTTGCACATAATTGCACAACCAATAGATGCTTAGGAGGAAGTAGCGTAACACAAAGGTTAACAAATGACTGAAGAACTAGCGTAAATTTAGTATAAAAAACCAGCAGCAACAGCAACTACAACAACAACAAATACTACAACAACAACTACTACTACTTTTACTACTACTTCTATTTCTATCAAAACAACAACTGCTACATGTACTTTTACTATAATAACTATAACAACAACTAATACTACTACTTCTTCTACTACTTCTTCTTCTACTAATGCTCTCTTTCCTCCTCCTACTGCTATTACTGCTAAAAACCGCATCGATTACGTTTGCTCAAATCCCTGTTATTAAAATGTCAATGAATTAAATGCTAGTTTTATTTGAAACGGCTTATCCGAAAGCCACTAATTCACACAAGTTTTCTTAAAAAGCCAAGTAATCGGTGATATCGGCACCCCGCTTAACTAACGAATTGTTTTTCATATCCCCAAGTTTTAACCGTCTAAACATTTTGAAAGCTATCAAATAATCGATGAAAATGGAACTTTGTTCGTGAGCAGTAATTGAAATGAATGTTACTGTTTAGGCCGTCTAGCTCTGAGCTGAGCACCGCTCAGTTTTTACAAAATCTTTAATTTAAATATAGTGCTCAACGGCCTTCAATGGGCCTTCAAATGATACATGTAATACCACCGATCGAATGTACGAGCGAGGTTTTGCGTGGTTAAGATAACTGAACTTAACTTACTTGCACCATCAATTTTCTGTGCTTATGGTATCATTAAAAAAGAATACAAATACAATTGGTTATTTAAGAAGAAAAACACTTTTTTGAGCATTAAATCATTTTTTTTCTTTAAAAAGAAATGTACTAGATGTTTGAGATAATTTGCATTTTTCACGGTTTCTGCACTTCTATTAGGTCTGAGATTTATAATGTTGATATTACTTGATAAACACTGCGGTGCTAATGCAATCATTTGCCAACGAAGACATCTAAAACATACAAATAAGACGTCTTGAACATTATTAACGCCTGGGAATAATCCAAATTATGTCTGTTATTTTAATTAAAGTCTAGGTATTTGAAAGCAAAGCTTTTAAGAACTTTAGAACTTGAAAAAATAGGTCAGAAGTGAATTACACCGGGAGCACTTTCTAAGCAAAATATTTGTCTTTGATTATACGTTCAGCTTTATAAATATACCATATTGGTTCTATGGTTATTATAACAGTATGCAATCTGTAGGCGCGTATTTTTCGAGTTGGGTATGTAAGCAATATCACGCGAGACCGAAAGTCGAACGTGATGTGGTTTACATACGCAACGAGAAATAATACGAACCTACAGACTGCATATTGTCATAATGTTTTATTATATACCCTTCTTGCTCAAAACAAATTTAAATAAACTTAACAACAAAACTTAATTCAACAGCGTGGTTTACATAACAGAAGAAATAAAAATAGTAACGCGATAGTAAATTTACGAATGGCGTAGAAAATTTATGGCGTATAATATCGTAATGGTTGTAGAACAGTGACGGAAATTTCCTATTTTGTAGTTCGGTATGTCGCGGAAAATGACGACAACATAGTATGACGTCACGTAGAACACGAGAAGCTGCAGAAATACAGAATCGAAAAAAAACAACACGACATTGTTCGATACGGAATTATTAATCTGACAAGTTGCATAAATCTTGTTGATTAATGCTACACTATGCTAAAATCATTCATTGGTATATAATAAATATGTAACCCGATGATTCTTAATGGAATACAAGTACGTTTTAGCAATATAATAAGGAAAAGAAACAAGTGTAGCATCGCTACATACATAAAGTCAACAATAAGTAGACAGTCACGTGACAGATTAGTAATATTTAAATATCGTTCATAAGAAAACAAAACTACAAATTTGATATCGTGGTGTTCCTTTCTTGAGAAATAATTTAAATATTCAATTCCTCTTTTATGCAATAAGATTATAGATCTGACGTATATAAAAAGAGTATCACATGACAGTTGCCTTAAGCCTGTCTCACACAGAACACACGGCTAATACGGTTGGCCTCCCGTGTAAACCGTACATACAACCGAACCAACCGTGGCCTTATCCGAGTAACACTCGGGCCATTCGAGTGTATCCGTTAAAGCCGTGTATGATTTTTAAAACTTTCAAAAAACTGGCACGGGTGCCATGTCCGTGTATAATCGAATTAGCGATCGTACAAGACCGTGAGAGACCGCACGAGACCGTATATACTACCGCACATGAAATTCACCCCACGAGTGAGCTCAACCGTGTCAATATCGTATACAAATCGTTTGGAATCGTGTGAAACCGTTCCTAAGTCCTATATCCAACACCCGGATTAACACTCGAATATCACACAATCACCGTACGATTCACGCGAGTGTACACGATCGCAATACGATATACGATCGCTATACGACCAATACGGTTGCATACGATCGCAATACGACCAATACGGTTCAAGTACGAATCATACATGGTCAAGTACGACCAGACACGGTCTCTGCGTCTGTACAAAGATCGTGTGTGATGATCATACAGCACTCGAACACAAACCCCTGAAACAAGTCAGCATCAAAACGGAGGAAGTTCTTGTAACACCTGGGGTCCTCTCTGTTTAGTTCTGAGTATCATATTGACCAAACATTACTCTTCTTTTGCGCAATTCCCCTCACACTTTCCGGCCAAAATAATCTCAATGTCTATCATTCTAATCATGATTTCTTATTCCCTTATTCTGCCATCTGCCATTTTTATGCCCCCCCCCCCCCATGAAATGGCGACGGGCATTAAGAGTTGCTCCTGTCCGTCCGTCCGTCCTTCCGTCCGTCCGTCCGTCCGATATTCTCGTGAACGCAACTCCTCCTACACTACTGGTCGGAATTTAATGAAACTTGACCACAATGCTTGGCCTGATATGTAGTAGTGCATGAAGGTGGGGTTTCGCTCTTACATGTTCCGTTCAGAAGTTATTGCCCTTTGATACTTCCATTTACATTTGTTTTAATAGGAGTATATCTCGTGAACGCAACTCCTCCTACACTACTGGTGGGAATTTAATGAAACTTGACCACAATGCTTGGCCTGATATGTTGTTGTGCATTAAGGTGGGGTTTTGCTTTTACATGTTCCATTCAGAAGTTATGGCCCTTTGATAATTCCATTTACATTAGTTTGAATAGGAATATATCTTGTGAACGCAACTCCTCCTACACCTCTGCTGGGAATTTGATGAAACTTTACCACAATGCTTGGCCTGATATGTTGTTGTGCAAAAAGGTGGGGTTTTGCTCTTACATGTTCTGTTCAGAAGTTATGGCCCTTTGATACTTCCATCTACATTAGTTTTAATAGGAATATATCTTGTTTCTTATATTTTGTGCATTTTGCCCATAACTTAAAAACTACTTGAGATTCTGCCTTGAAACTTGAAATATATTTTTACCATCAAAATCTACATCATAACCAACAAGACCCATAACCATGATTCCAGTATTTTCAAATTATGCCCCTTTTTCACTTACATTTTGTGTTAAGAAAAATATACACTTTGCCCTTAACTTTGTTTGGAATTGAGGGATTTCAAAATAACTTGGCACAAATGTTCACCATAACAAGGCGGTGTGTCATGACTGTAGGTCCAAGGTCAAGGTCACTGTTACTAAAAATAGAATTTTCTTGCAAAATCTTGTCAGCTCTGTAACTTTGTTATTTCTTATTGGATTTTTAAATAACTTGGTATAACTGTTCACCATATCAAGACGGTATGTCACATACATGCCTAAGCCTTTAGGTCCAAGGTTAAGGTCACTGTTACTAAAAATAGAATTATCTTGTCCGGGCTGTTACTTTGTTATGAATGGAGGGATTTCAAAATAACTTGGCACAAATGTTCACCATGACAGGGCGATGTGTCACGTACCATGCCCATGCCTGTAGGTCAAAGGTCAAGGTCAGTGTTACTTAAAATAGAATTCTCTTGTCCGGGCTGTTACTTTGTGATGAATGGAGGGATTTCAAAATAACTTGGCACAAATGTTAACTATGATAAGGCAGTGTGTCCGCACAATACCCAAGCCTGAAGGTCCAAGGTCAAGGTCGCTGTTACTAAAAATAGAATTTTCTTGTCCAGGCTGTAACTTCATTATAAATAGAGGGATTTCAAAATAACTTGACACAAATGTTCACCATGACAGGGCGGTTTATCGCGTACCATGCCCATGCCTGTAGGTCAAGGTCACTGTTACTAAAAATAGAATTCTCTTGTCCGGGCTGTAACTTTGTAAGGAATATATTGATTTCAAAATAACTTGACACAAATGTTCATCATGACAAGATGGTGTGTCCCGTACCATGCCCATGCCTAGGTCCAAGGTCAAGGTCACTTATCCTAAAATAGAATTTTCTTGTCAGGGTTGTAACTACATTAGGAATATAGTAATTTCAAAATAACTTGGCAGAAATGTTCACCATGACAAGGTGGTGAGTTGTGTACCATGTCCATGCCTGTTGGTCCAAGGTCAAGGTCACTGTTACTAAAAATAGAATTTCCTTGTCCGGGCTATAACTTTGTTTTGAATAGAGGGTTTTCAAAATAACTTGGCACAAATGTTCACCATGACAAGGCGGTGTGTTGCGTACATTACCCATGCCTGTAAGTCCAAGGTCAAGGTCACAATTACTAAAACTTGAATAATTTGTTCGGGCTATAACTTCTTTATGAATGAAGGGATTTCAAAATAAGTTGGCACAAATGTTCACTATGGCATTGCATTGCATTACCAACTTCTTCACAGACATTTCCGTAATGAGAAGACAACAGTGCCACAAATACAAATAATTTACTTGATCATCAAGTTTATGCATATTCTTATAATTACTCGAACATCACTGTCTTTGAAATGCTATTATTCCCATCATTGCACTTAAGTATCTGGAAACGATGCATAGCGGGGGCATCCGTGTCCTATGGACACATTTCTACTTATAACTTCTCTGTTGAAAGTTCGAAACTTTATAAAGCCAAGCCATCAAAACGAGTCAATTTATATCAAAACATACACGAATGTGTGATAATTCGAGCATAACTCGAACAAAAGTCGTTGGGACCGTATGTAAAACCTGTAAATGTCCAGTTAATCGAGTAAAAGTCGTGTTTAATCGTACTAGGCCGTAACAGACCGTACTTTGAACCGTACAACAATCATATGAAAATCGTTTGCAAATCGTGTTCAGTCCGTGACAAACCTTGCTTGACCGAGCATATCCGTGCTTTGTTCGTACATACTCGTGCTACATTCGAGTCTAAATCGTATTAACTCATCCCCAGGCACGGTTGGAGCTCAATACTCGTACCAGTCAACCCATGTATAACCGAGTATACCGTACTGGAACCGTGTGCCCAACCGTGTTCTGTGTGAGACGGGCTTTATCCATCACGAATTATATGTGTATCAAGAACCTCAGATAAACAACAATTTTACCAGACATATATTTAGTAACGTCTAAAGTTTAGTAATTATACTTTGAAGTGAATGTTTTAATGCTAAAGTTTCAAACTGTATGCGAAATTTGAGAATACAATTCCTTAAATTATATGAATTATTAATCTGCGCGACTTACTGTCCCCGCAAAAATGTCACATGAACTTAACTTGATCATGGACTTTTACCTGCTTTTCTTGTGTAAAATGTATTTAATATTGTTTGAATAGAGATACCTCTACAATAAAATAATCCAAGAGCAATAAGTGCTTTTAAGCACTAACAAGCGAATTTTTAAAGAATAAATGGCCAAAAACATGACCATCGCTTCACTTGGTACTTGATCGAATACTTTCTTTAATTCAATATGTCGTACTACGTCGCGATGTAAATCACTACGTCATTTGATTAATATGTGACGCTATTTAACGAATGTTTACATTTCAAACAGTACCAGTTGTTAAGTCAAGACTTTATTTTACAATCATTTGAAAAGGAAAGGAATATGATTAATTTTGAATGCTCGAAGTGATTTTCATGGTATGAGTCTGTAAATGCTATGATTTGAGAGTAGTTCATTCTTATACCGCTGAGCTGCGAGCTTCGTTACATCAATAATCAGGCTTTATGAGAATTAAGAAAAATGAACGGAAATAATATATGAAACATTGTGATTTAAAATTGGATATATTTCACTGGTATGTACAATATAAATATATTTTAATTATGCAATGTGAGTCCTATATAATTTGTCGAAACCACCAATAACAAGTAAACATCTAAAAAAATAGTCCCAGGTCCATTATCGAAATAGTCCCAGGGCCATTTTCAATATGTTAATGCCCTGCGACCTTGAATAAAGCTTCCGGTCATTACTTAAATGTGTTACTAAAAATATATGTTTACATGTAAAAACTTAATATATTTAAGCACTCATTAGTGGTATTTTCGTAGCACTAGACACTGAAAAAGATTTTTTATATCATATTTATGGGAGATACTGGTCAGTCTTTTAGAGAAAAAACACAAAGAAAGCTCTAATTTCATCGTCTTGTTTCATGCAAAATAGAAATCAAATTGTCCTAACATTAAAATTATGGTTTAACTGCTACAAGACGGCAACCCCACTGTTTCTTATTTCGTTCGTTGTTTTGTTTCTCTTTCAATAACAGGAAGAGATCATTTGATTTCATTTTGAGAAACTGTGCCATTGCTCGTTGAATCAGTTAAGTTCAACCGCTGTCTTTTTTCTGCTGCACATGCATTAAACTTTAAAATTAAAGGAGTTCTGCCTCAAAATTTAGAAACACATTTGGAATACATCGTCAGGTTGGGGTGCGCCAAGGGCAACTATGCTTTCGTAGAAATTGTATGACAGTTAAGGGCTTGCTAAACTCCTGCCCAGCACGTGGATCGATAAAAAGAAAATTATCAAAATCTCAATAACGACAAAAGGCCGTTCAACGAAACTTTGCACAAATGAGTGTTACTAATGTGTCTTTATTTTGCATATGGTAAGACCCGTTTGAACAGTAAGGAAAAAGAGCGAGATCTAAAATTTCCCTTAACTTCTATTTACATAAATTTACAAAAACTAAACAACACAAAACATAATTTTAAATGCCCACATGTGTAATATGATACTGACAACAATTTGTTCTGTCCTCGTGACTTACATATGTAAACTTTTTGAGAAATTAGTAAAAATGTGTTTGACCTTCAATTTCCTTGTCGCGTAAACGGATGACAATCATTGATATATGTTTTAGTAAAGTTACAAAGTACACAACATTTTCTTCTCAGTATCATTACACCCACGTGGGAATTTAAAATTTATGTTTTGTATTGCTTAGTTTTTGTGAATTTATGTAAATAGAATGTTATGGAATTTTTAGGTCTACCTTTTTTACTTACTTTTCTAACGTGTCATACTGTATTCAAACTAAAGATACATTAGTTACATTCATTTGAGCAAAGTACCATTTAACAACATTTTGCGGTTATTGAGATTTTGATAATGTTCTTGTTTTCGATGAACGTGCTGGAGTGGAGAGGAGTGTAGTAAGTTGTTACTATATTTAGAAAGAACTAACAATAACCTAATCAATATATTTTTTTCAGTCACAATAGTATAAATATACGTTGAAAGAGTATTTTCATATCATAATTCTGTCGTCAAACCACGCATGCAATGAATAATGATCACTAAAAACTTAAATTATAAATTTATTTTGTATTTTCAGATATTTCTTGTTTTATCTTCTGAAAGCATCAATTCTTGAAATGATGTCATAACGATGAATGTTTATGTAATGCTTATAATCCATTTCGCGTAATGATATAGTCAAAATAGGCAATAATATCATTGAAAACACCAGATAAGTCCATGTTTTTTTTAAATGACACAATGTTACCGAAAGCACATTTTTCCGTGGCATGCCTCGTTTTCAAGAAATTGAATCTTTAAAAAGATGACCTAGATAACCTAAATAAAGTATCCAGTAACTAGACTAGACCAGACAGGATCATTTCACGGATATAAAAGCTAAACTTAAAGTCTGTCTTTTTTCAAAAATATAAATGATTGTATTGTGTATGCGTATAATACTAACAGGCTGAGAGAGACTGAATTTGTTCCTCTTTACAAAAAAAGACAAGAAACTAATTGAAACTTAATTTTAAGCATCACTGAACGCCATTTACAAGTATACGAGTTGGATCACGTAACGGGGAAAGTTGTCAAGTGCATTATTAGCTATTTTAAAAACTTAAGTTGTTACAATTACTGAATTTGGAAACAGCTTACAGTTACATATCTTTTTCTTAATAGTTATAGGTCATCTTTTCACACATTTTATATTTAAAATGTCTGTTACCGCGAAAATCATTATAAGCAATGACGTCTTGGTAAACTTTGAAGATTGTTTTAAGTTTTCCTCTTTCACTCTTACCCAGGAAGACATCGTTACGCAATCTTATGCGACATTCGATACAGTCCCAGTACACTGTAACCTAAAGATTTTCTTGGTAGATTTAATTAGTTGTATGAACACGTAGAGATATCGCAAATAATGTCACCTCCGTTGCTTTATTCATTGAGTAAAGATAGAATCACAGTATTGAAGTTTTCACTTTCAAACAAGCATTAAAATTCATTTTTTATTCCTGAGAATGTATGCATGTGTTAAATATAACTTTTAACGCACACATTTCTAAGATGTGAAATGAAATATCGTATCAGGAACAACCAGGGCTGAATGTTATAAAACTGAGTTTGGAAACCAGTCTCAAATCTCAAGCATCTGATTGGCTGAAATGGCGATTGGTCGCCATTTCAGCCAATCAGATGCTTGAGATTTGAGACTGGTTTCCATGCTCAGTTTTATAACCTTGGGCACTGGTGTCTTATGTGAAACTGATCAAATAATTAACGTTTGCTGTTTTTAAATTTTTAAGTTAAAAATAAAGTTAAAGTACACAATGTGAGTGACGAATGCACACAACAAACACACAAGAACGAAACTGACAAAATAGATTGGAACAAGACGTATAAAAGTTTAAAATTATCAATGATCATCTTAACACCGACGCTTACGCTTTGTTTGCGCCAGTACAGTCAACTCTAAGTCTTGTGACAGTTAAAAATAATAATAACTAAAATATTTCGTGTCCCAAAACGTTTCGACGAAAATATTCTATTTCTGAAAGTGTCCCTATATATGTGGACACTGAAAGATACAAATCCTTAAAGTCTCCCAACATAGGAGTGCATGTATATGGAAGCAAAAGAATTAATTTAGTGAAAAATAAAGGTGTCCCAATATTAACGCTGTCCCCAGACTTGGAATTATTACGGATAACTCCTGTACTGGTTCGGGCAACTGTAAGAATTATAATTTTACTTTTTTTCCTCATAGTTAATAAGTTATTAAAAAAACAGTTGTGAAGGTTATAAACTGAGATTGGAAACCAGTCTCAAATCTCAAGCATCTGATTGGCTAAAATGGCCAGTCGCCGCTTCAGCCAATCAGATGCTTGAGATTTGAGACTGGTTTCCATGCTCAGTTTTATAAAATAAGAGCCAGATTTTATAAATTTGTACCAATTTCTCATTTCTCCTTTTAAATTGAGAACAATTGTCATTAGGGCATATACTGTCAAATTCACAAATAACTATTAATTTTGTACAACTAAGAACAGTTACCATTAAGGCATATTCTGTCAGTTGACAAATATCAACTGTCAAATTTTCATACATTTCCTGTCTTTAAAATGCGAAATAACTTCCAATAAAGCCTTTGATATGTTCTTCAAAGTTGTTTAAACTAAGCTGTGGAAAATAAACAATATTGATCGTAAGAAATCATATGACTGTTTTAAAATCAGTCTCGATCACTTAAATTATTAAAGAACTTTCCAGGTTTGAAAACGAATACATCCGTCTGATTAAATTTCGTAAGAGAATTGATAACCGTAAAAACAAGGTAAGATAATGTAGTGCAATGGTAAGTAAGAAGGAGTTATCGATGCATTATTCAATTATGCAGAATTTAACTTTGGCAGGGAAATATCCAGGGGGGGGGGGGGTTATAATGGGGTTGCTCGGTTCGGGGCATCAGTACCTGGTATTTTGTTTTCATTTAAGAACCCGTTTAAAAAGTTTTTTCCAACTATGAAATGAAATGTCAATGCTAAAATTAATGATTACATCGACACTATTTCGGCTGTTTTACGAACCTCGATATGGCGGATTATATTTTAAAGCATTATTAAGAATATTGAGAGGATTGGCGGAGTTTATGTCAAAGCATTAAACACAACATTTAAGAAGGTGGTGCGGGTCTATATCAAAGCATTATACACAACATAAAGAGATGGGGCAGGATCTATATCAAAGCATCATACACGACATTAAGAGATGATGCGGTGTCTATATCGGGCATTATATAGAACATTTAGAGATGTTCGTCCATCCGTCCGTCCGTACATACGTCCCCCTAATCTAGTGGCATCAACATCTCATGAACTATCTGGCGGATGGCTTCAACTTGCACAGATGATCAAGTAGGATGGGTAGATGATCGTAAAGAAAAATTTTTTCCTGCGGCCATTTTTACCAGAGTTATTGCACTTTGTTACATATTATGTTGTTGAAGCAGTTGGACCATCACTGTCCAAAAACACATTCTAGTTTTTCCTGTTTCAATAATTATAAACTTCTTAAGTTGCTTATTTTCGGGTATACGTATTATCGGATATATGGAAAATCATCATAATTATAAAAAACACAAAAAATTAAAATTAACGCGAATAAAACCAGTTCTACAGTATATCAACCACAAAAAGATATTTTCGAATACACATTTACCAGTGGTGTGTTCCATCTTAAAGATGAAACAGCTAATCTTGGCCGTAGCTTATCAAGTAAGCAATAGACAAACTCATTCTTAAAAACATAATAAAAAGCCCACATCCAGCAGAAACAGACAAGAAAATGATTAAGGAGATTATAAAATATATCGTTATATCTTACAAGTTATGGCTTGATTTTTACAATACCTATTTAAAGACAATTCGTTATTGGTAGTGCAGTGTGAATAAATACACAAAAATACAGTTATTTCCTGGCCAAGAATTTAGTTTAATCAATCCAGGCTACAACTATCTCTTTGTCAGATTGTCATTTACTAAGTTCTTTTTGGATATAAATAGAGAAAAACATATTAAAATCTGTTATTACATTGTCCGTTATGAAGTCATTTATCCATTTTCCAGGAAAGAATTATTGCGACGAGGGAAGTTACACATTCCCTTAAAAAGGGGGAAATATTTGTTGCCACATCCAGGAAACAAAGCCATCCCACATAGTGAAAATGTAGAGAGGAAAACAGAGCAAGGGTTAATCAAATCACCAATTAATATATGTGACATCAGAGACAATTAACAAAAACGAGAACAAAAGGGATTATCGCATTGTAACGGTAAGTTGCAAAACAATTTGCCACTGGGATTTTTCAAACCAGGTTCGATGGTGCACCAAACTCATATTTGCCCCGACAGGTTTTCATATGAAGCAAAATGTATAAGTTGTCTTTGTGAATAAGCCCTAGGCCACCCATGATGTTTCATGCAAAATCACACACATATAAAATCCACAAAAAGCTAATAGCATTCATTTGTAAATGAAAATGGGTCCTTAATGGCCTTAGAGACCGTAAATTTACTTTTAAACATACTATTTGTTTATTCTCGATGTCAAAATGGTTTTATAATAAACCTTTAACCGTAAACTTAAAGATTACATTTCGGATTTTAATAAATAACATAAATTTTAGCAAAGGAGGAAACAGACCACGAAATTTGACATCTTGTCAAATAAATAAGCGTTATGTAAAAGCTGTTCCATTGAAAAGAAGGAATAAGTCTTTATACTGAGTTTTATGTAAGCATGGAAAAGGATATATAAATGAAACTGAACGGAAGTGGTCACCTTCATAAAGCAGAGTACTGGGTCTTAGAAACTTGACTCTTTTTGTAAGGTCAATATCACTCTTAAGGTTTTAAGGTCATAACGTTTCCTGGACATTACTCACCAAGAAATGAAGTTCCTTCAATTTGCAACATTAATGTTCCCCTTAATTCGGCAGAATGTCATATTCAAGGACCGTGGCCCTTACTTAAAGGTCAGTGGTACACTATCAGTTCAAAGGTCAAAATATGTGTGCGTTGACCCTTAAAGGTCACATTCAAACTTATGGTTTAATTAAATGCCAGAATATTTGAATGAAAAGTTTTAGAGAAGCATACATGCAACATTTTAAAAACAGATATCAGGTTAAATATTATAGATACCATGTCGGCAAACCATGACATTTGGTGTGTTTTTTATTGATGTGATATTATCAAATATGAAAATAGAAGCGTAATGTTTAAAAACCTTTTTTTGTTTAAGTGTTTTGATTTCTTCAGTTTACAAAAGTTTGGAAGAAAGCAGTGTAAAGCGCGATACTTTACATTTACCTTGTAACTGTATTTTGAAAACAACTAGTCCTAAGGTAATAAAGCTGAGAAGGGAAACCAATCTCAGTTTTATAACCTTTAGCACTAGTGTCGCTTTGCAAATTTACCGAGATTTATCTGGACGTTCTTTTTAATTTCAGCGGGTGTTAATGCAATTGTATGCATACGAATACATTCTCAAATAATTAAATTAAAGTTGGCATTTTTTTAACTTAACTACACAGTAGGCTAATGACTTGTCTAGCGCACTTTGTGTCGATTAAAGTAAAAGTCCGAGTTGTTGGAAAGCTTTTAGAACTAATGAGATTAAATCAATCATGAGTAAAAATCAACAATAACAAATTTAAAGGAGACTTCTATTTCTTGCATACCGGATATTAAACGTGTCCGTATGTTTTACCGGGGAAAGAATAACCTGCCTTTCACTAGATATAAAACGCTGTACGCGTGCTCATCGAATCAACAAATACTTGGCATCATATATTCAAGGTTTTGAGATCACTATTTCAGTTTCACTTTTTACGGTTTTGCACTAGTTTCTATCCCAACATTAAGACCATTCTACTATAAAGACCTCTTGTGCCCAGTCCCAGAGATGGTCATAATTATTGCGAGATTTCATTGTATTTCTGTCTTCAGTTCCAAAATAATCGTTCGTGTCAGACAGTTTAATAATGAAAACACTTTTTACAACGATTTCTATATGACAAGGCATGAAATGTTGTTTTAGTTTTAGGAAAAGCTTACACTTCGATAAAATTTCCTTGTATCAATACGAAGTTAGTATTAAAAGCGCGTGCACAATATTAATAACATTTTAATGCAATATGAGAGCTCCGTACATTGTCCTGTATACAAAGCTATGTTTTATTGTTGCTTTACTTATCTTTGTCTTGCAAACAACATTTCCTTTAGCAGTGTAGGAAATAAAATGCGAAAAGCGGCAGCCTGTCAGACTGATATATATTTTTTTCTTTAAAACGGTAAGAAGCTTCCGTTGTGTATGACAGTGGAAAATGATTGTAATTGCAACCTAAATGCTCTGGTTAATACGATCTCAATATCAAGGAATTTTACATTTGATACCTTTAGATACTGGGTTATGTTTTCCCTTTCTATCAGTTTTACAACATCAGACGCTGGCTTAAAAAAAGCCAATGATGGAAAGAATAAAACGTTTTAAACACACGTCACGTTTTATCCATAGTCTGGATTTCCTTATGCAGTGCAAGTAACAATATACCAAAGTTGACAGCCTGTAAAATTGAAATGTTGAGGCCATTATCAAAAGCAAGTATAACAAAAGAAGCCTTTATTAAGAATTTTGAAGTAAAATGAAGGAAATATGTAGTGATAGGAATTATTTAGTAAAAGCCCCAAGCCATAAACATCAAGAAAACTAGAGAAGGCTTAAATGTCAGCTTACAATTTGCACTTAAATGGACAACCAATAGATGCTTAGGAGGAAGTAGCTTACATGTAACACAAAGGTTACACAATGACTGAAGAAATTAGCGTAAATTTAGTAAAAAAAACCAGCAGCAACATACATACACAACCATTTTCTTCGCTTCTGGTTTCATGAAAACGGAATAAAATACCATTCTTAATTTAAGAAAAAAAAACAACACTTGTTTTGAGCATTAAATCAAATATTTTTTTCTTCAAAAACTGTAGATGTCAGATAATTTGCATTCACACGGTTTCTGCACTGTACTGTTCATTGGTGTAAATATTGAGTTACGCTCAACCCGGGGCTGGGAGGCGTGAGCATTAATATGAATTTCCATTGCTGCCCATTAACAAGCTCAATCAAACCGAGCCTGCAATATTACATTTTCATATTTGTCGTGTTCGGTGGCTTTCAACGTTCCCTTTTCATCTATTTCTTTTAGATCTGAGATTTATAATATTGATATTACTTGAACACTGCGGGTGCCTTTGCAATCATTTGCAAACGAAGAAAACTAAAACATACAAATGGGGCACGTCACGTGAAAAGGTACCTTCGGACAGATCACGTCAATCTTTGAAATGACGTCATAAATTTGAGCAGACGGCGTTATTTATTATGCATTTCGCGGTAAAAACAACATTTTATTGTCAAAATGTGTAACAAAATCATATTTTAGTTAAAAGAAATTGATTTACCTTTGTAAGTTCTTTCAAAATTTAGTTAAAACTAAAATATCTTTAAAAATGACCGAAGGTACCTTTTCCCGTGACGCGCCCCAAATAAGACGTCTTGAACATTATTTACGCCGTGGAGTAATCCAAATTATGCCTGTTATTTTTATTAAAGTCTGGGTATTTGAAAAAAAAGCTTTTAGAACTAATGAGCTTGAAAAGTAGGTCAGAAGAAAAGTAAACTGAGAGCACTTTCTTTGCTAAGTATTTATCTTTGATGATACGTTCAGTTTTATGGGTTTAATACATGAACGGAACTTGATAATGGACTTTTACCTGCATTTCAGGTGTAAAATGTACTTATGTTTGAATAGAAAGATCTCTACAATAAAATAAACATCGCGCTCAAGGTGCTTTTAAGCACTAACGAGCGTATATCTTAATAAAGTTAAGCACTCATTAAGTAGTATTTTCATAGCACTTGACACTGAAGAAGATTTTTTATTATATCATATTTATTATAGCTACTGTTAAGCCTTAAATAGAGAGAGAGAGAGAGAGAGAGAGAGAGAGAGAGAGAGAGAGAGAGAGAGAGAGAGAGATATAAACAACTTGAGCACTAATGTTTTTGTCATCGTCTTGTTTCTTACTAAAATAAAAAAACAAATTGCTCTAACATGACAATTATGGTTTCACTACTCCAAGACGGTGACCCCGCTGTTTCTTATTTCGTTCGTTGTTATGTTTCTCATTCAATAAGAGGTAGGTAATTTGATTTGATATTTAGAAAATGTGTCATCGTTCTTTGTATCTGTTAAGTACAACGTTGTTTTTTTCTGCAGCACTTGAAACTTTAAAATTTAATAAAACAGTGGAAATTTGCCTCAGACTTTAGAAACACATTCAGAATACATCGTCATTTGTAGGCACGCCAAGGGAAATTGAGCTTTCGTAGAAATTGTGTGACAATTTGGCTGACACTATATTTAGAAAGAAATAACAATTTCCTTATTAAATACATTCTTATATTGGCTTATATGTGATTTTTACACATTGTGAACTTGCTACTTTAACCGCGAAATGCATACTTAGTAATGTCATCTACTCAACGTTATAAGGACATTTATATGATTGATGACAAATGTGAAAATATACTTTGCTTTTATCTATGTAGGGATAGTGAATAATATTCACAGATCTATTTTAACTCTTTTATTTCAAAACGTTTCGGCCATCGGCCTTCTTCAGTTGATATTGCCACAACAAGTTTACATTTTCCTATTATCATAACACACATACAGGAAGTAAAGAGTAATGTTTGTATGACGTCGATTACGACACAATCGACGTCTGACGTCGTGCCAGTCCAACACAGGCTTTTTGATGCCAAATTTCTGCTGAATACTTTCTAATCAACTGTTATTGATATATACAAACAAGACTATATAATTTTAGGAAAATATCAATAAATAAATTACATAATAAATAAAATGAATAATTATAACAAAATATGATTATAGCTCTCATTGTTTTCACATTCCAAGTCATTGTACTGATCAATAATGAGAAAAGATTTAAATAATCATGTTGTTGTTAGTAGCTGATGATCCGATAATAATGATGATGACAGTTATTATTATGATGTTGATGATGATGATGATAATGATAGTGGTGAAGATAACGACAGTGATGTAGTGATGATGATGATGGTAGTGGTAATAATGATGATGATGATGATGAAAAAAATGAAGTTATACAAAAGAATTATGATTACTATGATCATCATTGTTAAACTATTTGTGATGATGATGATGATGAGGAGGAGGATGACAGTGACAATGATGGTTGTGGTGGTGAAAATGATGATGATAATGATAAAGATGGTGTTTGTGATGTTGATAATGATGAAGGTAAGATGGTGGTGGTGGTGGTGATGATGATGATGATGGTGATGATGATGGAGAATAATATTTATATTATTTCTATGAGAATTCAACTCGGATAGAGAGATGATCAGTAAGTTGGGAAATATATACGATATTTATGAATAATTTTGTTGAATTAATTTAAATGTTAGTAAGTTTTACTCCACAGTATGTTCATATCAGTTTTTGTGTAAATGCTCTATGGTGTTTCTTCTTCTAATTGTTTAATCCACGACACTTCTCGAAGTTTACGATAGAATTTTGATTAGTCGCGTATATTTCTAAAACGACTACCCTAACACTGTCTCCTGCGTGACCCTTTCGGTTAAAATGGTTTGGGACCGCTTTGTCCCTTGTCAGTCTGATATCTGCTTCATACTCTCTATATCTTTCTGCCACCGATCTTCCTGTCTCCTACATAAACGATCTTCTTACAGTCACTGCATGTAAGCCCATAAATGGGGCGCGTCACGGGAAAAGGTACCTTCGGACAGTTGACGTCAGTCCTTGAAATGACGTCATAAAGTTGAGCAGACGACATTAATTATAATGCATTTCGCGTTAAAAATATCATTTTGTTGTCAAAATGTGTAAGAATAGCACTTGTTAGTTATGAGAACTTTAAAAATAGTTTTAAGTTCTTTCTAAATATAGTAACAACTAAAATGTCACAAAATATGACCAAAGGTACCTTTTCCCGTGGCGTGCCCCAAATAACGCTTGTCAGCTGACACTTTTGATTTTGGGGCTGTAAAGAAAATGTCATCGTTCCTTTCTGTAAACCTTGGCAGCATTTGCATACTGTCTTGCAACACTGACGTTGAATTTCTTCTCTCTCCCTATTTATTCTGTTCAGCTTTCCATGTACCAGCACATCTCCTATGTTGGTATCTCTGCGGTAGGATACCAATTGCAGAGAACTGAATACTCGTTGCATTTTCTCGGACTTGTAAAGTGTTTTCATAATGCTTATTCACTATTTCTGAGATATTTGGGTGTTGTTGTTTGTACGTCACAACCAGCGGTACCCTTGGATCGTGTTTATTTTGCTTTTGACTATATTTCAGTAAATCTCTTCTATCTAACCTGTCTACCTTTGTCAGTTGGCTTTCGATAATTTCACTATATCCTCTTTTGCATCACTGTATTTTAAGCTCTTGTCTGTGTCGTTTATAGTCACCTTCTTTAGCACATATCCTTCTTATCCTTATTCCGACACTACATGGTAGTGATTTTTTCTTTCATGTTGTGTGGATGGCTTGATTTAAACTGTAAATATTGGTGCTTATCAGTTGGTTTTGAGTACAAATCTGTGTATAGTGATCCATCTCGGTCTTTTATCACCATGGTGTCAAGAAATTCTATTTTATTGTAATCCCACCTCAGTTCTACTTTTATCTTGGCTATGGATTGAATTAATTTAGCATATTGTTGGAATTTTATTAACTCTTGTTCCTCATTGTTCTACACTTAACAACTTTTCTAAGTATACACCTGCGTACTAGGGGCAGTACTGGCTTGATATTTGAGATATTGCTCTAAAACTTTCAAGGAAACATGCAAGTAATTCTAACTGATTTATTAGTAAAACATTATTCAAAATGACAGACAACTGACTGCTCACAATCATTTAGAATACTTACACCCATAGAAAACAAATTCACAATATCTGTTAATGACGCATATGGCCACCTTCAGCGATGAACGGTTAAATTGCGAAATTATTGTTGAAGCGGATTTTTTTACTATGGGTGATCAGTTATAATGCTGTGGGTTCGTGTGTCAATGCACAAGAGGACTGAAGCAGTTTTAATCCAGTGGAACATTTTATGCATGATGGTGCACCGTGTCATCGTTCGGCGAACACCAGACGTTTTCTTGAGGTGAACAACGTCAGAATATTTCTATGGTGTGCTAGATCTCCGGATCTAAATCTAATTGAAAATCTGTTGTGTGATCTTCGAAGAGGTGTACGAAACAGGAAGGGCCAACCATGCAACTTAAAAATGGGCTTTTTCAGGAATGGTGTTAAGATTGCCTAAAGAAGTCATTCAGCACTATATTAGCTCGATGAGATCAATCTGTCTTGCAGTTATACGCGCTGTTTGTGATCATACTCTTTATTTACTGATGTGAATTTGTATTCTATGGGTCCCTGTACTCTAAATGATTGTGAGCAGTCAGTTGTCTGTCAGTTTGAAAACTGTTTTACTGATAAATCAGTTAGTATTTATTGCATGTTAGTATTTATTGCATGTTTTATGAAAAGTTTTGGAGCAATTGTTCAATTATCGAGCCAGTAATGCCCCAGTACGCAGGTGTATACTTAGAAAAGTTGTTAAGTGTATGTTCTGGAGGTATATCGTTTTCAAGAAATCGAATCTTTAAACATCTGACCTAAATAAAGTATCCAGTTACTAGACTAGACCAGACAGGATCGTTTCACGTTTCACGGATTTAAAAGCTAAGCTTTGATTATGTCTATCTGTCTTGACAAAAATAGAAATGATTGTAATGTGTAAGCGTATTATACTAACAAGCTTAGAGAGACTGAATTTCTTCCGCTTTATAAAACAAAAGGCAAAAAACTAAATGAAACGTGATTTTACGCATCACTGAACGCCATTTTGTTAGATCAAGTTACGGGACGAAGTGTCAAGTGCATTATTTGCAATTTTTTATACTTAAGCTGTTACAATGTACTGAATTTGTAAACAGCTTACAATTACATATCTTTCTCTCAATAGTTATACAATCATGTAGGTGATCTTTTACACATTTTAAAGGACAAATGTTTGTTACTGTAACCGCGAAAATCATCATAAGCAATGACGTCTGCTCAACATTATGGCGTCAATTCATCGATTGACGTCAGCTGTTTGAATAAACAGAACAGTTAAGACTGAATTTGACACAGAGTACACGTAATGTGCAGTACTTTTTAACATTGCGTTCATTATGAGTGCACTAGACTCAGAACCGGATGTGCACTTGAAGAGCACTTGCAGTTTACCTGTCTGGTAAGAATTTGACTGGTTTGCTTTAATTGGATTGACTGTTCTGCACTTTTTCCCGTCACGCAATCCGGTTGACAGGAATGGTACAGCCTACTCAATTTTATATTTTATAATTATACAAGCTTTTCGAGTGCAACTGTACATTTCTCCAATACCGTCAACCAATATTACCGTCTTTAATAACGGTAACGAGCATGATTTTTGTTCTATACCCAAGGGCTAAAATCGCTAGGTAAATTGAAGATAATTCTAGTTTTTCCCTTTTCACACTTATACACGAAGACATCGTTATGCAAGATTTCTCATTATGCGACATTCGATACAGTACCACGTACACTATAACCTAGAGAGAGTCTTGGTAGATTTTAATTGGTTTTATTAACGCTTTTGAAAGATATCGCACATTTCTTTATTTCTTTTGTAAAAATAGAATTTCAGTTATAGATTTCACTTCAAACGATCAGTAAAAAAATCATTCTTTATTCCTGGGCATGTGTTAAATATAACTTTAACGCACACGTTAATAACATGTGATATGAAATATCGTACCGGGAATAACCAAGTGTCTTTGCTGAAATTGTTAAAATTAGAAATGTTTGCTGGTTTTAAATTTTTAAGTTAAAAATGAACTAAACATACACAATGTAAATGGCAAATAGACAAAACAAAATACAAGAACGAAACTGACAACATAACTTAAACTAGAGCAGGGATCCGCCTTGGAACAAGACGAACAAGCATTTAAAATTATCAATGATCATCTTGAAACTGACGTTTAAGTCACGGCATTACCATAAGTGTTGGGACAGTTAAGAATAATTATAACTACATGTAAAATATTTCGTGTCCCAAAACTTTTCGACGACAACATACTGTTTCTGAAAGTGTCTCTAAACATTGGGACACTGAAAAATACAAATCTTTAAAAACTCCCAACATATAGGGAGGCAAAAAATTAATTTCGTGAAAAATAAAGGTGTCCCAATATTAACGCTGTCCCAAAACTTGGAATAATTATGGGTAACACCTGTAAAAGTTCTGGTAACCTTAAGAAGTACTTTCCTTTTTTTCTCATAGTTAATAGAGTTGCAACAATGGTATTGAAGATGCAAACCACTTTTTTTAATGTTCAAACTATAATGTCAAACGATTTCTTTTGCTACGAGTTCTTCATAATTTCTATGTTAGTCTAGATCTTTTACTGTTTGGAAACAGATCACTTACAATTGCTGATAATCAAATAATATTTAAATGTGTCCATCATTTTATTAAAGACACTTAAATATTTCAAGCAGCGTGCTCATGTATATAATTTCTACATTTACTAATTGTATAGTGGCCGTCATTAACGTGAGCTCTGCACTTGTGGCCCAGCCAATTCCATTATGTATGTTATCACTGTGACATTACATATGAAATGGCAATAAAATATGTTTAAATCAATAGAGTTGATAAAAAACAGGGCTGCAGGTTACAAAACTGAGATTCGAAACCAGTCTCAAACTTCAAGCATCTGATTGGCTGAAATGGCGATAAGTCGCCATTTCAGCCAGATTCTTGATATTTGAGACTGGTCTTCAAACTCAGATCTTCATACATTTGTTCCAACTTCCCATTTCTTCTTTAAAAGTGAGAACAATTGTCATTAGGGCATATTCTGTCAAATTGACAAATAACTATTACTTTTGTAGAACAATTGCCATTAAGGCATATTCTGTCAGTTTGGAAAAGTTTGACATTTCCTGTCTTAAAATTGCGAAATAACTTCCGATAGAGCATTTAATATTTTTTCAAAGTTGTTTAAACTAAGCTGTGGAATAAAAAATATTGATCGTAACAAATCATATGACTGTTTTAATATCAGTTTCGTTCACTTAAATTATTAAAGAACTTTGATTTGAAAACGAATACATCCGTCTGATTAAATTTCGTAAGAGAATTGATAACCGTAAAAACTAGACAAGATAATGTAGTGTAACGGTCAGTAAGAAGGAGTTATCGATGGGCTATTCAATTACGCAGAATTTAACTTTGGTAGGGGCGGAGTTTTAATGGGGTTGCTCGAACCCCGATTTGGGGCAGCAATATTTTGTTTAAATTGGGAATTTTAACAGAAATGTGGAATACGTAAATTTGGTTTTATAAAATTGTAAACAAAATTTAAGAAACCATTAAAACTAAGTTTTTTCTGAAAACTATGACATGGCAATGCTAAAAAATCCACGCAATGTATTTTTTATTACATTTACACTATTTCGGTTGTTTTCGCGAACCTTGATAGGGCGGATTCTATTTGAAAGGATAATTAACATTAAGAGGATTGGCGGAGTCTATGTCAAAGTATTAACCAAAACATTACGAGATGGTGCTGGATCTTTATCAAAGTATAGACAATCCCAGAAATCGATAATAACCGAATAACTTCCCCTGAATACTCTCCGTTTTGGCCATTACGGTACTGAAGAAAACTTCCAAACATACCAGAAGTGCTGATTTATTTTTGATATTGGTCTACTCTTTTTAGAATTATATATATATGAACTCTTACAGAATACTCAATATAAAAATGTTTAACAAATTATTTTTTAAAAAAGGCGACAGAATTTACTGGTGGTGTCAGCATTATGCAATCTTAAAGACCCATTGGTTAAGAATGACTGATGGAAATGATTAATATATAGCATTGGAATAAAGAAACACAACAACCTATTACTTAAACTTCTTCTTTTTACATGAAATGGAAGTGTTGTGACACACTTTTTCATTTTGTGTAAAAAAGGAAAGAAATTTAAGTAATGAATTACTAACATTACAATTTTCATAACGGCATATTGTAACTCTATGGGTTTTCATCGCCTGAATGAACTAATCCAGACCAGCTAGCATACTTATGCCGTCTGATCAGGATCTGAACTATTCACGTTTTGATTCATTAGGTTATTTCCGATTAAAAAGGAAACATCGTAGATCCTGATTCAGGCAGCATGGATAAGCTGGCTGATCTGGATTAACACTGTTCGCACATGCAATTAAATCATTGTGTGTGGATTAAAGGGTTAAAAGCGTTCTCATAAAGGATAGTAATTTCTGAACAGTGTTAACACTGTTGAATACTTCATAAACAATGAAAATCTGATGCATTTTTGGCTGCTTTACTTTTTTTTCATTACTATATACATGATGCTCTTTTAATGATATTGATGGACAGTTATTGATCTTTCCAAAGATTATATATCATGGATGAAAGTTACAAAATTGTTATCAACATTTATTATCACAATGTTGCAGAATCTGCAGTCATTCAGGTTTTAAAAGTCGTGTTAAGGAACTTGAATTAGTTACAATTAATATAGAATAAGGATGAAGATCGATGTTAGATATTTATATGTTTATTTCACTACTCCATCTTTTCTTGACTTACCGGTACTTATCATCTCTTAAGTTATTTTGGAATCATTCATTTTTCTAGCTTATTTCAAAACTCCATTTAATAAGGATTCACCGGACTCTGTTAATAATATGATTTCAGTTTATAGTTAAATTTTAACAGTTTTATCACAGTGGAGGGTTAATTTTGTAGTCTTCATAGTCACAGGTTTTCAGGAATCTTCAGTACCGTAATGGTGAATTAGTCACGTGACTACGAATATGGCGGCGGTCAATTTATCAATTCTGGGATTGTCTATTATTCACAACATTTAAGAAGGTGGTGCGGGATCTATATCAAAGCATTATACACAACATTTAGGAAGGTGGTGCGGGATCTATATCAAAGCATTATACACAACATTTAAGAAGGTGGTGCGGGATCTATATCAAAGCATTATACACAACATTTAGAGATGGGGCGGGGTCTATATCAAAGCATTATACACAACATTTAGAGATGGGGCGGGATGTATATCAAAGCATAATATATAACATTTAGAGATGGGGCGGTGTCTATATGAAAGCATTATACACAGCATTTAGAGATGGGGCGGGATGTATATCAAAGCATTATACACAACATTTAGAGATTGGACGGGGTCTATTATCAAAACGTTTAACACAACATTAAGGGATTGAATGGGGTCTTTTTTAAAGTATTATATACAGAACAAAAATAAAATAAATCGTAGCAAAAAGGATTATTATACCGGATTGACAACAAAAGAAAACTAAAAATAGAAGCAAATAGAATGTTACAATTGTTGTTACTTAAAATGTCTAATGACTTACGTATCTTAACACATACAACTATCTCTCTAGACCAAATCTCAAGACCACAGTTCAGTCACGTATCTTAAGCTTGTGAGTGGTCAATTAATATCAGGCAGATTGTTGAGATTAATGATGTTGTCAAAAAGACTCCATGTTAATATGATGCCACGAAACTGTATGACACTTGACAGTTTAAGGGGCCCCTTAAAGTTTAGTAAACCATTAGACAGAGAAATAAAAATGTGGCAAGTTAAAATTCTACTGCAGTTCACATAATCACATATTTATTTTTCAACGTTTCAGGTGGGAGTGGGGATGGGGTAAACCCCCGTTCTTCAAGGAGCATTTACACGGATTCAGTAATGTTTACATTTTCAACAATATGTAAACTAAACATAACTGAATCTGTGTAAAAGCTCCTTGAAGAAGGGGATGGGGTGGGTTTATTCCCCTGAAACGTTAGAACTAAAGTTGTGATTAAGACAACTGTTGTAAAATAATGTTAATGTCATTCTCGTGGGTATTAATTTCGTGGTTTTCTGTAAAACGGTATTTTCCTTGTTTCTTAAATTCGTGGATATTCATTTTCCAAAATGTTTGTTCATTTTAATGTTATATTATATGTTTTTATCGCCATAAATTCGTTGATCGTTTTGTTCAGGAAATACACAAACATTAAATATCCACGAAAAAAAGTAACCAGCGAAAATTAGTGAGTCCATGGAACATCCGTCTCTCGATCAATATATTCACTTTGTTTCCAGCAATAAAATTAACAGCATTGTTCAGAACAAAATACAAATACAAAGAAAACATATATTAAACTTGTCATATATTCTACTTAAAATCCTTGTTCAGAACAAAATTCGAATTCAAAGAAAAACTATAAACCTTTCACACATTCTACTTAAATCCATAAAGATCTCAGAAATCATATGTAAAATGAGCCCGCATTTTGTAAAAACCACAAATTTATCAAGTTAAATGCAGATAAGTTCTTAAAATAGCATTCGTGTCTTTTGTGCGCAATGCTTAGATTGTCATTAACATGTAATGAAATAAGTTGGGGCGCGCCGCGGGAAAGGTATATTCGAATAGTTGTCGTTAATCCTTGAAACGACTTCATAAAAATGAGCAGACGACATTGCGTAATATCAACTTTGCAGTAAAAATAAAAGGAAATATGTGTAAGGCATTATTAGTTATGGAAAAAATAATTAAAGATAGTTGTAAGCTCTTTCATAATATGGTAACAACTAAATTGTCATATTTTTTTATCGAATGCACCTTTTCCCGTGGGGTGCCCCACTTATGATGTTGTTTGATCTTCATTTGCAGCTTTACAAGCCGAACGAAATCACGAATATCACATTTAAAGGATCCTTTGAAAATATTGCAACATGTTTACTAAAAAGTTCACATTTGTCCTTGTTATTTGCCCTAGAGTATACCACTAATGGAGTTTAGTTAATATGTTTAATTGATAAGGGATAAGTAGCCAGTCAAGCATTACGCTATGCTATATATTGTTTATAACCCAGAATGATCTTTTGGCAAATAAGTGCGAATAAGATATCTTCCTGTGACCAATACTTGTCACGAAAACATGACGATATTAAATTTGTAAAACTTTGAGATTGTAAACCTTATCTGAATTAACTTGTCTGTCACATGACTGTCACATGACTGTCAAGTTATTTATAACTTGAAAATATTATGACTAGACAACGCCTAAGTCAGATTGAAATGTCTTGTTACTTGCTGCTGAGATGTGATGTATTTTTCGCTGGTTATTAAGTGAAGCGAATTTGGTAAGATCTTTTGGATGTGCCCATCAAAAGTTGTTTTGTTCACTGGTTTATGCACAAGTTTTCGTGTATATTGTTTGAATATATATGGTCATACAGCGTTTGGCATTCAACGCATACAGTCACTTTTTAAAGCACGGGGAAACTATTGGGTTTATGTATACTGTGTCATACAGATATTTATGATAACCTTAAATGATTTGTATGTCTGTGAGTTTGTATAACGCATGTTTGTTTTTAATATGTATAACATACGTTATAGAATTTTCTGTAAGCATTGCCCAAGTGCTCGGTACAGTATATATATTATATGAAAAATATGACCTTGTTCTTTAAAGTTGTAAAAATATGTGAGGTTCAAAAGAATATAGTTTGCAGAATTTAGTATTTTGAACACATATTGAATAATTATTCGAAAAAACAAGTCAGTTGATTTGATTTAGACTAAAATCTTAATAATTACATTTTAGGAGGTAGATAAACTATAAATCGTAGCTTTCCTAAAATATAAAATACGAACCACGTCGTACAAAAAAACAAAAACAAAGAAATATTATTCCATTACTGTGGTGTCATCATTTTACGCGCAGGATAAAATTTCGAAAATTATGTGCTATCGTAAATGCGCGAAATTAAATCCCAGCGAAAAATACAAGTGTCACGACCGGTATTAACGGAATTGTCGTGCCCATGCGCGGTGATTTATCGTGTAATAAAACACTGTAAATTTAATTAAAACAAACGTCGATTCGTCTTAGAATTCATAATATTATATAGAGTTATATACATTTTGATTAAATGTGACAGGGCCATGCTTATAATAAATAAACCAAACTGTCAACATAGCTGACTATTTTTTATATAAAATCTGTATTGAGGTAAACAAAGCCAAAATTTGGCAACCTTTCTATGGAAATAGTTGAATTTATATAAAAATGTAATTCTTAACGACATTTGCTTTTTGACGGAAAGTATACAGGTGTAAGATTCGAAAAGTATTAAAAATAGTTGAAAGGGGAACTTTGAATGCAACCGATTAAGACACATGTTAAAATATTGCAGATTCGGTTTGATTGAGCCTGTTCGTGAGCAGTAATGATATATTGCACATTTGGGGCGCGTCATGGGAAAAGGTACCTTCGGACAGTTGACGTCAATCCTTGAAATGACGTCATAAAGTTGAGAAGACGACATTGATTATTATGCATTTCGCGTTAAATATATCATTTTATTGTCAAAATGTGTAAGAAAACCACTTGTTTGTTATAAAAACTTTATAGATATTCGAACTTTCTTTCTTAATATAGTAACAACTAAACTGACACAAAATATGACCGAAGGTACCTTTTCCCGTGACGCGCCCCATTTAAGCCCCGCGCTGAGCGCAACTTAATATAATTACACCAGTAAAAAGTACAGTTTCGATCCATCCATAACGATGATGTGCAAACGGTGGCTAACATGGAACCTTCAATGCAATATTTTCAGATGAATACCATTCCATGTTCAGCAGCGAATGGTCCCTAAAAATGAACAGCTTAATACTCTTGCTTTATTCCAAAAGAAAAACGCCTTGTTTTCGGCGATCATTCATTTTAACTTTTCTTAATGCGTGAACATTTGTTATTAAAATTGAGGTTAGATCATAGCTAGATTTATTAAAGAATTTACATGATCTGTGCATTCTGAAAAAGCCGTAAATAAAAAATCACTGAAAACAAAGTGCACACTTTCTATTGGAATAGTGTATATGTCTGTACTTACTGATTTTTACTCATCGTGCAACAATTTGTTTGCACTACTGGATAGCTCAGATATATTCATGACGATAGTTCATCGAAAATGTAAAGAGCTCTAGTTTGCTGTCACTAAATATAGTTAAGCTACAAAATCTATTTTACCTCAGAATTGTTTGTGATGCTGTCAAGCGTAGTAATAAAAATGGATGATTTATTGTGTGATGGTTGTTTAAACTTTTGCAAACATTGTTTTATTTAAAGTAGGCGAATGTTTCCTAAACACGATTGATTTTTAATACAATAAAGTAACAAAGATGCATCGTTTTGTTTAAATTTCTCTTAAGAAAGTCTGGTAAGTTTTAAATTCTATTTTACAAAAACCTTAAAGCCAAATATAATATGAATGAAAAGAAGTCATTTAAATTATTTTTTTAAGTAACAGAAATGTTTTTTAGGGAAAATGTAGGTGCTGTTAGAAAACATGTCTCAAAAAGTAATTTTGATAAAACGTTTTAAAAAATGTCAGAATAAAAAAAAAAGATTTATTTTATCAAACCAAAAACGCAACAGATGAAAGAGGGTAAAAGCACTACCGTTTCTTGTGTATTCTCATTTTTTATGAATTACCATTTTATTTTTAAAATGATCCATGGCTTATAGAAGTCTACATAGAATATGATTTTTGTTCCGATGACTTTGAGCTCTAATAATTGTTCACCGTTAAATAGAAAAAGCGCAACATACCTGACATCTTTAATCTTACATATGTCGGCTTTCAATACTGTCAGAATATAGCAATAATAGTATGCACTAAGTAGCTGGAATCGTACTGTTTTCAATGTTCCTGTTTTTAAAAATGTAAAATATATGCATATGCGGAATCGCCACACTAAGAAAACACAGCAAACAGGTTATGAATAGATGTCTTCATTGGAAATTGAACCCGTACAGCAACAGGGCCATGTCATAGAATTTTGAGCATGCTACCGATTGAGCTAGACTCGGACAACCCAAAAAAGTTGCGCGGATAAAATTGGTTAATTGGAAAAAAGAAAGTGCTTATCGCAAAATGAATCATGTTATTAATCTACTAGTAATTAACCAAATCTTTTAAGAAGTGTTAATTCTTATTTTCATGTGTGTACATTGTTTTGATGTATTATTTGAAATTGATAATTTTAAAAACTAATGCTCTGTTTTCTCTCTGATTTTTGTCTGTGTGAGCCTGTGAGGAGGCTGTGGATTTATAAGTGTGACTATTCTTGAAATAATGCAAGTTGCACATTTTGCCATAAAATGAGAGGGAACAAGACTGGAATTGATTTATTTTAAAGTCTTAATTTATTACACAGTCGCCCTACTAAAACACTACATATTGAGTTAGCCGGTATACCCCTCTCCACCCCCACCCACACCCAAAATGCGAAATGAAAAGTGATTATTTGGATATAAGGAAAGTGCACATTGAATATTGCTATTATTAATAAACGGACCATTGATGAAAGAGGGGAAAAATAAATCCATACACTTATAGCTTACAACACTTGATATCAATTGACATTTAATAATGATTCTTAAGCTAACGGCCTTTAAACTGTGACAATCGCCTAGCTATCTAACCATCGGATGCCAGTTTTTGTGCAATTTACTTAATTCGGTCAATGTTCCATAGGTCAAATATTATTTACCATGGAGGTTAATTGCGAGCACTTGTAGAATATCTTGACGCCATACAGTATTTGTGAACGTGAGGTAGACAACCAGTAGCATTAGTGTACCGACTTTCAAGCTAGACACCTAATTGTTTATCAACTATTAAAGTGGCGTTGTGTCACGTTCAATTTAAACTTACATAATATTGGTCCAAGATCATAAAACTAAGTTTTGAGACTGATCTCCAAATTTAGTTTTATGATCTTGGGCAAATTTGTGTTAAAGCGAACAACTTAAAATTTATATTTATTGGCTTAAGCGAGGGGTATTCGGAAAGTTCTAGAAATTTTGATATTGAAAAAAAAGAGTTATGCTACATTTATAATTTATTAGGGATAGTAAACAGTCAGATGATAAATGTTTATCTGAAAAAGTTTTATTTTACTGCATATATCAATAGCTTCATACTACGTCACGAGCACCTGTTTAAAAGATACATCCAGGAAACTTTAAAATTTATGTCAACAAACTCAACGCTTCAATTGGAAAGTTTCATTTTTCAGTTTGAAATTTTCGTAGCTGAAATTGTTATGTAGCGCAACAAATATTAATAACAAGTCTCAATATTATTATCCCGACAATCATTTTCAGTAAAAATAACTAGTTTATTACGTTTTAATTTTTTTTTTCGCAAGATCCCTCCAGGATTTGGGCCCAAAACAACCTAGATCGATGCAGAGTTCTGTCATTTGAGATTTAAATAAGTCGTTGCACATGTTTGATATCGGCAAGTTGAATATTTTCCAGTGATTAATTCTTATGAAAGGAGCATGACAATATCAACTTCGAAAAACAGTTTGCTAACAAACATGAAGAACGAAAGTTAAATATTAATTTTCCGTCACATGGCTGTCTTATTTCATACCTATTTCAAGGAAGATATGAACAATAATTTAAACATAAATGTTGCAGGCAAATCAGCAAGAAAATACTTCCTTTTTAAGAAGTGATTAATTATTATCTAATATAAATAGAAAATACATGTAACACAACATGCACTTAGTACATCTCGGACATTGATTAACAAATACGTTATTTAACGTTCTCTATGAACAACCGTGCTCAACTATCATGAAGAGTTTTGTGCTCAAACCCCATTTTCAACTTAACATATTTTCGAATTATTCGTATTTTTTTGAATAATTCAAATAACACGAAACCTGCTTAGATTTTCTAGATTAATGATAGGTTTTAATTTATATTCTGAGTGTTTTCATAAACAGTGCATGGGAATTTTTAATCTGAATTATGTAAAAAAATAACTATTTTATAAACTTTTATTAAAACCTATATCACGTAAGCGTTATGTTTCAATTACTGCTTTGAGGTTAGTTTAAAAGCACAATCAATTTCTTTCGTGATTTTGGGACTCAGTGTTCCACTCTTTAGTCATTGACACTTAATTTAAAATTAATTGCATTTTATGTAGCAACTAACTAATCAAAAAGCTATGCGCTTCTTGCGAATTATCAAAGACAAATATTTTCGTTCGAGAAGAGGGCACATTTAGAAAAGTGCAACGTTGTTTAAAAGCCAATACGTCTGCAAGAATAAAAAGTGGCTTACTTCAATTAAAATTCTGGTGACGAATGTTTGAATGTTTGTCGATAAGATGTTTTTTCAATCATATGACGCTAATGCAATTTATTGAACGACATTTAAAGGATCCAGTTTTAAGATGTTTTTGGATGTCTTACGCAATAGAAATTTCGTCTGCGTAATGCCATTTTCTGAAGCAACAGACATTCAACTTTATTTTTTATAAGACAATCTTGTTTGGCTTTATGATAGGAACGTAAATACAACCATACGTGGAATAGTATTAATCTGAAAATACCTCATTGAAGGTTCCATGTTCCCCGCCATACACATACCATCGTTTGGGATGGATCGAAATTGTACTATTAATCGGTGTAATTACTGAGTTGCGCTCAACACGGGGCTAGGCGGAGTGGGCAGTAATATGCATTCCCATTACTGCCCATGAACAGGCTCAATAAAACCGAGCCTGAAGTATTTTCATATTTGTCGTGTTCGGTGGCTTTCAAAGTTCCCTGTTCATCTATTTTGATAAATTTTATACCTGTGATATTAACGTTTTATATCCGTGACGTTTACATGTTTTATATCTGTGACGTTTACATTTTTTATCTGTGAAGTTCACATTTTGTCCCTGTGAGGTTCACATTTTGTCCCTCTGACGTTTACATATTATATCTGTGACGCTCACATTTTGTCCCTTTTATGTTAACATTTTATACCTTTGACGTTTAAATTTTTTGTCCCTGTGACGTTCACTTTTTGTCTCTAGGACGTTTACATTTTGTCCCTGTGACGTTCATATTAGTCCCAGTGATTTTTACATTGTGTGCCTGTTACGTTCAAATTTGTGCCTGTGACGTTTACATTTTGTCCGTGTGACGTAGACATTTTTCCCTGTGATGTTCACATTTTGTCCCTGTGACGTTCACATTTTGTTCCTGTGACGTTTACATTTTGTCTCTGTGACGATCACATTTTGTCCCTATGACGTCCACATTTCGTCCCTGTGACGTGTACAGTTTTGTCCGTGTGACGTTGACATCTAGCCCCTGTGATGTTTACATTTTGTCCCTGTGACGTCCATACATGTATTTTTTTCTAGTGCTTTTTACATTGTATGCCTGAGACGTTTAAATTTGTGCCCGTGACGTTAACATTGTGTGTCTGCGACGTTCACATTTTGTCCTTGTGACGTTCACATTTTGTCTTCGTGACGTTCACATTTCACCCTGCGAAGTTTACATTTTGTCCTTGTCACGTTCACATTTTGTCTCTGTGACGTTCACATTTTGTACCTGTGACGTTCAAATTGTCCCAGTGATTTTGACATTTTGTACCGGTGACGTTCAAATTTGTCCTGTGACGTTCACATTGTGTCCTTGTAACATTAACATTTTGTACCTTTGATGTTTACACTATTGATGGTGTTTGCGTCGTGACGGGAAAAACATCTTCGGATAGCTGTCGCCATTCCTTGGAATGCCATCATAAAGTTTATCTTACGACGCTGTTTTTAAAGCGGTCAGTGGTTTTATTTACAATATTTATTCAAAATGTAAAAATTTCAAAAATATTATCAGACACCCTATAGATGCCTCATATTTTAACTTTAATATAATATAACAATTATGCATCATTATACCATGAGTATTTTATACTGTTACCAGTGTTTATTAAATAAAGCACGCCACGTGACATTTAAGTTGGTACTGCGTGTAGAAAAAAAACGCAGTATAATATATTAATTTACTGCAATTTATATCAAATTACTTACAAATTTAAATACAAAATGTTAGCTTTACCGCTAAATGTAAGTAAAGCAATGTCGTTTGCTTAACTTTATGATGCCATTTAAACGACTGACGTGAGTGTGATGTCAAATGATTTTTATTACATAGTTTTACAATTAAATGTTATTTCTAACTCGAAACGCGTAAGAAGTTATGTCGTCTGCTCAATAATATGACGTCATTCTAAGGATTGACATCAAGGATGGAACATTACCATAAGGCGCCAAGTTTCTCAATTGAAAACATCAAGGCGGATCAATTCTGACATTGGTAATTCAGCACAGCAACGATAGTTTTGTTTTCTTTCGCAAAGCCTTTAAAATCATAGCTAATTAATTCAGTCAGTTTCAATGAAGAAGACTACTTTGAATTGCAAACTAAGAAAGCTTATTTTAAATATGCCTGGTCACAAATTTGGACGAAAATATTAAGCGTTCTCGACAATGAAATTTTTTTGGTTTAAACTATAAAAGGACAATAAACAATGGAAAACTGATGAATTCTCCTCGTGCACAGTCAATTCATATATATATATGTGAAGCCAATGATGTTACCCAATTAATGACCCAGTAAAATTCACCCACAACAGATCCTAAATGATACTGATTAGTCCGTAAGTTCGGTTGAATTAGTCATTTATAGTAATAATAAGTAGCGGAAGTTATATTTGCTAGGTATGACAAGTTAAAGTATCCTACCATGAAATAGATGAGAACGGAACTTCGAAAGCCACCGCTCGCGACAACTTTAAAACTATTGCATGCTCGGTTTGATTGAGTGAAGTGAGATGAAGTGACGTGAGGTCAGGTGAAGTGAATGAAGTGACGTTTAGTGAAGTGATCTGAAGTGAAGTGAGTAAAGTAAAGCGAAATGAAGTGAGTGAAATAACGTGCAGTGAAAAAGTGACGTGAAGTGAAGTGACGTAGAGTGTAGTTAGTAGACGAGAAAGGAGTGAAGTGCAGTGAGTGAAGAGAAGTGAAATGAAGTAATATGTCGTTTCGATAACCAAATTTGCACTGTATTATGTAGCGCTTTTTTTCATGTACCACGACAGTGTGTATGCATTATTTTGATAAGGAATGGCTGTACATAATGTATACGTCAATAAATGAATAAATATATCTATATACATTTAAACATAATGCATAATATAGTGATAAACGTTCATAAACAAGCAAGCAAATACATTTTTACAGGTTTTAGATCTCAAAATAGGAAAAATATTAGCAATGAATATGTCTGAACGTCGGTAGAAAACATCTATGCATTTATAGAAGTGAAGATAAGTAATTGTATTCGTATATTATAGATTTTCCCATATTCATGTAACAATTAACGTTGAAACTTTGACAGTTTAAAAATGATTATTAAGTAAATACGATTATTTTAGGTTTTTTTTTCGGAATCTGTAAGCGTTTGAAAAACATCATTAACTCTAAAGTCCCGATAAACGGCCCATTTTTTTAAATAAGTTCTATAATCGCTAAATATTTTTAGACATTATTTTATGAATTAATGAAATTCAACAAAGTGTTATTTAAGTGATAGTATTGATTGCACGATTCTAATAATACTCTTTTCCGATCAGCCTAACGACATAAATGATTTTTCCCAACCATAAGGGACGGGCAGTAAACAAACAATGAGAGGTGTTGTTAACTATACAAGGGATGTGCTGTTAACTCATTAAGGGACGGACTGTTATCTAAGAAAGGGACAAACTGTTAACTAAATAAGGGCTGACTGTCATTTAACTTTGGAAGAACTTGTATTCCAAGCCATTTGCTTATTTATATCATTATTTTTAATTACTTTTTCAAATTTTCAATGTTCAATAATATAAATTACTTACGGTACTTTAGTACTAAAACATTATTATAAGCAATAAAATATAAGAACTAAAGTAACAGGAATAATAATAATAAATGTTTTGAGTTACAATCAAGATCTTTCGTACAACATGTACTCGTTTAAAATTTAATAACGGGGAGTTTATCTGGTCTTCACAGAACATTTTGATGTATATAACCTGATCAAAGCGTGATATCCAATCCTCTGCATTTCTTTATATCATTTGAAATTCAATTACTCTGACATTTAGGAATTTTCAGATACTGTCCTATACATTTAGTGCAGCTGTACTGGTCTCCTAATACCAAAATGTTGTTGAAGGTTGTATATATGCTAACGTTCAGTCATTAATCAGACATTATTTTAAAATTATCTGAAAATTAATACATAAATGAAATAAGCATATCAAAAATTGCCACTTTCATAAAACGGCTTCCCTGTACAAAATGTCTATGACATGCATACGGTAAATGAGGTTAATTGAAACTTTAACATTGTAACAAGCTCAGTATATTAAGAAAATCGTCAATATATCAAAGAATCAAACAGAAAAGCATTTTGACAGGGGATCTGAGAGTATAAATCCTGCATACCACAGACAACGCTATAATATTACATTTGTACATTCAACCCGTTACCGATGTCATGCAGTGATGAAAACATATATCATAGCTATCAGATCAACCTTTTTGGGGGTTGTTTCGGCTAGCAGAATTGGTTGCGTTGTCAGAATTGCAGGGCTATGTACTGTCGCCGTGACGGTGCAGGTTCGCTCCCAGGTAAAGGTAATATTGTTTGAATAGATAGCTTTAAATCTAACCGCTCGAGTTCTAAGATTAATCAGTCTTCTGAAAACTGCCAGAAACAGACATAGAACAATTAGAGAATGAATCATCAGAGATCCCGTAATGCTCCAAAAATTAGTGCAATTTACGTTATTTTATTTCCCTGTGGTCAAACCAGATCTGATGTAAAATGATTTAATCGTGAATACAAACGAAGTCACGAAATCGAGAAATGAAAGACTGTCTGGTAGAAAAGAGATTAAATGATCAAGTATAAACCACTTACATGTACCTCGCATTTGAACATTCGGGACATTATTTTAGGCATAGCTCTAGTTAAAGAAGAGTAAAAAGGTATATTCGGTCAAATTGATTAGCATTTTAATTGTTTCTATGTTTGGAAAGATTTAACATTTATCTTATTGTTATTAACTAATCACGAATAGGTAATTTTATAACAGTTTGTCTACATCATGTTAATTTTCCCCGAAAGAAATAAAACCAATGATGTCAGTCCAATTCTATGAGGTCATTTCAAACAGTGACGTCCGCTTTTCTCGTAGATTTTTCCGTAAAACGTCCCATTTAAATTCTTGAGCAAAACTAGTAAAATAATGATTAAAAAACTGGATTGCACAAATACTTATTTTGTGCATATTTGTTTCTCCTTTATTGATGATCTACGGAGCCCATAAGATGACATTTAGCATACTTTTTTTATACTTTTAATGATATTATTTCGTTTAAACGAAATCATATTTCCGTAGATCGTCGATAAAAGAGAAATAAATATGCACAAAATCAGAATTTGTGCAGTCCAGTTTTTTAAGTCATCATGTTATAATATTTCGTTTAAACAAAATAATAATTTTTTAAACGAAATAATATCCTTACACAGAGTATGGATAATGAAAAAAAAGTATGCCAACGTTACATTCGGGGCTCCGTAATACGATGATCGACAAAATGGTATTTTTTTCTCTACAACCGATAGGATTTTCCTTAAAGTGCATTTATTGTCCTGAAAATATATTGTATTGTGATTTAAAGTCGGTAATGAGATGACACAAGTGTAAAAAATAAACAAAACAACAACAACAAAACATCGCGGGTTTGATCGACTAAATAACAGAGATCAGTTGGCAATGTATAAATTGGCATTACATATATTACAAAATACTGTCTGTTTGAATCTGTTATAAAGTGAACATGTTATAACATACGTTCTATTAGCCAAGAGGTCAGCAGAACTTTCATCTATATTTAACTGTGCAAAGTGCAATTATGGTAGTAGGTTCAATCGAGATATTTTAAAATGTATTTTTACATAATACATTTTAAATTTAAAATATTGTTTTCAAAAAAAAAAAGTAATGCAAGATTCTACTCATTCCTTGAGACGAAATAAAAACTTGAATGGTGTAAATAAATGTTTTATTATTATTATTATTATTATTATTATTATTATTATTATTATTATTATTATCATTATTATTATTATTAATATTAATAATATTATTATCATTATTATTATCATTATTATTATTTGTGTAGCGGGTATGCAAAAATTTGCTAACAAAATATTGATTAAGATACATTAAAATAACACGAAGAATAAGATAAATATAATTTTAATTCCTTAATAATAAAATAAATGAAACACAATAAATAAAATGTTTCGTAAAGAACAAAGTCTCACTAATAGGATTCAAACCCATGACCAAGAAGTCTTTTAGTTAAACTAGGCTATTAATCCAAAGATGCTCTGAACAGAAAGTTTTGTTACTAAGCGTTATATCTTTTTTATCTTGTGTTTACATTCTATTTAAGACAGAAATATCGCCAATTTATCTAGGTTGACCAATAATGTGATGGTAATTACAATGAATTGTTTCTCACGCAATATGTTCTGACAATGGCAGTAAGCGTTTTCATCCTTATATTAATGTAGAAGAGCTGACTGGAATCAATTTTGACATGTCCACCGAATACACGTAAATCTTTATCTAGGGAATCATGATTTGTTTTTAAACAAAGCTGTCAGTCACGCGGTTTTCAAAAAAAAATTGGCTTATCCTCAGTAATTAAATATTTTTTATGTATTAGTTTAATTATGTTTTCCTTGCGGACAATGATCAATTATTATATCAGTTCTCCGATAATTTAAAAAAAAATTTTCTCATTTAAGAATAATTTAAAGTAAATATCCAATCTAAAATCGATTGTATGTTTAAATATCTTAATTTAAATACATTGATATACAACTTTAAACACATAAATTTTTAGCAATACATGCATGCGTTTATGAATAACTGTACAATACTTTATTCTAAACACTTTTTGTATTGATATTAGATATAAAAATATAGACAATCCAAAAAGTTTAAACTGATATACAAATACAGAATTTCGCCAGAATACTTTCGATAGTTGATTATAATGGATACCAAAGTTAGAATTTAATCAGCGGATTTGAGCTTATTAGCCAAGTCAGCCTGTACCTATATGAGAACCGGTAAGAGCACGTGTGAGGTTGGTGCCCACTTAAACCTAGTTTAAACAACTAGCGGCAAAAATCAAAATGTTCTTAACTGTTTGGTGTAGTTTGAAATCGATCCTTTTATCTGTATAAACAATGTTTTTTTCTCTTCTTATGTGGCTATGTGAAATGTATGCGTGTTTCGGATGTGGCCATTTCTCATATGCGAATTTCACTTTCGTTTGACTTAAAATTGCCGCTTTTTACATTAATCTGTTTAAAACCTATTGAATTCATAAGTTGCTGAAATCCTGATTCCATAACAGACTACCAGCGCTTTCATCTGATCGCATTTTGCAATATTTGATTTTGTCTTATTTTTGTAAACTGCTTACAACCAATGCAATAATCTACCTTTAATTGAAATCCTAGCTGTTGATCTTAAACGGGTATTCCGGACGTTAACACGTAGATAAAAATACCTTAAAATGCGAAACTATCACAGTATTGATTGAAAGTACAGGGCGACGTTTTATGGCCGTCATACAGCACAGACAAAACCACTATCATGATTAAAACATACTGGAAAACGAAATCCTTGAGGGATGAAAAGATAACAGTATTGATTGAAAGTACGGGGCGACGTTTAACAGCCGCCACACAGCACAAACATAATCGATAACATTTACAGCTGTACAGAAACTGGAACACAGTTGTAGTTACCATCTTACTGAAACAAGGAACAGCAATACAATTATTCTTAATAATTTATCTTCCATTTGAATTACTTCTCGTAACAATAATAACAGCACGTGGAAATGTAAATTAAATATAAAACTTGCTAGAACTGTCATTTTGGGTGATTATTTTCCCAAAAATTTAAATAAGACCATATTTTAACATGATTAAATGTGCTTGTGTTATCACTAGGGAATAAATATTTGCCAACGGGATATTGTTCTTGTTTAGAGGCTAAATGGGCGTTACATTGGGATTAATTAAATATGATACAGTGCGGAAATAATTTGTTGGAATTGATGATAACGGAACATTGAAAGCCACAGAACACGATGCATATGAAAATATTGAAGGTTTTATTTGATTGAGTTTGATCTTGGGCAGTAGAAATTCACATTCACACCCTTGCAGCTTAGGCCCGTGTTTAACGGAATTCAGTGTGTATGAATTTCCTTTAGTTAGAAACAAAGTGCACCGGCTTTGAAAAGGATAAGTTATAGGTTAACATGATAGTTCATGTTAAAGGAAGGTAACAATAAAACACAAGTATGAAATTCCGGACTTTCCAATAAATAGTGCATGGTCATGTATTACGAACAAAATTGTAAGTGATTTCAAATAAAACAACTTTCTAAAATAAAATGTAGAACCCCTGAAAACAAAGAAATTGTGATGTAATATTTTGTAAAAGTGAACTCACGATTGAATATATTGAAAGCAAAGTTGTAATAGCTTTACTAACGCAGTAAAAACTCACTCACAACAGATCATTGAATGCACTGATTTATCCAAACTTTCGATGAAACTCGCTCGATTTCAGGCGTTTATTGGCAATTTATAGTTGTACAGTTCTTGTTATTAACCAGAACTGATGAATTGAAGTATTTCACCATAACTATAAAAAGGATTCTTTGAAGAAAATAAATGAAACAGGAACTTTGAAAACCACAGACCATGCCAAATTCCAAAAATATTGCAGGATCAGTGTCAGTGAGCCTTTTATGAGCAGTTATCGGAGTACATAAGACTGTTCACGCCTCCTTTATTTACAAAAATATAAGTATTGTAATTAAACGCCTTTACTGGGCAATATAATTGATAACAGCACTGATGGAGTGTACGGGGAAACTATTTCCGGCCGCTACACGGCACAAAAGGCGGTACTTTGATAATGAAATAGATGAAACGAAAACTTTTACAAGTCACTGAACACGACAAATAAACCAGAACTGAGACATTGAGGTATTCCACACTGGACTGTAAATACGCAGCTAAAAATGAAAGTACAACGAGTAATAAATTATTTAGGTTCATAAACATTAATCCCCATCTTGTATAACCACATTTGCAACGTCTGCAAAATTCTTGTCCATCTAATTGATTCAATAACGAAATGAAAGAGATGAAAAACAAGTTATTGCTATATTGTCAGACATCTATTTCTCCCTCTAGAAATCCCGGATCATCATCGGTAAGTATTTCCCTTAATTAGTATCTTTTCTCGGAATAAAAGTAGTTTTTAACTGATGAGGATATATGTTGATAGATTTGTTATTGCAGACCTAGTAATATTTTCTGGTGAATGTTTATATGTTCATGCATGTGAACAAGAAGAGGGCAATAAAAACTATTGGGTGCTTATAGAAAGAGGGGGATATCAAAGTATGAATGTATGCATGTGAAGAAGGGCGGGGAAAAGAATAGGGAAGAATAAAGAATGCGTTTGTATAGGGAGAGGGAAAGATCAACTATGTGCTTGAACAGGTAGGAGGACAAATTATGTATATGAACATGGACGAAATAAGACAAATTATTTATGTGAACGGGGAGAGGGAATTACTTATGCATTCGAACAGGGAAAGAGAAAACAACTTATAAATGTGATCAAGAACGGGGAAAAACAAATTAAGCATGTAAACTGGGAGAGTGTTTCTACTCAGACATATGTACTCTATGATATCTCGGCTAAACTTATTGGTTTTAATATATTTTTATGATAATATGCAGATTTTTGAGAATTATTTATTTTCAATAAACATTCAATTGTTGATATACTCCGAATTGGAATAAATTACGTTATGTTGAAACATGAGTTTGAGCAGAGCAATATTTGAGATGATAGAGCCAGTAATACAACTGTAGTTTCGAGAAATCTCAGTTTCTTGATTTGTTTCTCTAATTTTGAAAACGGTATCGTTATTGCTGACAGAAAGAGATTAAAATAATTTCCGTTTCATGTAATGGGCATTCATTTCTTGCATCGTTGCTGGTGTGTAATTTAGTGAGAGTTTGCGTAGGACGAACATGTTTTGAACCTGTTGAAATGTCAATATTGAAATTTGCCGAATGATTTACTCTCGATGGATTAAATAATCGTAAAACATGAGAAGATTTCTATTACCGTAAGTTGGGATATTTTGGCCTTGGTTAATAATTTGCCTGTTTGGCCACCCTTATGAAAAGGCCAAAATTAAACAAACCAAAATATATCACAAATGAAAAATAAGCGCAGGTATTGCAAACACAACAATTTCTTTTTTACACTTCGCCAACTTTGATTGCTATTTATCGTTTAATATAAAAAACATTTCGATAAATATTATGATTTTAAATTTCAATTAGTGGATTTAAGGTTGTTGTATTATATACTGAACAAAAATAAAAAGTATCCACTTTTTATGCTTATATTCTCATTAACATATTTTCATTTAATCACGTACGCTTTGAATGGTGTTCAATTGGTTAATCTCAGTTGTTTTTAATTTCTATTGTTCATAAACATAATCTTCCACACCAAGACCTTAGCAACGGCAAGTCGAATAACAATTAATAATGGATAACAAAACGCTACATATTCAATTTAAAGGGAGGTAATTGGAAATGGTTGGACTTTCTAGCGTAGTTTATCGAGGACTACTTGTTTTATTGATGAATGTTTTATGATTTTATTGATCACAAGAGGTGGAAATATTGATTTAATTCAAACCAATATGAATACTTCAAAGAATCACTGACTTTTTCCTGGAACCCTCATTACAACAACGGGAAAGATAACTAAGTTGTGGCTGCAGATTTTCAAGAAAACTTTTTCTCTTTGCAATGATAACAGAAATGCAAAGTTGTCCACATACAGATTTCTCAGTTTTCGTTTTCAAATTTTACAAAATTTAAGATAGGAAAGTGGATACTTTTTATTTTTGTTGAGTATAGTTTGTTGCAATTAATATTGTGAAAATGTGAGATGGTTTTAGTGTCTAAAATAAAACAACAACAACTACAACATTTATTCGCACTAAAGCAAAAACATTGTTTCTGGCATATATACAACATAATTCATTCACATAATCATGTAGTTTAATTATCACACGATATGCGTAATGCAATGATTATTTAAACTGGAAAGGAATTCTTAAAAGAGAAACTTTGATGACAAGCAGATGTACATGTAAACTTATAAACATGAAAATATGAAAACTTGATGTAACTGAAAGTTAATAGTTAAAATACAAGAGGGAGGATAAATTTTTGAAACAACAATGAAAAAAAAAACTAAGTCTCTAACTGACTGCGTAATCTTAAAGCTTTGTATTTGTATTTTCCTAAATTTAATTGAATTTTCGCATTTCGTGTTTCCATTAATGAGTCAAATTTATTTAAATTTGGCCAACCTAAGTAATATGGTTTTAAAAACTGCTTTCGTTAATCTTTATACATTGGGCATACAAACAGAAAGTGGTATTCATTTTCAATAAAATTCATATTGCATCATTGACATTTTCTTTCACTTTGTGGAATAATAAAGTAACGTCCTCTATCTATTTCTAAAGAATGTGATGAAAGTCGAAATCTACTTAATGCTATTCTGTACTTTTTTTCTGTAATCTGATCGAGGTATGGTTCTAGTTCAAATGAATGTTTAAAGCGACAGTAAGTTATTAATCTTCTTGAATTATTTTTTTCACTGTACCGAGATTGATAATAAATATCAAGTATTCTTTGTCTTATTGTGTTAAACGAAATATCGCTCGTTTCTTGATTTATCCATAAGTTTGAAAGTCCAAGCTGTTGCAACATGGTTTTTATTTGGTGAGCCCAGTTTTGATTGTTTTGATTGTTGTAAGAGAAATTATTATCGGCATCGTTTTTAAGCATTTTATAAATACGTTTTGTTACATTTTTTGTCAAGTTTTATAAATTTTATCCAATATCGAATAATATGTATTTTTCTCATGATGATTAAAGGTACTCTTTCTAGTTCTCCGTATAATGCAGAAAGATTTGTAGACTTATTAATACATAAAAAATTTCTTAAAACTTTTGTGTGAACAATTTGAATATCTTTTCCTTCATTTAAACCCTATATTTCCGATGAATAATTAAGAGCAGATGAGACTAAGATATCAAATAATTTACATTACTCTGTGATATTTAATTCGTGTTAAAAACGGAAAATAATCTATACATAGCTTTTGATGCGTGTTCAGCTATGCATTTTTGCGTTCTGTGCCAGTTCCCATTAAAAAAACAACATAAACACCTAAAATATCATATCGTTATTTGCATTACACTCATATATTTATGTTTACGCTTTTTAAATTAATTTTAAATTTCTGAATTTGAAGTTGTTTTTTTTTCATTTAAAATTATAATATAGAAAATTGTTCAGTCTGCTGTTTCTTTCTCCTATATGTATCGTTTATAAATATGTCTAAGATAAATGCCGAGCAATCTGATAAATTTGCGTAAACAAAATTGCTTTTCGCCACACAATGATAAATGGCCAAAACTAAACTGGCCAAAATAAAACACAGGCACTTTGGTTCAAAATGGCCAAACTATGACGATATCAAAAGATCCCAATTAACGGTAGTCGTTTTCGTTGGTTTTCAATGTTTCTGTTTAAATCTAATCTATTATATTTCAAAACGTCTCGACAGTTATGAGACAATTGAGAGATTATCTGTTACATCGAATTGTTCAGTTTTGGAAAAAAAGTATGGTTCTACATAGGAACTAATGAAAATTGATATGTCAGACAACCGCATCTAGAAACACAGTCTCCTCAAAGTGCAAAAATTGTAGAGAGTAAACAGTGCATGGGTTAATTTACGAATGCCCGAATTTAGAAAGATATCAATTTTCAAACTATTACTTGCTGTAACAAATAGATAAAATATGAATGACTTCATTATGAATATAATGTTTAAAACTTGACAAAAGTTGAAACAATCACTAACATCAAGATCAGAACAAAATAATTGGTGTTGCCACCCTTAAGCTTATTTTTGTTTTCTGTAATTTCTTCGGCTGCAGTCGGCTAAATTATTCGAAAGTTTGACCAACTAAACGGTACATTTGTATGAACAATCAGTTGGTACTTTCATTTTGTTGTCAATTCACTTATCTTTGACGCAACATAAATGGTGCCAATGTTATAAAGCTGAGATTGGAAACCAGTATCAAATCTCAAGCATCTGATTGGCTGAAATGGCGACTGGTTGCCATTTCAGCCAAGCAGATGCTTGAGATTTGAGACTGGTTTCTATGCTCAGTTTTATAACCTTGGGCAATGGAAAACAGCCTTTTGCTTGTTTCCTTTTGCCTGTCTTGCAATTTTTTCAGATGGATTGTTCTGTTCCTATCAATTATTGATTTTCTGTTCCTATCAATTATTTTGTTTGCTGTTCCTATCAATTATGAGCTTGAAAATTTGAAAAAAAACTTGATTAGATTCTAGGTTTTCAGACATATGAAGAATGTACTAAATTCTATTTTTCGAGAGATTTAAACTTTATCAATATAAATGCTATTGTAAAGAGCTTACTTTCTATAAACGGTCCGTATAATTAAAATCAGTTTCAAAAATGACACAACAAACAATTAACAAAAATAAGAAATAAGAGGGTATTTCGCCGTCAGCGGCCAAACATATCGCTACAGAGGATATTGCTTGTTATGCATTTACCGGTAAAATACATTGTTTTGTCAAACTGAAGAACGATTTCTGTTTATAAACAATTAAAGATACATATATTTGTATCTTCCACAAAACTTCTAACAAATATGACCGAATACATCTTTTCCCGTGACGCGCCCCAATTGAATTTTAATTTTTAAATTAATTTATCAAAAATTAAAAAAAAATAAATTCGCTTCCAGATAGTGTTGTTAAACCTTTTTACACAGTATTTTAATCTTAGCGAAATCTTATGTTAACTGAACCGCTTTAGATGTCAGCTGTGGCGCATAAAGGTAAGGGTACATTTTAGACCGTTGATGGTATTCCTTGAAATGACATTTTAAAGTTGTGCAGACGACATTTTAAAGTTGTTCAGCCGACATTGCTAAATACTCATATCCTGGTAAAATAAGCACAATAAATTCAAAATGTGTAACAAAATAACATATAAGAGATAAGAAAACAATTGATAGTTAACAAAATGTTAAAAATATAACTTAAGTCACCTTTTTCCCGTGAAATGCTTCACGTTAGAATTATTTCAACCGTGAACTTCTAATGTGCTAAAATGAGAAAAAATCAAATTTATCGAATGAATTGTTAAAAGTTTTATGTCTTTAAATTGCTCTGAGTGTTTACTAATGGAACTGTACTCTACTAATCCATAGATAACTCGTAAGATACACACATTTAAGGCTTCCCTTCAATTATGCCTATGGGATTTTGTTTATTTATCACTCGATTAAAAATATAAATTTCTTTATTATTAAACTTTTCATATTATTGAGATAGTGCTTGGAAGACACTAAGAGAAACTGGAGAAATCGCGTGACTTCCATTGTTAAAAGATGCTGGCTTGTTTTTTTCTATGCGCCGCGAAAAGATAAATAAACTATGAAATTTAAAATTGCTATGAATTGTTTTTGTAAGACGCGTTGGACCGTTTAATTGGTCAAGGTCTGGAAATGTTTTAGCAGACGATCGTTTTCAAATTTACATAAAATAAATCTTAAATGTATAATAGCAATGGTATCATCCTGATACTGAATTTAGTGATTGTTTCAAATTAAGTCTTATATTGTACATGTATCAATCAGTGAAAGCTGGTAGTAATTACCATGATGGTGAGTATATATGTCATCTAAGATTATGTCCCTTATGGTTTACCCAGGGCATCTGAACTACTCTCTATGATAAAACCCAATAATCATCACCGGCGTCTATTAATTATTTAATAAGGCGATAACCCCTCGGGTTCTCACTTTCTTTAAATGTTTGTGGCGTCTATTTTGAACCTTGTTATTGTATAACCATGCTCTCTTCTCCTCTTAACGGTTTGACCAATCTAGATATGCATATTTCACTTTGTTATAATTGATATGATATTGCCATTACCTGGGAGCGAACCCGCACCGCAACGGCGACACTGCCTAGCCCGCAATTTCGACGACGTAACCAATTGAGCTAACCGGGAAAAACCCAAGAGGGTTGATAGAATAGCCCTGATATACGTTATCATCACTGCACGACATCGGTAGCGGGTTATTTTACCGTAGTGACTATCTGTACGGGGAGACATTTTACGGCCGCCACACTCAACCGTAAGTTTAGGAAATGACATGTCTTTGAAAATTCATTACAATGGACAGGAATTTCACTACATGCACTTCCTCCTTCATTTCTTGCCTGAAATGCAGTAATTTAAACATCTGCTTTGAAACTCGCCGAAAATGAATTGAATTATAAAATCAAAGAAATGCATTTTCTCGTTTGCTTAGGCCACTGTTCGTTGATTTTTCGTTTCTCAGATCCCGCCGACTCTAATTTCTGCTAAAATGGAAAAAAAATAAAATTGAAAATGACCAAAGAAAGACAAATTTTCCCGAACCTTTTAGCGATTGACTGTTTCACTGCGCATGTCTGTACTTTCAGCAGACAGCGACAGTCGTTTATTTTCTGATAACGACGGAGAAAGAGTCTTTTATAGCGATTGTCCTCAAAATTTAGAGCAGTTTAACCTCCGTAAATATCCTATTATCACGACTCGATATTTTTTTAAGCACAAAACCAAGATGGATGCACCCATCAACTCAAACAATGAACAATTTAATGCCATATTATTCAACATTTATTCCGAAAGAACATAGTCGTTACTTTTTTCTTTTTTTTTATTCCCTCCTCCGACCCCAACCTTCTCCTGAAAAAATCTGAGAAACAAAAAATAAAAAAACAGTGGCCTTATATAAGTTTTATTTCATCTGCGGTGTTACTATTGAAAACATCTAATTTAATAATTATCTTTGCAATCATCATATTAAACAGTTTGATACAATTACAATATACAATTTTGTTTATTATGATACAAATCATAATCAAGTTTATAAGTTTTCTAAATTTTCCTAAAAGACGATCTTCGGTGGTTTTCGTTGACAGTTGATGGAATCTGGGGGGTTGGGCATGAGGGAAAGTAAGACGGGTATCTGTAAAACACTGAACATTACAGTATTCACTGAAATGTTGCAGCTGAGATCTGGCTGCTAATTCTGTAAGAATGATCAGAGTATGTTTTCACTGGTGAATGTAAATTGAAAGCGATAAAAACGAATTGTCACAAACATGAAGCAATGAAAATAAGCGTGATTGTGAGTTGTTAATTCGTTGATAGTGATGGTAAAAATATAACTTAACTGCTTAACTGTTGTTCATCAAATATGCCAAGTATAAAAAAAACTAGAAGTACTGTTGTAAGTAAAGTTGCAAAAAGGAAAGAATGGACAACTTTGTATAATCTAGTATCGGTTGAATCGGTCGTACCTTTCGCTTTCAATTTTATATTGAATACAATAAAATTGGATTTACTGTGATACTTTCGACACATGCTTCTAGTGAGTGCTAAGGGCTAGAATAAATTCAGATTGATAGTATGGCTTGCGTTCAGTTAGTGCAAAGGGCTAGACTAAGAATAAATTCAGATTGATAGTATGGCTTGCGTTCAGTTAGTACAAAGGACTAGACTAAGAATGAATTCAGATTGATAGTTCGGCTTGCGTTCAGCTAGTGCAAAGGACTAGTCTTAGAATGAATTCAGACTGATACTTCGGCTTGCGTTCAGCTAGTGCAAAGGACTAGTCTTAGAATGAATTCAGACTGATACTTCGGCTTGCGTTCAGCTAGTGCAAAGGACTAGTCTTAGAATGAATTCAGACTGATACTTCGGCTTGCGTTCAGCTAGTGCAAATGACTAGTCTTAGAATGAATTCAGACTGATACTTCGGCTTGCGTTTAGCTAGTGCAAAGGACTAGTCTTAGAATGAATTCAGACTGATACTTCGGCTTGCGTTCAGCTAGTGCAAAGGACTAGTCTAAGAATGAATTCAGACTGATACTTCGGCTTGCGTTCAGCTAGTGCAAAGAACTAGTCTTAGAATGAATTCAGACTGATACTTCGGCGTGCGTTCAGCTAGTGCAAAGGACTAGTCTTAGAATGAATTCAGACTGATACTTCGGCTTGCGTTCAGCTAGTGCAAAGGACTAGTCTTAGAATGAATTCAGACTGATACTTCGGCTTGCGTTCAGCTAGTGCAAAGGACTAGTCTTAGAATGAATTCAGACTGATACTTCGGCTTGCGTTCAGCTAGTGCAAAGGACTAGTCTTAGAATGAATTCAGACTGATACTTCGGCTTGCGTTCAGCTAGTGCAAAGGACTAGTCTTAGAATGAATTCAGACTGATACTTCGGCTTGCGTTCAGCTAGTGCAAAGGACTAGACTAAGAATGAATTCAGACTGATACTTCGGCTTGCGTTCAGCTAGTGCAAAGGACTAGACTAAGAATGAATTAAGATTAAGGGTTCGGCTTGCTGTCAATTACAAAAATGTAGTGCAAAGGACTGGAATGATTTCAGTTTGATGATTCGGCTTTATTTAAGTTTGTTTTAAGGCTAATGTCTAGAATGAATTTAAATTGATAGTTTGACTTGCTTTCAGTTTGTGCAAAGGACCTGACTAAGAATGAATTCAGTTTGATGGTGAAATAACAGGCCATAAGAAAGTAAAATATTAAGAAATATTGGAAATTATTAATCAGAATGGTAGCGACCGGGTTTTATTATAGCATTTCTCTCCGTCTTATTGGATTTTTAGTGTGCGGCAGAGTAGTACTTAAAGAAGGCAACAATGGGAATTTCTCATTTATCAGTTCATTTTAGCAAGTGTGATAATCAGATAGTAGATGTTAAATCTATAATTTTAGAGATATTATTTATTGACTTACTACTGTAAGAAACAAATAAGTATACAGTAACAAATTACGCTGATGTAAGATAAACGTTTCGCTGCAAGGATCTTATAAATAATTCTAGAAGACAGGAGAGAAGTTAAATGTTAACAATGTCATCAGTAGTGGCTAAGAACGCTAGTGAGATGCCGCCTGCGGTTCATCATGTGCATGTACCTGAGGATCGGGATATACTGATTGGGGTGATCGGGATCCTGTCATTCTTCAGCGTGATCGGTACCGTTGGAAATTCTCTTGTACTCTATGTTTATGTCAAGAAGAGAAACAAACTTGCCTCCACTGTGTTCATTATAACCCTTGCCGGGACTGACTTCATCACTTGCCTGTTTATCATTCCGTTCACAATTGTTTTGGAGTATATGGAGTATTTTGTGAAGTATGACGTCTGCTGCAAGATGTATATGTTTTTGATCACATCCAATGTGCCATTTTCCGCCTTCATCATGACAGCGATAGCTGTGGATAGATATCTATGTATCTGTCATCCTTTCACTCAGATTCTAAACAAGAAAATCGCCAAATTGGTTATAACGGTTCTTGGCTTTATTGCCATCACCCTAGGAATTCTAACTGCTTTGAACTATGGAGTTTACAACAACAAGGTACGGAACTCGACGCTAATTAACGAAACAAACATGAATATTGTGTATGACAATGGATATTTACTACAGAATATTAGTATGGCATCGTTTGATAGCGGAAGCTATGATGTTCATGACCAGATTCATAATGCCTCTGAGAGAATGCAAATAAACTATCCGGATCAAGCTGCTGCTGCTGAAAGCATTTTGGTATCTGCATATACTGGAATTTGTCAACCGAATACTCTTATATTTAGCCACAATTTCATCAATGTCTATCAAAAGATTTATTCAAGCTTTTTTGTGATTGTAATAGTGGTGGTAGTGATTTTGTACATACTTATCTACCGTTTTGTTTCCGTGCGAAGAGCGAAACGTAGGCGCATGCGCAAACAAAGCTCTCCGTATTCTTCCTACAAAGAATCTGCTTCAACGTTCAAAGACACAAAAGCTTCCGTGATCAATGGGGTAGTGAGAACTGAACTAGACCCTGAGAGCGTAACGTTAAACGACAGGCCAAAGACAGATAAACCAGAAAAAATCGCATTTCTTAGGCGCATGACAATCCGAGAAAAGGGGCTTGTTGCTAACATACGAACAGCCGGAATGTTGTTTGTTGTGACAGCAGTATTTATTGTAGTGTTTTTACCAGCTTGGCTTATGGCTCACAACGTGTTGCCATACAACATATTGATTTTTTACATGTATTTCTTTTATAATGTCGCTAACCCAATTATATACGCATTTATGAACAAAGCATTTCGGCGAGATCTTAAAGATGTCATTGAATGTAGACCATTGTCCTGAGTATTATTTTTTACAAAATAAAGATATAATTATAATATGCCTGTTATTTTCTAATTTTGTTTCGTTTACCACTGTATAAGTCGTTTGTTTCTTGACAGGGTGTATGACTATGTATTGCCGATATGGCAATGTATAATCTGACAAGTAGACCGGCAATAATTACCCTATCAAGACATCAAGTAATTGTTTTATTAAACTGCAATGCACATTCCAGGGAAATGATTAAATATAAAATCAATGTTTCAACATTTGCTTTCCCTGCCATTTTCCGGTCGAGGAACGCATTTAACACGCGTTAAGTAAATACATGTAACATAAAGCTTTTAAAATGTAAAAGGTGGTCTGTCGATGAGACTATTATTGACAAAATTGTCATATTATTTTCAATTTTAAATAATCGTTCAATTGTTCTCTATATTTTTCATTTTTTTAGAATTCCGCTTAACATGTAAGGACATTGGCATAATTGTATGATTTCTCCCTAAAGTTTTCATTTAAACAAAATCGTTCATGATACCAACAAGACCAGTGTGGTAGAGGCGGATGGGTAGGAGGCAGGCGGGATTTAGGCAATGCAGATAGGATCTGTTTGCATCAGCTGCTATTTATCCAATCAAATTCAACATACATTTCTTTGCTTATATTCAAGTGACAATATGTTACCTTTGTAAACGATAACTTAAGTTAAACCCTTTACAGCCACCAGGTCTGTGTCATACTTTTGGGAACTACAATGTTCCCCTCTTTGTCAGAAATAACCTAGTAATCAATCTATAAGCGAACAGTTTAGATCCTCAACTGATGGCACGAATGTGCAAGCTGATCTGGATCTAAACTGTTCGCCCATAAAAATAATAGTATCTATGGAGCAAAGGGTTAATTGGTTTCTTATTAAAACACCTTTTATTATCCATTCATATCACAATATACATGAAACCATTTTAAAATTGTGTTAATATTTGAAATATACAGAAAATCGTGTACGTGACTTGAAGTTATGGCATCTTTTGAGTAAATGCGTATACAGCACTGATTCTGCTAAAATCAATGCGTCCTCAAGCATCCTCTTGCTATTTGAATAAACCACAGAAAGACACTTCATTTCTACGCGTTTCCTATTTAATTAATTAAGAAAGAAATGTCTCTTTCCTATGGTTTCTCGCTGATGTTGTCTGTTATTTCTCGTCTCGGTTATTATTGTGATTGGTTTTTAACATTTTGATTTATTTGCTTTCCTACTGGTCTATGTAGAATGGCCTGTAGTTGTGTATGTGGCTGCTCTAAACCATTTTTTAACCAAAGTTACTTCATTTCTGTAACTAATTTCATTTCTACTTGTTCATTTGTTACTTTATTGTTCTAATAATTGTTTAGAGAATTCATAAGGGTCAATGTGTTGTTTGTTGATTTTGGATAGGGTAGATAGGATTGTTGCGCGCGTCAAAACGGTTTTAACCGTCGGTTGCCAATATTTTTTTGCTACCTACCTTTTAAAGATGGCACGGTACCCAGCTTTAACTTGTACTGCCTGTTTAATACATATATCTTCTGTTTCATCTATTATCGGTGAAGGAGAAGAGAGTGTGGGTTAAAATTGATCACTTGTCAAAAAGACGTTACAAAATATTATCAACAAAAAGTTAAGGAATTCTTAGATATCTCACTATTTTTAGAACAACAAAAGCAACAATAAATTGATTTTTATTTAATCCGTTTAATATATTTCATTACTTTAAAAACTTTTTCAAAAATAATTCTAGCACTAGTATCCTTGATGAAGAACTGTATGATTTACCCTTGGGGTCAATGTCTTTTTTCACAGAATTCCAGTATTTCCTCCTGTTTGTAAAAAAATCAACATGGAACCAAAAGGCATGTAATTATCTGTATGTAATAAAAACATATGTTAATATCCAATAACGTGTATGCTTTTGTTCACTATATTTAAAATGTAACTGCCTTGGAACGGTCACTTGCAATACATATTGCCACCGGGGATTGACGACAAGTTCTGAGATCTTTTAGAGCTTAAATTTATGTTTGTGTTTGATTAGCCGACTATCAAGATCGAACTGTTTAACGTTTATTTTTAAATATTCCTTTAATAAACATAAATAAACATGACACCCGAATTAATTTATCTCAATATAAGACAACAACATTAATCTATAAATACATGTTTATGTTTATTAGGTATGCTCGTATCAATCAAGAAATTTTAAGACAAATGATAGCGTAGCATCAAATAATAACAACGTCAATTAACACATTTTAGTACATTCAGGACAAATTCAAAATCTACACATACCCGCCCATCTTAAAATGGGATATCTTACAAATATGTTAAGAACATAACATTATCATGTAACTATCAAAGCTAAACATCTTGATAGAACATATCTAATAATATTCTAACATAAAACAACTCCATTATTTGAGAAATATAAGTTAGTAATAAAAAACAACAAAATAAAACAAACAAGCAAAAATAATAAGGGAAAACGATTTCTTGATGACCCAACAAGCAGTGATTGAAAATCTCTGTCGCGCCTACTATATGTTAGCCTATCACGTGACCAATAATAGAAAGAAAAAGAAATAACCAATCCTTTTAAACTGTTTGAACATAACAAAAATCACTTGGCTATCAATGGAATGGATGACCGAGCAAGAATTTGACTACGGAAACGTATTCTCGGCATTAATGAATTATTTTAAATTGCATTTAACATATTCCTTTTTGTGTAGCGTGAGAGTATTTTGAAACGGAGTATTAGAGACTTTCCGAACAAACCGCAGCGGATTTTTTTGCAGTCATACGCTTTAGGCTGTTGTTTGGAGTGTCCGAGAGTGTCACGTTTGGTGGTATAGCTCATTAATATTAATGGATATCATCGAATACCTTTATTTACAAGGCCGACTTTAAAAATACTAACACCTTTGTGATGAACACACAATATGCTTAAATATTAGTACAACACAATAGGGGTACGTATAAAAACAAAGATATGCATATTAAATAATGATGATCAACAATAGTCATCGACGAGCGTCGAATATTTTGTTTTGATATAGTGAATTCTAGAAGCTATTTATTTCAAACATTATTATGCGCATTTTTGATAGACGAAAAAAATAACAGTATCTTTAAAACAGCCTACTAAGCGTGTTATACTTTTATTATAAACACCAACACCAATGTGATCATATATATTGCCGGTCTGGATGTCAAATTATCCCTTTGTCTGCGGCTTTGTAATATGACATCCATTTTACCATCACATATCCTGTCAAGAAGACAAATAACTATAATTATATAATGTATTTCGCGGGAATAATTACATATAAATGATTAACTTTTAAGTAGAATGTTTTCTTTCTAAAACAAAACTAAAATTAAATATGCTGAAATATCACCCAGAAATATTTACCCATAACGAGGCTAATCGATTTTTTGTAAAATATTTTTGTATCTAAAATTTACAAACTGAAAATGCTAAAAATATCACAGAAATTTTCCATAAAGAGGTTTTCTACACCATAATATTATATCGACTTTATTTATATTGACGTTATAATGTCAAAATGATATCGAGAAAAATATATAAACTTGAAAGATTAAAGAGCTAATATGATTTCAGACGTGCAGGCAAATCATTTTAAACAGTTTATTGTTTGTTGTTGAGCCTGATAGAGTTCTGTTCGAATTATTATCTGGTCTACTATATTGTAAGTACACAAAGAAACAAAGCAAAATTAGTGATTTGCGAAAGTGATTGGTACTTGAGAAATCTCTTAGTACTTTGGTCTCATTTCATCTCGCAATCAGCATGATCAGATTTCGAGCAAATGACATAAGAGGCATTTTTAAATAACACATTATTATTATTATTATTATTATTATTATTATTATTATTTATTAATACATGTATTATTATAAAAACGCGAAATTTAAAACCCCACAAAATATACAATGTAGCGATATTATAGTATAAAATATTTTAATTGTTCCAGTTATGTATTGTATTATTTTTTGTCGATTAGTAAAAAGTTTATAAAAGGGTTTTGAGAAGACGCAGGTGGTAAAAGTACCGTAATCAAAACATTCAAAGGGTGAAGATCTAATATCATAGATGTTTAATGAATATCAATAAACGAGAACACAGCCATACTATTGTTATCTATAAAAGCTGTAACAAGGCCTCGAAGCAATGTTTTTAACTGTTTTCCCAGATATGCGTTTCAAGTTTGAAAGCCTTTGTAAACACGATACGTGAAAGAGAAAAACGCGAAATGATCATAAAAATACATATTCAACTTTTCCTTCCTTGTATGAATTATTTGCAGAGTTAGATAGCAAACTGAAACGGTTGATGGAAGAAGATTAAGCCACAAACAAGTGACGTGTCGATGAAAACTCAGTCTCACTAGTATCCTAGTATCATAAAAGGCTCACAATTACTATAGGGCTGTAGTATAGTCTGAAGTCCACAAAAATAATTATAATCAGGTCCATTTTATTAGACGACGCGTCTGAAGCCTTAAGGGAAATACATGTAGTCAAATGATGGATAAGGTCATAAATTGCAGAAATATGTAGTTTATATTTTCACGTAACACGCACAAATAAGATGTCTTGAAAAAATCATAATACAATTGACACCGAATGTTATAACGGCCTTACTTTTTCTGAAAATATTGTTTAAATTTTAAATATGCATATTTCACCTTTTTATTTTTTAACTGAAAACAAGATCTTATCGGTGATTGTAATTTTACAAGATACCTTTGAAATATTGCTGTCAAGGTTTGAGAAACATGGTTATTTTCAAAACATTTGCAATTAAAATTCAAAGAGTATTGGTTTGGCTGAAAAAGATGAAAATTCCCCGAAATAGATGTTTACAAAAACCTTATGATGCTTTGTTTTAATACTCATTTTATATGCAAAGAAAATGCATATTATGCAATTTAAAAACTGCATGCAGATACGGGAACATTCCCATATGTCAAATCGGAAAATAGAATGCCATAATTCATTAAAATTCTTACAGATAACTTCAATTAATCGTGGCAATTGCTAATTTTAAAAGTTACCTCTGAAAACTAAGACTTCTTTCAACATCTTGATACCAATAAAATGTTTATTTTTCATAAACAGCAAGAGCTAGAATAACTTACGTAATGTTTAATAAACAGGATGTACTGTATTAGAAAAATGTATTAGAACATACTTTTGATAAACCGGAAATACTAAAATAATGTGATAACTTGTTTTAACCCGGAAATACTCGAGTAATATTGTATAATTTATTTTTGATAAACAGGAAGAACTATAATCTGATAATAATCTATTAAATCTTATTTTTGATGAAGGCAAAGTTCATGAATAATCTATAAGAAATAGTTTTAATGAACAGGAAGTACTAGAATAATCTATCAGAAATTACTTTTGATAAACAAGAACAGCTAGAACAGTATAGTAGAACCAGTTTTTGATAAACAGGAAGTGCTTGTATAAAATATTATAACACAATAGAGACAGACGTCTCTATTGTTAGTTTTATAGGTCACAGTGAAGCTCAGCTGTAACGCAATCACGACATAGCTTTCGGGTGACATTATATACTAGATATATGGTTTATTTAAGAGATTTGTGAGAACCGATTGCCTGTCTCGCTGTCATAATAATCAATCCGAAGGCGAGGGATAAAATGAACACAGTATAATCTCACACTCTCTCAAGAAACCAGATAATTAATTTGTAATGCAAATACCTTAAAAGCAAATTTTCTAAAGAATGATCTTTTTTATATCTAATGTTACGTTATCTATTGACCCTCTAAATATCGCCTTACCATTATCCTTGTGATCTTACTATTGAGTCTACGTGACACAAATACCATTAAGCTACAATGGTCGGTCAACTCTTTATATCCCTTGATAACTTGAGAACAATCTTACAACTTTCTCTTCGCAGTGACTGTGTTATTCATTGTAACTGCGAAACAAGGCGCACATCGAACAAAAATCACACGCTCAAAATACAAGAAAATAAGAAACTCAAGAAATGTAACACGCAGAAAACACAAGAAAAACAATACGTAACGAAAACTAACATGCAGAAGCACAAGAAAAGCACATCCTGAAACATCACACACAGAAAACACAAGATAGAAGCACACTGCAAAAGGTCACGCGCAGACAACACAAGTAAAGCACTTCACGAAATGTAACAAAAAGAACACACATGAAAATGAGTACTCAATGAAAGGTCACACGCAGTTAAAATTTAAGAAAATAAGCAAATTACGAAAAGGCCAACGGAAAAATAATTTTTTAAGCTAGTATAAAGTTAAAATTAGATGCTCATTTTCACTGAAAACGAAAAATTAGCACAGCGTCTGCTCAAGTTGAACTTATTTCAAGGATGAACGTTTGAAGACACATTTGACGTTTTTTTAAGCCAACACACTATATTTCGTTATAGTTTATGTCTGTTCTGATTGAAAGCAGTCCTTTTTCACTTGACAAATATTTTTAAAGACGCATTAGTTGTATTTTTCCATAGCTTTTATTTGACATGTAAAATTCACATAAGATTCGGCTGTCTCTTTCAATTTTTAAAAGAAGATTCCCTGGGAATTCCAACCGTCTCTAAACAGTTGATTTTATTATTCACGTTGATAATCAATCGTAATGTTTTGGCCGACCTCCAAGATACTCAGAACAAGACCTCGAATGTCATAGATGAAAGCCACCGAACTCAACAAAAATGGAAATATGGCAGGCTCGGTTTGATTAATACTGTTCATGGGCAGTAATGGAAATGCATATTACTGCCAACGCCTCCTAGCCCCGGGTTAGGCGCAACTCAATATTTACAAAAATATAAATTTCGTTATTGATGGCCGTCAAATGGCTATTTAATCGATAACAACACTGATTGAATATACGGGGACACTTTTACGGTTGCCACAAGGCACACACAACGCCTATTTTTATCATTTCGTTACAAAGCAAAGTTCCTAGAACATTAATCGGCTTGTTCAGAGCTTATGTTACATGTATTGCGTTGGAAGATTTGTTCACTATATGTTAGCGACACAAAGTAAAATATTTTTCAACAGCTTACAGTGTAAAAAGTACTTTATAGTCGCATTTTTATCATTTTGTTTTTGAAAACAGCTAAAGAGTGTGTCTGTTTTTCAGCTATAAATCAAATCAAATCAATTGCATGTTATAGCTTTCTTTGTCTTGAAAAACAACAACAACGTCAATTTAAATGTCCACATGAGTATTATGATACTGACAACAATATTTTGTGTGCCTTTAAAGACCTTTCAGTTACGAAGATAGAAATAAATATTTTTATTACTCCTTTTTTCACATATTTATGCGACCAGGAAAAGATGTTTTGTTTTGTTAAGATTTCGTGTTTGAAAGTAATTAGAAATTGGGGAATATTAAACCCTTTTCTTTACTGTTTAACATTTCTTAACGGATTTAAAATAAAGATACATGGATAACATTTTTGTCCAATGCCCAAGGTTATAAAAACTGAGCATGGAAACCAGTCTCAAATCTCAGTGGCCATTTCAGCCAATAAGATGCTTGAGATTTGAGACTGGTTTCCAATCTCAGCTTTATAACCTTCAGCCCAAGTGTTATTGAACTGCATTTTGTCGTAAGGGAGATTTCTATTTCGAGTCTGGTTTTAACTAGTATATTGTTCCATGCGATCTTGGCTAAAAAACCATTTTGATAGTATATATTATTTATTTCCTCAAATATTATAAAGATAACACATTGCAGCGAGTTAAATGATTAACTTTTTTTTCAGGTTGATTGTCGGGCATACCCACCGGGATGTAGAGATTCTGGTTTTAATAAAACGGAAGATATTATACGTGGAAGTGACGCTGGTACTTCTTAAATTGCTGCGCGAATACCATCAGCAAAACAACTCAGAGGTCAAAAGGACATAAAGAAAACAACCAATAAACGAATACAAAATGAACTTACGACAGACATTGTATAAGATTACAGTGTGCTAGGGGCAATTTTATTGGAACTTTACCATCGTTACTTAAATTAAATTTAGAAGTTTAAGAACGTCATCGTTAAACTGGTGGAATAGATACTTGACATAATATTACAAGAAATGTAACAGTTTTCTTAAGTGGAAGAACGAATGGAAGAATGAATATAATTGCATAGGTCTACTTGAAGAAATGTAATAAGCTGAGGGTACAATGAAGCTGGGTTTGTACTGCTTAAAAGTTAGTTCGATTCTCGCATGATGGGTTTGTGCAGAATATGTCATGCTCATAAAAATTGTTTGACCCTTATTTATTAATAAGGACTAGTTTCATGAACATATATTGAGCAAATACTTATTGAGTGACAATTAATATTTTGTTCTGTATTTATTTATTATTAAAATGTCTTTTGGGAATGTTATAGGAATGACATGATTCTGTAAAACGCAAGGCTTTAAGTCTACTTAAAGAAGTTTTATAAGCGTAATCTTTATTTATGGAAAAATAGTTTAAGTAAACAAGTATAATCATACAAATAAATGTATATTTTACAGACTTGTATTCTTGTAGTTCTTCAAATTAATGAACCATTAAATTTATGTTTTGTCCTTATTAAAATTAGATAAATGATGTAGATTTCTTAGATTTATTTATTTTAATGTTGTTTCTTTTTAATTATTTGATACTTTTACTAACAAATAAGCAATAAGCGCCATATTTTATATCATGTCCGTGAATGATATGTTTGCACCTACAATTTTACCAAGATGTTTTCAGCTATGCTTGCTAAGTTATGCAATAACTTGTTTCAACCTATTTGTTTCATGACTAAACAAAAAAGCTATATGTTTATGTTAGACCTTAACTGAGTCTTCTCATCGACAATTATTAAACGTAAAGCTAAGCAAATACATTTTTATGCTCATAATTTATGTTTGAACGACCAAAATTGTTCAACTTTTAATGATCTTACGACGTTGCTCCATAATTTATATTAATTTTATATTTTTAATTGAAATGTTTGCTGAAAAAAGGTTCTGCACCAACATTTTGGTAAAGTTTCCAGCTGAAATGTCAGCTGGAAAGTGCAATAAACTTTTTGCACCAGCTTGTATTTCGATAAATTTTCTGGCAGAAATTTCTGCTGGAAAGTTCAAAGCACGTTCTCCACCATCATTTGTTTCGGTAAAATTTCCAGCAGAAATTTCTGCTAGAAATATAAAGTTTAGAAGATATTGCAATTTGAACAGATACTACTGCTACATAAGTTGAAATTGTAGAAAATTCCTAGTAATCGCGGCAAAGTTTAAAAGACTGTTAACTATTGATATTTCTAGCAGAAATTTCAGCTGGTAAAAGACCTAAAGTCATGCTGGTGAAGAAAGTTTCTTGAGTTTTCTAGCAGAAATTTCAGCTGGAAATAGTCTCCAACAAAACTGATCTCAAAAGGGAAAAAAAGATTTTCCCTTTTTATTTTGGACTGCAATTTAAGCTCCGGAATTACTACGTTACACTTCTTAAAACAAATATCCTCTGTATATTGGACTCTTGAATATAAGAAGTCTCTGGTTAAGCCCTTGGTAATGAAAAAGTCGAAGAATTTGCAAACAAATACAATTCTGCCTTTTTTAGTTTTAAAGAATATAAAGTCAAGTGCAATGAAGTGTGTTATGGAAATAAAATTGTCTAGTTTCATGCAATTTCCAATGGATATTAATGCAGATAGCATTTTATTGTCCACTTAATAGGTATGAAGCGTTATTTTCGTGAAACAGACTGCATAGTTTGGCTACCATTTAGTCTTTTGCTTGCACTAGATGCCAATTTTGCAAATGAAACTTTCTCGTATTCATGCTCTCGTGTTATCTTTTGTATTTGGTATGACGATAAGAGGTGAAATTATGGTTTTATCTTGTTTAACAGATTAAGACGAATGCAATAATTTTTACCAAGTAATTGGTTTCCTAGGGGTCGGAAATGCATCCAAATGACATCATAATCATCAAGATAAAACAGTGTGACTAAGAACAAAATCAAAGAAAAGCAAAATACAGATAACTTTGAAAACCCGATACTGAAGGTGTGGACAATAAAATGCTATCTGCATTAATATCCATACAGAATGAAGAGAAATGTTTTATTGGTAAAAAAAAATCAAATCTAAATTTAGCCCTAGGTGAACAACTGGTCCCGGAATGTGAGAAAGTAAGAATGTCAAACAATACTGTTTTGTAATAAATATTGGAATTATATTGCAAAATTGATATGCTGACAACATTAATCTTTCAAACTTTATACAGATTTTCTGTCGTAAAACTCCACGTGAACTTTGATTTATTACAATTGTTGTTTTTCTTATTCATAGTTTGTAAACATCTTGTTTGACATTTTCCCAAACGTGTTTTTGCAGAAACTTATTCATTTCAAGAACAAACATTTCTTAGAATAATGTTACACTGTTAATGTGCTTAAACCATAAATCTTTCAGTCTTCATACAGTATTTCTGTCGTAAACCTGCAATAAAAATTTGTTATATTATCATATTCTTTTTTCTACGAATAATTTGCGTGTATCATATCAAAAATTCTCTTAAAGGTTATATACAAAGACCCTTTTTATCTCAATAACAAGTTAAACATATTCTATAATAATCTCAGATAAACATCGTACTTTTAAATTATGAATTAGCAAAAAGTAATTCTCTTTTGCGCGCGAAATTTGTAATAGAGAAGAGCCATAAAATTGTTTTCAAGATATCAGTTTTGTTTAAGTCATTAACGGAATACTTGTTGTTAAGATCTTCAAAACATCCAAACATTTGAATTATGAGTTTATTTCCTAAATTTACTAAACAAATTTTTACAAGCGTACATAGTCAACGTCAGAGTGAAATGTCTCAAGCCAAGTTTGTTATAGTGTTACCACTGGCGCTTGACCAGCCGCCCCACCCCCTGACAACCCTTACTGATACCTTTTTTTAAAAAACGGTGTAAAGTCACTAATATTATACCATTCTATCAACATATGCGAAAATACACCGTCGAAAGCGTAGTTTAAAAAATGTATATTCTATGTATATAATTGAATAATGGTCAGGACCCCACCCCGTTCGAGAGGCTGTTTTTCCTACAATACGGAGGGTTCAAACCTGACAGCTGTTTGGTTCAACGCAACAGGGTCTGATCGAACAGTAAATGCCAAACGTCTCACCAAAAGCTCGAAATACGCGTAATATTCAACAGAAAACGGCCTCCGACATGCAGGTTATTTTTTCATAGATTCTCCTCCTCAGTGCGATTTCCGGAAATCCCCGACGGTTTTGTTCGGAGCGTTATGATTGGTCAGTGAGCGTTACTAACGCATTAAAACTCACTCGAAACGTTCTAAATTGTACTGATTAGTCACATTTCTGCGAAACTCGCTGCTTTTCAGTCATGTATAGGCATAGTGATGTACTACAATTAATAATATTAACCAAAACTGAAATATTTCGCTCTGATCTGTGAATAGGCAGCTTTTAGAAAATAAAATATTACAACTATAACTACTCGATGACCGTATCGATTAACACCAGAGAGGACTTTCTCAATGGTATTGTCAATAAACTTCACATTAATTGAGACATCGATGATTATGTTCCAATTTGTCCTAAACTCTTGATCAAGGAATGGCATACCTATAGAAATGTATTATATCATCTTTAAAAACAAGAAATATGTTCGAGGATTCACATACAGGGCCTCCCCGGTGGTATTGTCAAAAAATGTCAATTAACGTCACATTAATTCATTCACCGATGATGATGTTGATTGTGTCCTTAAAGCGGCATTACTTCAATTTAACCCACTCTTGTATGAAATATAACATGTATTTGGAATTTAACGCACAAAATTGCAGCATTAGTTCGGGCTAATAAAATTTTAATTTACTAAAATAAATTTGGTCCGCACGACTTAAAGCGAAAGTAGGATTTCCGAAACGTCATAGAAATCGAGATCGCGCATGAAGTGGTCTCTTCGTCGGTGCTAAATATAGCGAAATTATATTTAGCTTCTTAAAAGTTCGTTAACGATATTTTAACAATATAATTGAAAATCCCGTCTATAAGAAAGAATTCGATCGGATCTTTTGTGTTCTGTTAGAGAGTTAATATATTGGAGTCTATATGGACAAATATGATTTTTCAATAGTATATTCTTAAGTTTAGGACTGGGGCTTTAAAGTTTTATCAGGTATAGTAAATCTATAAAATATTTTATATGCAGTATAACAACACGAAAGATGTTCGAGGTTTTACTTACAGGGTCTTCTAGGTGGTATAGTCAATTAACGTCACATTATTCAGTCACCGATGATGATGTTCCGCTGTGTCCTTAACGTTCCATTAGGGAACGTACATTTTATTAAAGTAAAACAACAAGAAAGATGTTCATGGATTAACATACAGGGCCTTCTCGGTGGAATTGACAACGTCAATTAACGTCACATTAATTCGGTCATCGATGATGATGCTTCATTGTGTTCCTGATCAGGGATGGTAAACCTATAGAAATGTATTATATTGCAGTATAACAACAACAAAAAAGATGTTCGAGGGTATAAATTTAGATTTATTCAATTCAGTTAGTTTTGGCATTATTTAATTAAATAAAAGTAACATCTTAGACCGTTTCCAAAAAACGACGATCGACGGGTTCAAATATTGTGAGGGATTCAAGTATTGTAAGGGAAAACAATGCTGCAGCATCATTTTAAAAAGAAATGCTTAGACGGACAGGGAATCGAACCGCTATGGAAATAACGTCTAGATATAAAACTCCGAGATCGTCCCAAACTGATGTAGCTGGGACAACGTCATGCATGATGTTTGTGATAATCTTAAAATACCGCAGTTTTCAAATTGATGTTTACTTCTCCAAAGCTAGCATTTCACCATTAAAACTTGTCAGAACGATGCATTTCGGTTATTTCCATGTGAAAAGGCTCAATCAAACGAGCTCGAAATAGATCTACTTTCATTTAATTTGTCGTATGTGATGGCTTTTAAAGTTCCCTTTTTCAACTATCTCTACTATTAGAGAAAAAAACCCCATTCATTTGTCAGATTTGTTATATTTAATATTAGCTGTCATCAAATTAAGTACATTTGTACCACATTGACATAGTTTTGTGAACGTGAGGCCTAGGGATTTGTCAGTTTTAAAATTAAAAAAGGAGGAAATACGAAAAAAGGAATAATGGTTTCTAGAAAAATGATATGCTTTAATGCATCATAGCCATCACGTCTGACGCTCAATGCGGATCTAGTAAAACCTTTTCCTTTTCATCTATTTCTGTAAAGGGGATTTATCATATTGCCGATCTTTCTGTGAAAGTTTTATTTCAAAGCTCACTTCATAATGCATTTAAGCCTAGAATTTGTACAATAGAAATCGTGATTTATTATCAGTGATCAATCTCTGCTGAAGGTAAACAGTGTTAACACACTTCCGCCTAGTAAGCCATATTTATGGTAAGTTTGCATAGTGATTAATAAATGATTACGCCAAAAAATACTACAGATTAAACTTTTTTGAGAAGGAAGAAATAACATCGTAATTTTGCATAGTGATTAATAAAACATTACAACAAAAAAAATACAAAATATCAAAATCTTCTTTGAGAAGTAAGAAATAACCACTTCCGTCTACTGCAGTATGCTTGGCAAGAGCCAATATTTTTCAAGTTGTTTTCTCGTAAATTTCCTCTAAATCCTCGTCTCTTTTGCATAGTAAACACGAATAGCCACATTTTCAAAAGTGGGTTTTTTTGCATACAGTAATTTTAGTCATAAAATTTATACCAATTTTATACAATATCAATATAAACAAATAAAGGAAGACAAACTCCAATATTTCACTACGCGTTTCGAGTTTATTTGACTCTTCTTCAGGTGAATGTTATTGTATCAACATCTCTTACAAACAATGTCTTATTTTGGCGTAAAAAATGATGTAATTTTATATACTAAATAAACGTCACCATTTGGCGTAAAAAAGACGTCACATAGCAATATAAACGACGTCAACTTTGGCGCAAATAGAAGTTGCACATTATTTGGCACAAGCAATAATAAAAAAATTAAAATAAAGGAAACATATATAAAATCACAGGATTCCTTTCGCCAAAAATAATATGATGTTGATAAAAATAGGAAATGCATTAAATTTATGTAATAAGTACAGGATCTTATAGATTCAACAGTCACTGGTAGAAAAAAATGCATACAAAGCACAATGTACAATGGATTCCAGTAACAACTGTACATAAATAATTTTTATAAAATGTAAGGCAGATAATAAATTCATAATTTCATCTATATTGTAAATAATTGTAGAGACTTAATAAAAGGAAATTACTGGTAGATAAAAAAACACCCTTAATTACCTACATAATCAGCACCGTTAAACCTTTTCATGATAAGCCATACAATATTTTAGAATTTAGACCCTGTGGAAAAACTGTTCCCAATTTATGAATCCAGTAAGTTTCCTTCATAAGTCTCTCCATATTATTATGAACTTTATCAATACACATGAAACTAAAGTCATTTAGACTGTGATTATTTTGGTTGAAATGGGAAGCAACCAGTGTAGAAAATGCAGGATCTATATAGCTATTGATATCAAAACGGTGATTGTTCATACGCTTAGACACTTTTTGACTGGTCTGGCCAACATATTGCATATTGCATTTTTTACAAGTTATTAAATAAATTACATCTGAACTTGTACAATCGGTATTATGATTTAATTTAAATTCTGTATGATACTGAGAGCTAGTGAAACTATCACTTTCAATGATGTTAGAGCAGTGAGAACATCTAGGACGGTTACATTTAACAGATGTATATTTAACATTGTTCTGAGGTTGAAAAGTAGTTTTTACAAGAATGTCCTTAATGTTCTTTGGGCGTTTGAAAGCCATGACGGGCTTGTATTTATGTAGTTCTCTAACTGCAGGATTATTAGATAGTTTTAATAAATCCCAGTACTTGTTGATTATAAAACCAATATTTGGCAAAGACGGATTGTATTCTACAACAAAAGGTATAATATTTTTGTGAACAGTGGGTTGCAGAGCTTCAGTTTGGGACATAGTTTTGAAATGCTCAAAAGCAGTCTCAATAATTGGCTTGGGATAGTTCCTGGCAACAAAATACTTGTATAACTCATCAAGTGACTCCATGAACTGGTTGTTATCAGAGCAAATACGCCTGTAACGTTTGGCCTGGCTGAAAGGAATACTATTTTTACATGACATAGGATGACTAGAAGTGTAATGTACATACTGATGAATATTTGTTGGTTTTACATGAACACTGGTACTGATGTTGTTTTTCTCATCAATATACACATCAACATCTAAAAATGTTACATGAGATTCTGAGATATTGTAAGTAAACTTTATATTTGGATGAAAAGCATTAAGTGATTCAATAAATTTATACAAATCCTCTAAAGAGTAAGTCCAAATCATAAAAATGTCATCCAAAAATCTAAGCCATGTATCTGGTTTATATTTACATCCATCCAAAAACATCTGTTCCAGTTTACCCATAAATAAAGACGCATAGCATGGTGCCATTGGGCTGCCCATGGCTGTACCCATTTTTTGAAGAAAATTAATACCATTGAATTGAAAGAAGTTGTTGTGTAATACTAAATTGACAAGTTTACATATATTATCAGTTGAAAGTCTGCCATTGTAACAACTAGTTTCCAAAAAATGTCTGCATGCTTCAATACCCTCAGCATGAGGGATATTGGTATACAATGAACTTACATCCAAAGTGACCAAATAAGTTTTTTTATCTGTTATCTTAAGAGTTTTAAGTTTATGAATAAAATCACTAGTGTCTTTAACATATGAAGGTAGAGCTTGCATTAATGGCTGTAAATGGTAATCTAAATATTTTGAAATGTTTTCTGTCCATGAATTACATGCTGATATAATGGGTCTACCTGGGAATCCAATAGGTAATTCTTTATTATGCTTTTTATGGATTTTAGGCAGAATGTAGAATTGCGGAGTTCTAATTTTTTCAGGAAAGATATCAAATTCTTGATCAACAAAGTCATTGGTCATTTTGATTTCATCAATACATAATCGAACATTTTCCTCTACTTTATCTGAAAAGTCACAATTAAGTTGCTTATAATAATTATCATTTGCAAGTTGCCTATGAATTTCTTTTTCATAGTCACATCTGTTCATAATTACTATAGAAGCTGATTTATCTGCTTTTTTGATAATAATGTCTTCACCTTTAGACAAGTTATTTAAACATTCTAATTCTTCTTTAGTAATATTAGTATATTTTCTTTTTTTAGGAAGAGAATTAAGAATTTCTTGTGTTATAGCCTCGATGTAGAAATCCAAATAATGATCCCTTCCACTTTTTGGAGTGAAAATGGACTGTTTCTTATTGAAAAAAGGCATATCTTTAAAATCATTGGCCAAATTTGAATTTTGTTGAGAAATATTTTGGGAATTACTTTGAGTATTATTATCAACATTTTCAAAAAAGAATTCTTTAAGACGTAAACGACGGCTAAATCTAAATATATCTTCAGCTATTTTTATTTTATCATGAGATTTTAGTTTTGGACAGAATGACAAACCTTTTCCTAAAAGTCTAAATTCAGTTTCTGTTAATTTACGGCTTGAGAGATTTAATACTGTTTTCTTTCCTTGTTCGATCTCCTGCCGAATCCGCTTGTGCCTTTTCCATTTCTTTCTGTTTCCAATTCTGATGAACCGTCTGTTTTTTGGAGCTCTTGGAGACATGATATCAGTGTTTTATTGTATTTTGTAGAATTGTTGTTGAATTATCTGCATTATGAAGTGAGCTTTGAAATAAAACTTTCACAGAAAGATCGGCAATATGATAAATCCCCTTTACAGAAAATAGATGAAAAGGAAAAGGTTTTACTAGATCCGCATTGAGCGTCAGACGTGATGGCTATGATGCATTAAAGCATATCATTTTTCTAGAAACCATTATCAATATCAATGTAATTATATAATCAATATTTATACAACACTTCCATTTTATTGACATAGTACACATTTTCAACTTCATTTGAAGTTTTTAGAAATATTGATAGAAAATGTTGTAATAAAATTTATATGACCAGTTTGAAAAAAGAAATTCAATAGATAGAATCTATGTATATATTTATATATATATTTCTGACATTGCTTATGCCCTATATTGACGTCACAGCGTTATTTTGCACCCATTAACCATTTTCCACCGGCTGAAAAGCACATTTACACATCGAAATATTTCAACGACTGGTGATAGCCAATCAGATCATTGAGATTTGAGACTGGTTTCGGTTCTCAGTTTTAAAATCTCGGGGCCTGTAGTAAAGACCAGTAAATCACTTATAATTAATCATAAACAATGTGTATCAATAGGGATATGATGGATACAAACAATGCGTTTTATTGACATGACGATCGGCTTTGTCTCGCAAATTAATGACCAGCTTAAGCTGTAATCAAACATAAAGGAGAAAATGACAAAGTAAAGCGTTCAATTTGGCAATCTAAGTCAGAAAACGCCTGGAAATTATTTCCAATATACTGCCCTTAAAATACTTGGACCATAACCAACATCGCATATCAACTGGATACTTTAGTTTATCGTTGCAATTTTGCCAGGTTTTAAATATAGATCTACTACTCAAAGTTTCCTTAACACCAATATATCAACATACCCATCTTTAACATCATCCCATTCAATTTCTGAATAAACTTTACAAAATAAAATACAATTTCTAAAACATGTGATTATATTGTTTTATAAATCTCCTATCGTGTGCATAAAAAATAAAACTAATAACTGGCATATGGAAAACAATATGTGCAAAACTTTTCATGGTGTATATGAAACTTTGAGAAGTATATTTCTATTGAAAATGTTCCTTATTTATTACATGTTTACATGATTTTAACATAATGCAGCGTTAATCCGCAAGATTGATACAACTCGTAAGATTAGTAATTCCGTGAAAGTGTCGTTTTAAATTCTTTATTTTGCAGCGTCCGATGTTCTATGTGACGTCATCTATGATGTCGTAATTTTTCGGCACATACCGAACTCCAATATTGGAAATTTCCGTCGCTGTTTTACAACCGTTACGATATTTTTACGTCAATCATACATTTTCTACGCCATTCGTAAATGTACTATCGCGTTACTATTTTTATTTCTAATATTATGTAAACCATGTTTTTGACTAAAAGTTTGTTGATTAGTTTATTTTAATTTCTTTTGAGCTAGAATGGTATACAAATGTATTATTATAAAAGGAACATTATGACAGTCTGCAGTCTGTAGGTTCGTATTATTTCTCTTTGCTTATGTAAACCACATCACGCGCGACCTTCCGTCTCGCGTGATATTGTTTGCATACCCAACCCGAAAAATACAAACATACATATTGCATATTATTATAATATTCCATATCTTTTTTGCATAAACATTGATTTTTACTACGAAACCAAAGTACTGTATAAGAGCATAATGAATAAATAGACTCATGATACTCTGTGTATGTACCTTATTGCTAGTGATTGGAATCGGCTGAGAAAAGTTTTTAAGGGCATATAACGTTAAACATTGTAAGTTTATCGAGAACAAAGAAAATAAATACAAAAATCTCTATACATGTAACGGCAAAATGCAGTTCAATAAAATTTTACACATATAGTTGCTATTAATGTTTATTTTTTTACCAATACCGGTAGAGTGTATCCTACATAGGCTTATAGAAATCATTGTTGACTTTAATTTTTTTAATAATTTAAATTTAAATTTCCTTGACGCGACGAATTAGTAAAACAACTTTTAGCTTGTTTTGCAATTTGTTCTTACGCAAATTCGTCGATATATAAAGTGTAGACTTACACCTTAATTTGATAAACTTTAAGCAAGTCTGCTACTGTAACAACCGTGTTCTCTGATTGATTTTCCTCAAAAAAAGAATTGCTAAAGAATTGATAAATGAAAAAAAAACCTTTGTACTGTACAGAAGCTATTCAAAATTTGGAAAGTTCCGAATTTTTACCAGTCCTATGATTTATTTAATAATCGATACTTTTCGAAAATTATAATAAAGCATCAAACGTTACGTTGTATATTTGATTGCTTAATTAATTATTCCTATGAACAATTAGTTTAAAGTATCAATGTTATATTAAAGTAACATATTATTAGCAATTTATTATAACTATGTAACTTTTATAATGCCACGTTTATACTTTTTTAATAATTGCGGATAGGGAAATGTGTGATATTTTCCTAACTAAGTGCTTTGCTTTTTTTTTAAAGAAAAGTTCATCGTTTTTAATTTTTATTTTATTTTTCAAGTTGTTTTATTATTCATGTTGTTAACTCCATGCAGAAATAAAAAATCTATATACATGTATCAGATACAAGCAGATAAGATTTTTCCCGAAGCAAGGGTTTTTATAGAAAAAAAAAGCGTAAACAAAAAAATATATGTTCTAGAATTGTTTTGATTTCCCCTGGTGAATATTAATACAAATATAAAGGAAGTCATTCAAGATTTGGGCGATTTGGAGTGTTTTATGTAAACACTAAATCTAACTTGAGTCGTCACGTAATATAAAACAATATAACACGAGCGCAGGAAAGTGTTATAATCAATTCTCTGCCGAGATCGTTTGAAAAAGAACGTGAAAGCTCGAGTGTTTTATTTTTTGCTGCTATCCTACTCCTAATCCTACTTATTTGCCTTTAGGAGCTCTAGTAAGGTCAAAGAGTACAAATAATTTTCGTCGACGTTGCCTTTACCTTCTTTTGTTTTATATGGTTATGTAACCTTTATGTTATTTTTATAGTTTTAAATAATCGTGGATAGGTGAATGAGTAATAGATTCTTATATATGTGCTATGCGTTTTTAAAGGATGTTTATAGATAAATAACCGCAAACGAAACGATACTGTTTGTTTTGATTTCTCTCTTTTTCACTTTGTATTTAGTTTTGTCAAGATGCTGTGTTCGCTGTGTTTTTATGCTCCCAGAAGAAATTCGGGGGAGCATATAGTCGCCGGGTTGTCCGTCCGTCCGTCAGTCCGTCCGTCCGTACGTCCCGATTCATGTCCGGCCCATAACCTTTTTATTTGAAGTCGGATTTTAAAATTATTTCACAGAAATGATCACCATATTGAGACGCCGTTTCGTGCGCAATATTTGGATCGCTACCCTGAAGGTCAAGGTCACAGCAAGACCTTGCACCAAAATCGTTTCCGGCCCATAACTTTTTTATTTGAAGTCCGATTTTAAAATTATTTCACAGAAATGATCACCATAATGAGACGACGTGTCGCGCGCAACATTTAAATCGCTACCTTGAAGGTCAAGGTCACAGCATGAACTTGCACCAAAATCGTGTCCGGCCCATAACCTTTTTTTATTTGAAGTCGGATTTTAAAATTATTTCACAGAAATGATCACCATTTTGAGACGACGTGTCGCGCGCAACATTTAGGTCGCTACCTTGAAGGTCAAGGTCACAGCATGACCTTGCACCAAAATCGTGTCCGGCCCATAACTTTTTTATTTGAAGTCGGATATTAACATTATTTCACGGAAAAGATCACCATAATGAGACAAAATGTCGCGCGCAATATTTGGGTCGCTACCATGAAGGTCAAGGTCACAGCATGACCTTGCATCAAAATCGTGTTCGGCCCTTTTTTTTAAATTTGAAGTGGAATTTCAAACTTATTTCACAGAAATGATCACCATCATGAGACAACGTGTTGCGGACAACATCTGGGTCGCTTCCTTGAAGTTCAAGGTCACAGTATGACCTTGCACCAAAATTATGTCCGGCCTATAACTTTTTTTATTTGAAGTACGATTTTAAAATTATTTCACAGAAATTATCACCATAATGAGACGACATCTCACGCGCAATATTTGGGTGGCTACCTTGTAGGTCAAGGTCACAGCATGACCTTGCACCAAAATCGTGTCCTACCCATAACTTTTTCATTTGTGGTCGGATTTTAAAATTATTTTACAGAAATGATCACTACAATGAGACGACATGTCGCGTGAAACATTTGGGTCGCTACCTTGAAGGTCAAGGTCACAGCATGACCTTGCACCAAAATCGTGTCAGGCCCATTTTTTTTGAATTTGAAGTGGAATTTCAAACATATTTCACAGAAATGATCACCATCATGAGACAACGTGTTGCGGACAACATTTGGGTCGCTTCCTTGAAGTTCAAGGTCACAGCATGACCTTGCACCAAAATCGTGTCCTACCCATAACTTTTTCATTTGTAGTCGGATTTTAAAATTATTTCACAGAAATGATCACCACAATGATACGACATGTCGCGTGAAACATTTGGGTCGCTACCTTAAAGGTCAAGGTCACAGCATGACCTTGCACCAAGATCGTGTCAGGCCCATAACTTTTTTTTGAAGTCGGATTTTAAAGGCCCACTAAACTTGTCAAACAACATATTTTTTATTAACCTAAACATTTTAGATTTCACCTGTATGCATAATCACACAAAAAATAAACCTTACAATAAGAAAAGGGTATTATCTTATTGATTTGCAGCATGTTTTGCGGATCGTTTATCTTGTTTACAAAACAAACAGCGAATCTTTCCGAGCTGATTTTCGGCAACTCTCGGCAGGCGACGGTCGCTAATAATGCAGAAGTGCATAAATTGATGACGTATTCCCCACTAAAAGCCGTTACCGGGATGGGTCGTATAACATTTCTTTGTTTACCTTGTAATGAAGTTAAAACTTAAAGAATCTCTATTTTTCCTCGTCTTTTTCTTTCCATGTTTGCATGATTTTGTGTTTACAACTTTTATGTGAATGACGTCACCGCGTTCTGCGTTCTTACGGCCCATGTACGGAAAAAACCGATAACTTTTCGCCGAGTGATTGTAAACATTGGTTAGTAATTTTGTGGGCTACAAAAATACTGTGACGTTTTAATTCGGACCGGGTCTCAATGATTGGGGATTGTTTGAGAACATAAATATTTGGTCATTTATACTTTCTTTTGAAAAGGATCAACGTGGTTAATTAATTTTCACAATGAAAAAAAAACGTTTTGACAAGTTTATTGTTAATTAAAATTATTTCAAAGAAAGGATCACCAAAATGAGACGATGTGTCGCGCAACATTTGGGTTGCTACCTTAAAGACCAAGGTCACAGCATGACCTTGCAGCAATATTGTGTCCTGTCTATAACCACACCCGTCAACCGGCAGAGCCAGGAGCAGACGGCACATCCAGGCGCAGACACGGTAAGTTTTTTCATACTTGACAGCGGTGTAAGTAATTATCATTTTCGCTAGTTTTGATTAACTCTTGGAAAGAAATATCGGCTGATTTTAAAAGCCAAATGAATTCTGCACATATCCGTTGATTTCTAAAGTGGTAGAAGGGATAATAAACATTTAATCGCGATTTAAATACGGAAGTTTGTGATGAAATCTTGAAGTTCTGCGTTTTATAGCAAAATGCTCCATAGATCTGTAAATCTGCATAAATCTGTAAGCACTATTGGAAAATTTAATCATTCCCCTGGCAATATGTGAAATATTAGCACAAACAGACTTTAACAAATTCGCGAAGGCTTGGTGAATAGAGCTGGGGTATAGAAATGGGCGGGTCCATGGAGCAGAAAGCGAATTTATTGGCGGGGACCAGGAGCAGATATAATCGAGTACGGAAAATCGTTCGATGTATTGTTTTGACACTATTCTTCATTCTCAATAATAAAAATTTGTTTACATACAGTGATAGTATTGTCCGTCCGTATGTCTGTTCATGTCGCAAAGTATACAGAAATCATTTCTAAAGGGTTTGGTAAGCTTGTAATGCATGAACTCTCTTAAGTTAACTGAATTATCGCTGGTTAAAAATTTGTCACACTGTTGTTGATCGTTCACAGGAAAAAGCACATTAAAACACGAAGTTAATGACTTACATTCAGTTCACCCCAGATAATGTTCAAACTTATTTCACCGTCATTACTTTATCAATTTCTCTAAACTTTACAAAATTGTGAAGCAAACTTTACCTGTTTTTTAAAGCAGTATTTGCTTCTTTTTTCAGCACGTTGTGTTTTGGTTAAATTTGGGATAAGTGAAGTTCTTAAAATTTGCGAATTATGTTAATATTTTCTTATATAAAGCTCAAAAACGCATCTGTTGTCTCAAAATCAATTGGGAATTATAAATTATAGAATTTCTTCCATGTCCACATCTTTTTATTGTTTGATATTTTATATTAGTTTGCCGTAAGTGCAAAAAACAACAACATAAAAATCTCGTTAAAGATATGCGCAAGCCTTAAAAGCCAGTAATATAGTCTTTTCCATATAATGAAAACTCGTGCTTAACTGGTAAAGGCAAATATGTTACCAAAGATAATTTACATACGTTTGTTTTTAAATGGTCCTTAGCCGGATAAAAATGATAAATAAATTTTGGAATGAACTAAGGTTTTACATTGTTCTTTAAGTTATGGTCACGTATCAAAAGTGGTAAAGATGGACGGAAACGGCGTTTTAACATTACTATTTATGTCACGTATAATGTGAATGGTTAAATTAAACACGTTTATTCTTTGAAAATACTAAAATGTTTTACTTTACGCTTGGTTTTAAAATACAAATACCAATAGTAATACAGCTTCATGCTAACTGCTTTCGACACTAAACGCAATTCCTTAATCAGTGTATGTGTATGCTCAGGTACTGAAGTTTATTTTGGCAGAAAATGGATTCGTTACCTTCTTTACACTGTACACTCGCAAACATTTTTTCATTTACTCTCCGTACATAACTTAGCTAGACACTGTACACAATGCATGGCCGTTTTTCGCAAATGTGTTATAGTTGCTCGAGTTAGTGAATGCCGGTTTTATTACACGTGGAAGAAAGTCAATATTTATTAAATCCAGATTTAGAGACAAAAAATGCGTTTTGGGCTTCATTATTGGAAATTATCAACATAGTTCGCAAATGTCAACAACTAGGCTACACTTCATCGCAAATTTAACCAAAACTAAAAACTTCCCAACGTGCAGAAAAAATCAAATACTTCTAAAAACATATTTAGCGTAGTCAATTTTGGTTTGTTTACATAAATCGATAAAGAAATGATGGTGAAATAAGTTGAAACATTACCTGGGGTAATCTGGTCGTCAGCCATTCAACTTTCGTTTTCGGAACAGGACATATAAAGTTTCTATAAAAGTTAAAAAAAATCTCAGGAAATTAGAAGAAAAGTATTCCCAGAAGAAGTTCGATAACTAATGGTTAAATCTTTATTTGAAATCAATGAAGAACGTTTTTTTTCTTCCGTGGGAAGAGATATAGTGTACAGAGGTAGTCCAAATTAAGTCCAGAGCTTATTTTTTATGTTTCGACTAAAGCTGATAATACCCCAGCGTGTTTTTATCTCATTCCCCTCAATGACGAAATGAGGACTAACCATGTTTTAAGGACACATACCGGTAAATAATGCAATGTTTAATGAAGTTCACAATTTCAAAATGCCGTCATAGTTTGAAGCCGTTAAAATGATCCAGTTGCAAACATATACTAAGGCTTATACTGATTAAATAGCGATAATTTAGTTAACTAATGATAGTTCATGCATCACAAGCTTACATAACTCCTCTAGAAATGATTTCTGCATACTTTATGACATGAACAGACATACGGACGGATAATACTATCATTGTATCTTAACGAAATTTTATTATTGAGGACGTAGAATAGTGGCAAAACGATACATCAAACGATTTTCCGTACTCGATTATATCTGCTCCTAGTCCCGCCAATAAATTCGCTTTCTGCTCCATGGACTGTTTGTCTGTTTGTGCTAATATTTCACATTTTGCCAGGGGAATGATTAAATTTTCCAATAGTACTTACAGATTTATGCAGATTTTCAGATCTATGGAGCATTTTGCTATAAAACGCAAAACTTCAAGATTTCATAAAAAACTTCCCTATTTAAATCGCGATAAAATGTTTATTATCCCTTCTACCACTTGAGAATTCAACGAATATGTGCAGAATTCATTTGGCTTTTAAAATCGGCCGATATTTCTTTTTAAGAGTTAATCAAAACTATCGAAAATGATAATTTCTTACACCTCTGTCAACATGGTCAAGTATGAAAAAACTTACCGTGTCTGCGCCTGAATGTGTCGTCCGCTCCTGGCTCTGCCGGTTGACGGGTGTGATAACCCTGTTATTGATAGTTGGATTAAAAAAATTATTTAACAGAAATGATCACCATATCGAGGCACGCTTCCTTAAAGGTCAAGGTCACAGCATGACCTTGAACCTAAAACATGTCCGGTCAATAACTTTGTTATTTATAGTTGGATTTTAAGATTGTCTGATTCCGTAGCAATACATTTATTTCAAAATTCACCTCAATAGTTTAACAACTTTCTGTTTTTGTGACAAAGTACCCATTCGGGGAGCATCACCCGTCTTCGACGGTCTCTTGTTCTTCCTGATATGAGTTTATCCTAAACTGATAACTGCATTAAAATGTTTGCATCCTAAATTAAATGTTAAGATAATCCTCAAACCATACAATTACTAGCCAACCATGCAAGAGATTGACACAGCACATACCATCCGTATTCCTTAACAAGGATAGTTCATGCATGCTTAATATATCCTGCCATCTTTCATGATTGACATTGTGCATGGTTTGGAATAATAATACTACCATCAAGTGAGGTAATTTAAACTGGTCACTGAGCTGAAAATGTTTTAATGTCCGTTAAAGTATATCTCTATCTGCATAGAATTAAGTTTGACAGAATTTCTCAGGAGATAAATTTTAATATCATATTAGCGAGATAAATTTCGGAACAAATGGTGCCGAACTTATGATATCGAGATTGCATTAATATCCAAAGTAAATCTGTAAGTCATGGTTGAAGTTATTGGGTGGGGTGGGGGTTGTTCCGGCCAGCTAGCTCAATTGGATTTTCTTGGTAGTGGTCTTCGCCGTACGAAACTGGTTTAATTCCTACTTGAAAACGATGGTGGATATTGAAATTCAGTATTTGCTTTCCACGCTATGATAAATGAATACATGTCGACGAGACACGTGGAGAAGAAGAAAACATACTGACCCACGCATTACTTCCTACTGGTTAATTAATGCAAGGACTGGTTATGTGCCAATTACCCCATAAACAATATTTCAAATGATCAGCAGAACATGTGAGTTAAAATAATGACATAATAGATTCTCCGGCGATAAGATGTTGAATATGGTCTTTGGGAACGTATCAAGAAATATTTGCAATTATTCTCGTGCTGTTAAATGACGTATAGAGATTCAGGGAAAAAGGCATTGTTCGCAGACAAACCGTCAAAGCAGTAAGAAATCCCAAAAGAAGAAACTATAAATATCACCGCGTCCTGGAAAGGTTCATTACTTTTGATTAGAAAGAAAATTTGTCTATGATTTCCAGTGACATTAATTTTAGAACTTTCTCAGCTAAATAAAAGTAGTATTGTTCTGTTACATGTGTCAACTGTTGTGTTGTATGCCCGCTAAAATAATACAGTTAGCGACCAAAGATTGTTATCAAACTTTTTTAAACGTTGTATATTTTAAAGAACAAGAAATGAATATGTTGTAAACAGTGAAATATCGATTATATTTCATGCGAAAACATCAGACCCAAATAGCAAAAAACAAAATATCTATTTTCATCTCAATTTATTTATACGCATTTATTCAAATTCTGAGTAAATATTGATTACATGTATTTAATTAAAATATGTTTAAAAACGAACATAATCTTATATATTTTCAAGGATATATATCAGATAACACAAGTTATGCTGAGGTATTTTAGAATGAATGAGTGGGTTCAAACTCAAATTTTTGATTTCTGCTCGAACCGTTTGTTTTAAATAATTGGTTATAAGAATATTCAAGTATAAATAACTATTCATAACACTTTAAACAAAAAATTAATATGAATTCATTTTTTAATATTATCAATCAAGTAAAATATGTATCCATAGAATTTTAAAATTGTACAATTGAGTTCTGTTTAAAATCAACACAATATTTTTCTTGATATTTAAGCCAGAAAACTGATATTTTCACTTGTACAAAAATATCCCGCTTTATCTCTGGAAGAATTCTATCAAATCATGCATGTGTGACGGAAATATAATCAAGGTTCTTGTTAAAAAAGATTCGCAAAGAAAAGAATTCTTTATTACCAGTTACTTATTAGATTATCTGTTCAACAACCGTCTTGATCAAATTCCGTCCAGTGTTAGGATTGCATAATTGTTTTTGTTATGTCTAGCATTACAAAATGCCTTACATACTTTTGCAAGTAAGACTGAAAACGGATGTAACAGATGAGAAAATTGTGCCTACTAGTCAGACTGGGACTCGAACTCGGGACCCCTCGCTTACAGGGCGAGTGCTTTGCCGACCGAGTTATCCAGGACTTAGATTAATGATTGGTCCATCGTTATACGATCATCTTTATTATCAGGAACTAAGATAACTGATAAGTATAGCGTTATACGATCAACTTTATTATCAGGAACTAAGATAACTGATAGGTATAGCGTTATACGATCGTCTTCATAATCAGGAACTTAGATAACTGATAGGTATAATCCTTATACGATCATCTTCATAATGAGAAACTTAAGTAACTGATTGATCTAGCGTTATACAGTAAACTGAAAAAGTATAGCGTTACACGATCAACTTCATCAGGTACTTTGATACATGTTATACAACATCATGCCCAAGTTATGTCCTAAAACGTTTCAAGAGTTCTCACTAAATAGACAACATTTGTCACCAGAATCGAGATGATAATTTCCGTTTGTTTAATATCATTGACAATACTTAAACATGCATTCTGTTTAACTCACAAAGAGTAAAAGAGTTTTCACTTATAAAAATCAGTGTTATGTATGAATTTGAGATAAAACTGCAAGTATTGGAAACATTTAATATCAATTTCTTGACAATTTACATTTATTTCATATCTCTTTGGAATGAAATTGCTAAATTTCAGTGTCAAAATCTGGTTTATTATTGCAAATATCGTACATGTAGATATTGTAGATTTATATAGGCTGAATACAACTTTGAAAGAAAATAAAATAAAATTCCCCATAGCGGGGCCTCTGGGCGACAGAAAAACCTTAATTGAATGGTTTTAATAGACATCGTCAATAAAAACATTTTTCCCCTTATCTAGTTTAATGAGAATACGTTACTTTTTCTATGAATGTGTAAACACGTTTTAAGTTTAATTTGACCTAGAAACCTAATTTTGGATCTCGGAAGATCGAATGTCTAACTGGTCTGTTATATCATTAACACATGCATACTGTGAAAGACAAATATAAATGGGGTCAGAAGTGTGGCCTCTTGAGCATGTTAACAGGGCTTTACTTACCTAATAGATAAACGATTAACTCTTGAGCTGTTTCGGCAAATTGGATATTTCTCAATTTCTACAAATAGAAGTAATTAAAACACGCACATCATAAACGGTAAATAGTAACTGGAGTAGATAATTATGTGGCCTCTAATGCAAGTTAACAAGGCTGTACATAGTTAAATGGTTAACCATAAAGCTGTTTCTGCAAATTGGGTATTTCTCAATTTCTACAAATAGAAGTTAAGCATAAAAATTTATATTATTATCAATATAATTATAATATTGTTACGAACTAACTAATGATTTCAGTTACTGTTTTAGCACTGTGTTGTCATTTTAATTTTTATCATAGCTGGAGTATAATATTATGTGTTTTCTGAACACAGCTTCTTGTTGTTAGTAATTTATCTTCTGTGACTTAGAGAAATAGTCAGACAGTAAAATGTTTTCCTTTTCGCAGTAAGCACTTGACATTTGGCTTTTGCAATTTAGCCTGACTCTGTGTTTGAAATGAGTTTGAGATTTGATTTAAAGGTAATGTGTGACACTTTGATCTATAAATTGCATATTCTGTCACGTTTACATGATTGTTAAGATACAGTGAACACGATTGAATTATTAAAACACATGGCAAGTTTAAGGATAATAAAATAGATAAAAGGAACTTTGAAATACATATTACTGATCACACCATCTTACCTGGGTTAAGCTAAACTCAATATTTACACAGAAATGAGTATCGTGCTCAACGGTCTTGATGGCTATTGGCTTAGCGCTGTATAATTGATAACAACACTGATTGAATGCACGGAGAGACTTTGTACGACCGCCACATGGCAAACAAGGCATAGACCACGATAGCAAGTAGTCAGGTTGATCGATAATGACCGATAATTCATATCCTCGATTGCCGTTTTGTTGTCATAAAGCAAAATGAGAACAGCGGAATTACGGAGTAGTCTTGTTGTTTTTTTTAAATATTCATTGCTCACACTTTGCTTATGATCACGTAATTGATTACGGAAGTTGTTCATGTTAAAGCAACAGATTCTGTTTATTAATAATTATTATCTAGAAAATCTAAAATGTTTTTTTTTCTCAATGATCTAACGATTTTTTCTGGGTCTATTAATTTTAATTGCTTTGTAGACCCTGATTTAAACAAAATAATAAAACGACATCTATCTAAAACACTGCATTCACATTAAAGCTGCAGTTACGCAAAGCTGTAAAAAATCTAATAGGTTATGTTTCACTGAATGTTGTAATCATTCTGATTTTAGCTATACAGATCATGCTTCGCTTAAGCACGGCATTCAGGGGCATTATCTTTTAAAAACGGAAGGAGATGCCGTCTCTATTACGTTTGCATTGATGAACATGTTATGTTTATTTTTAATTCAGTGCATATTTATGACTGTATTTCCGAGTAAACTGTAAACTAAGTGCTTTTAACAATAAATAGGTTGCTGAAAATGTAATTTTTGAGTTAACTGTAATTTTAAATTGATAAGTTTAAACCTGTTCGTGCTGTGGTACAAATTACATCAAAAGTTAAAGCCGAGCGAATATGAGCAAATTTAAAGTGAAATATTACAATGATTTACAATTTAAATGCATTTAGATTCATTAAGGTACATTCAAATTGCTGCTTAAGAGAACCAAGCCGTTAAAGTGACCAGTATTTCTGTTTGTTTTTTTATATTTTACATTATGCCCTAACACCATGAAACCCCATATTAAATAAGTATTTCGAAATTTGGCTTAGAACTTGCACGACATTTTAGGTAAACTAAAAATGCGCAATATCTATAATGTATAAATTGCTTACCTTTTAGTTGCTCGTAGGTGACCGTTGTTTTAGAAACTATTGGAGATTATCTTGACTTGTTATCTTGAACATAGTTGTGGAATTCTGTCGCAATGTGTTGTATCTACCATCGCTTGTTTGCTAAAAATATTGACTGGTGCTCTAGTTCTTGGTAAAGTCTCCACGTACTTGTATACTCATATTTGCTTTGCAACACATTTTGGTTAATTGTAATAATGACGAATGTATAATCTGGATTAATTAAGGACATTAATAACTTAATAAGGGCTTTTTTTCAATAGCATTTGACACTTGCTCTCTACATCACGTACATTGTCAAGTATTATGAAAACAATTGTTCAAGTTACCGAACTGGATAATAAGCGTCCAGTTTTAAACGTTTAAGTAAACGGGATATCACTCGAACCTTCTATACTGAAATTCTGTGTCCATGATAACATAAAACGTTTATTTGGTAATAAGTTAACCAGTATGTAAGTTATTTTTGGTCAAAATATGTGAAGAGGGTTAATATGAACTCTAATGTTATAATCACAATAGATGTATTAAAACAGTGAAAGAGTAATCGTTATAATAATTTACAAATTATTAAAATATGGTATTAATAAAAAAAGGTAAAATATGCATATCAGGAATATACACACTCACAAAACACTGCCTCCCCACGCAGCGACAAAGAAGAGAAGAAAATAGTGCATATTGTTATAAGTATTTCAATTCAAATAAGACGATACAAACAATTAAAGAAAAAGAGAACCCTTGGGGTTACCGCATTGGAACGGTCTGTGGCAAAACAAAATGCCACTGGGGGATTTAAACCCGGTTCTAGGGTGCACCAACCTCACTCTTGCCCCAACAGGTTCCCATATCAACAAACAAGTACAAGTTGTCTTGGTGAAATAACTCCAACTCACCCATCAGCTTAACAATGTTGCATGCAAAAGCACCCAAACATAATAATTTATTTTTTGTCCAAATCTTTAAAAGCCGACTTTTTAACATGAGGATATCGTCGATTTTTATCATATTATCATGATTATAATCCGATGTAAGGGAACATGAAAAAACTGCAGCTATTATATAAAAATGCGATCAAAATTAGTCTTAATTTACAGATCGAAAATCCGCTCTTGACAATATTTACCTATATTCAAACATGACAACATTTGGATTCGGCCCTCTCGATTGCCATATCTAAAGAAAACGTCGTCTTTTGAACAATTTTCTACACATCTCGACTTGCGGGACTGATGCTTCCATTTTCATAGGTTAAGTATATAATGACATATCAGTTCAATAGTAATTTAAACTACTTTGCGCTTGGTTTTTCTAACGTCGCCATTTTGTCAAAAGGCAATTAAGTCAGTCAATCAGTTAACGACGGTATTTTCTCCTTCAAACACATATTTTCTTGCAGGTGGACAGAATATTAGATCTATTTCGACCTAAATTAATGTTTGATAACGATACGCAAACCTCACAACAAAATCAATTGCAACAGATGTTTCTGAAATAATTTGCATGAATTTAATAACGCTTCTTATTTGACAATATTTCAGTACAGCAACTGAAGATTCTTAAAAGCGAATTGTTACAAAAATGTGTTTTATTCATTATTAATTATTATATTAAGGGATCCATGTCAGTCTTGACATATTCCAATTCTAGTTACTCAAGTTTTGTATCGGATGAACACATTTTAATTAAAACTATTCAACGGAAAGCAAAACCCATTATTTTTTTAGATTTCTAATTTCACTAAACAAGAACGTCCCTTAATAACGAAATACTATTAGATGTTTTCTTACGTAAAAACAAAACTGATAAGAAACTCTACAGAGTGTTCAAGTGATTGCTCTCCTGGATGTAAGGTGTCTGGGTAACACGGATTGGGCTTAAAACACCAAGATAAATTACATGTTTTAAATCCTTTTAATAATTAAAATGATAAGACAAGCATGACATTACTTACAAAATGTATCTTTGTTTTAGCGACGTGTGTGGAGCGCCGTTTTGGGTTAATTATTATACGTCCATTAAGGTAACAAAACGTTTTTTTTTCTATATTTGCATTACAAAGACAACTCATCATGTTTATCAAATGTTGTGATAGCAAACTCTTCAGAGTTCTTTATTACAGAAAGGCAATCCTTAAATTTCGCAATCAATGCAATACATGTTACATTATCATCACTTCGTTTTTCAGTCCATTATACTTTATTTCCGCCATCCAAGTTACAATCAATGTTTTTATAATAAATCATAACAGACATGACAAGTACATGTGGTGTGAAAGACATCGGTAATTTCAACGAAGGTTATTGGAATATGGGGAATTAGGCATGAGGAAAGCAAGACGAGTAACTGTTTATTAACAACTGCTACTGTATTAAATGAATTGTGCGAGTGAGGCCCGACTACTAAATTGTATTACTATATATTGAACATGACAATCAGTACTGAACTTATTTGAAAACAGAACTGGTGATCTTTTTAAACACAAGCATGGGCATTAAAATTAAACGGAAATTGTTTTATTTAAAGTTGTCGTGCTTCATTTATTAATATGGCAGAATAAAATGTGTCTATATAATGCATTATAAATGAGACCAAAGAAAACAAGTACGTTAATAGTTGAAATAACCTTATGTAGTCATGGCTATATGGTAGTCATAATCTGTAAGTTATTCACATTTTAGTTATGGAAGTAGATATATGTAAGTGTAAGTTCTTTCCAAATTTAATAACAACAAAATGGTCTCAAAATTTCACAAAAGGCGCCTTTCCCGTGGTGTCTCCCATTTAAGTTCGATCAATATTCATTTACTTCTGGCTAATTTAAAATTCAAAGATTCATGCACGCTAATATAAGTGTCATTAGGCCAATAAATAAATTACAGCATATCGTTATTTTGGTCATTGTAATTAATCAGACCTATCTATGTATACTTACATTTAGGTTTTTCTTAATTATGAAAGACGTTTTCCTGTAACGATTCACAGCATTTCTCTTATCGCAGCATGAAATTGTTTGCGCCATTGTTTGAGAGAGAAATAGATGATATTGTATCTATCAGTTCTAAACTGAAAAATGTTTTACCGAGTGAGCTCTGAAATTAACGGCCCCAAGGCGGTAACCCTCGGGTTCTCACGTTCGTTTTTTTGTTTGAGACGTTTTGTTTTTTTTTTTTTAAACGGATTATTGTAGAACCATTCTCTCTTCTCATCTCTTTTTTTTTTGCTGTGACAGTGTCTGCTGGATGTGGTCATTCCTGATACGCATATATTACATAAGTTACGAGTGGCCTACATGTAGCCACAAGTTAAATAGATGATTCCGGAGATCAAGAGGGTAATTATTTTATTTCCATCGTGCAATGGAAAAAAAACGTTGAGTTTATTTTATACTTTTAATGCATATTGTTGATTGAGACAAAACATTTTCTTATACTAGCGCCAAAACGCGCGTTTATGAAGTTACGCCATGGCGTCATTTACCCTTTGAACCCGAAATGTTCTAATTCCGGAATATTATGTGGTATGGGTACCAACGAGAAAAATAGCAACAAAAAATGAAATTATTTACTTTTCGAATAATACGAACTTGACGGTAATTGTCAGTGTGGAGGGAAAAGGTGCGTGTTTCTCGTGCGATTAGGCTATTTAAGTGTTGGTTTTATCTGTGTACACCATTCGAGGCGTTTCTATTCAGCGGTAAACATGTCGGCACCCGCCCACCCGCCCTATAGGTTGTAAATAGTTTTTTGGATGGCTGTCAATGTTTAACAGAACTTTCAGAGAATAAATCCAAAAATGGGTGTAAATAAAGTGTTTATTTTTGTTTCAGGTGTTTCGAGTTTGGTGTTTTCTATTAGTCATAAACAATATACTTATTTATCATGTAAGAAATATGGATATTTTAAGGCCATTCACTAGTTTCAGGTTCGAGTGTTACTATTACATGAAGTTTTATCCAGATGTGTTGAAAGTTTTCCGTTCGTTTGCTTGACAGCTAAATAGCCAGAGCTACTGATGTCAGCTTTTCATTGGGACGGTTCGCACAGTACAGGCCCACTGATTCTACCTCTTTTTGGACAGTTTTTTAGCAACTTGCATTTGGACTATACAGACATTTGAAAAATTTAATGTATATTACCGCTGAATACAACGACCTAATCCGAGTTTTTGTTTGTGTTTTTTACGTATTATGAGATAAGTGAGATAAGAGTTAAAGTGAGTAAAGTAATTTCATATTTTAAAACAGTGGAATTTCCCTTTTATTACACCGATAAAATATTGAAAAGCATCAAATAGTCACAAACATATAATTCAGTTGTTCTGCAAATATTTGATTCAAAATAAAATTGCGGTTTTAAACAAAATATTAAAATCAAAATTAATATGCATGCCCTTATGATTATGTGACACTTTCAATTAATAAACAACAAAATTTAATACAGATTAATTTTTATAATGCTTATTTCTATGTGAGTTACATTTATGACAATTGAATTGAAAACTCGATCAAATGATTAAAATTAATCATGGAATGTAATCAGTAACTCTTGATGTGTGGATGTGTGGTTAATTTACTCCTACATAGGGGTGGTTCCATAAGCGGAACACAAGTCTTCATTATTCAATACCTTTAGCAAATGTTGCTTTATATCTGTTCAGAAGAAAGTAATATATTCATATCAGGAATCGCCCACTCACAAAACACAACCTCCCAATGCAGCGAAAAAGGAGATATATATATATATATATATATATATATATATATATATATATATATAGAGAGAGAGAGAGAGAGAGAGAGAGAGAGAGAGAGAGAGAGAGAGAGAGAGAGAGAGAGAGCATGTTTTTTATAAGTATGTCAATTCAAAAAGGACTCCACAAACAATTAACGAAGGTAATAAAACTGAGCATGGAAACCAGTCTCAAATCTCAAGCATCTCATTGGCTGAAATGGCGACTGGTCTCTAGCATCAGTTTGGCTGAAATGGCGACCAGTCTTTAAACTGAGAAATATTTTCTGAGATTTCTGTTACTTTTGATTTTTAAACGTTCTTGACTAAGCTTAAGTCTCATTTATAGAAAATGATATTGCCTGGGATCGAACCCGAACATTCACGTCGACAGCGCCTATCCCTGCAATTCCGACATAATTAAACACCTTTATTTACTACTCCCACTCGCACATATATTACATTTATCTACTGTCGTTACCCAGCTACTCACATTTGCACCTGTTATCGATTATCGTAGTCAGCTTCCCCACCGCCCGCATAATCACCCATGTATTGTATCTGCCATCTCATTTTCTGGTTTTATAATTTCAGCGTTGCATATTTGATGTTCGTTCGGGAGAAAGTGTCATATAGATGTGATATTTTGTACATTTTAGTTGTTTTATCATTTGAAAAGAACAGACAGTAACCTAATGTTTTTTAAGATTCATAATTGCCTTGGGTTCATTTATATATTTTTGACTATACACTGACATTTAATAAGCAGAATAGCTACTGTCCAGAATTACACCCAGTGCTGTGTTGCTTCTTATTACCATAGCAACAGGCACGAGAAACGCTCAGTGCTTCGGTACTCCTCAGCACAGCTTCGGGCATGTGGTTCAGTTGTAAGATACACCAGCATCCTCAAATTAAACAACACATTTCTTCATTTAAAAATTAATTTATTTTACATTAAATAATATATTCAACGGTTTCAAAAAACATGCATTGTTATTTCAACGTACCATATTTCCCATTACATATTTTTATCAAATATTTATCAAATAATCAATTATAGTAATGTAAATTGCTGCCAATGTGCAGATATCACATATAAATTACATAAATTTTGTACAAATTTTTGCGACCATATTTTGAAACAGCACACATTATTTCTTTCATAAATAGATGGGAAAGAACTATAGGAACAATGGGACATGACACATTTCAAAATTGATAATAAACACGGAACATTGTACACACTTGATGAACGGTTCTTTTGTAAACATATCGAAACATTGCTTATATGAAACAAGCAACAATTCAAATATATCAATTATAAAGCAAACATTAATTAAATAAAATAACTAGTTAATTACATGTAGAAACTAATTGCACAAGAATATAATGGTCAATGGTCAAAAGCACACATTACTATTATGCACAGAAAAAGAAACGCATATTGAAGATGCTCAGTTGTATATATCCCAAGCGAATTCTAAAGAAAAATACAGTATAATTATGTATTTTGGTGTCAGATGTCATATTAAACCATTGAATAAAAAACACAAAATCAAATATATGCATACATCCCTCCGAATTTTTGATTGCAATAACATCAACTAATCTGCGCAATGCAGAAAAACTTGGCCGATCTTATAGGCAGCGGTTGTGTTCAACCCACCGAGAAAATTTCTTATCAAAAGCTTTAAATTTTAGAAAATTCGAAGTAAGATGACTAAAAATGATGAATATTATGAACCGTATGGTAATTTATATTTAGAGGTTAGGGTATGTTGTATGATTGCAACTGTCGGTATATAGATAAAATGCATAGTTGCAAGAAAATATATATATTTTTTATACCGAAAAAGTAACATATCAGTTTTATTCGTTTTCTTTTCAGTTTAGTAAGTGAAAAGCATCACGATGTGCACGGCACTGCCCAGGATATCGCCCTATTTACAATATTAACATACGAATGTTCAACTATGAGAGCATCGCCCTTTGTTAATCAAAATAACTAACAAGGCAGCAAATCGGGTAGGTATAATAAAACCGTGATTTTGTTAAAAAAAGTTAATAAAACTTATAAAATATGATAGCTTCAAATAGTTTGGTATAATAATATAATGGCAAAATATTATCAGGAGCAAATCAAACAGAAAAGTGATATTAATATTAACATAGCACCATCTCCAACGTGTTCTAGCTGTACAGTTGAGAGACTGTATGAACAAAATATGACAAATTTATTTATAATCGGTTGTGCTTACTTAGTGGTTACGCAACAACAGTTGTTCCATGTATGTAGGTGTAAAACAAACCTCCATTAATAACAGCTCGATTCATTAATTGCATGTTTCAATATACTTAGAAAAAACAAAACGCGGTATTATATAACTCCACATTTTCGCACCCTTCCATAAAACAAAACGTAAAAAATAATGTTTCATTCACCATCACCAGATTTACAGATTTATATGAAAATATAAAGACAAGTTAAAAACGATTTAAATTTTCATTTCCAACCACTATTCACATTTTGTCAAATATACAGTGTCAGGTCTCTTTTTTGTTGAGCGTTATAATGTTTATAATACTAACTTAAAGGTATTCTGTATTTTGCAATGCTTCAACACTGAATCTTACTTTACAACAGTTACTTTTGACTGGTAAACCTACCATGTTGAAAAAAACATTTGTTTTATTTTATTTATCCAGATCATCAATCTGTTTTCTTTGTCATCATCAGGAAAAATTCTTTTAAATCATACATACAAAAGATTACAATGTCATACATTTGACTGAAATATATATATAACTATCGGATATAAACCACAGGTATGCAGAACATTTTGCCGGAAAAATGGTCATGGTTCATGTATGCGAAAACACATTGCGGGTCTATGTTTCACATGACATCTCGTTGTTTACACGTAAACATGATGTTCTTGAATTAATAAAAACATTAAAAAACAATCAAATTTACAGAGTAAAGCAATATAGGCTTAATTATCTAAAAATAGTTGATCTACTAAATTTTCAAATTATATCATATAATTTTTTTAAACTAAGTAACACAAAGACGAGATTATATCAATACACGATACACACGATATAGATACACACGATAACATGTAAAGATTAAACGAAAAAAAACCTATACAAATGATTTCACCTGTTTGACTTCATTTTTTCTAAAATATAACATTATAGTATTCACTGAGTGATATAGTCTACGAATCAGCACAACATAATATGGATAAAATAAGGTGACAACACCTACTTCATTAAGTGATATAGTCTTTGAATCAGAACAACATCGTATGGATACAGTATGGCAACCACACATACTTCAATGAGTGACATCGTCTATCAACACAACATAATATGGATAAAATAAAGCGACAACACCTACTTCATTAAGTGATATAGTCTATGAATCAGAACAACAAAATATGGATAAAATAAGGCGAGAACACCTACTTCATTGAGTGATAAAGTCTATGAATCAACACAACATAATATGGATACAATATGGCAACCACACCTACTTCACTGAGTGATATCGTCTATGAATCAACACAACATTATATGGATACAATATGGCAACCACACCTACTTCACTGAGTGATATCGTCTATGAATCAACACAACATAATATGGATACAATATGGCAACCACACCTTCTTCACTGAGTGACATCGTCTATGAATCAACACAACATAATATGGATACAATATGGCAACCACACCTACTTCACTGAGTGATATCGTCTATGAATCAACACAACATAATATGGATACAATATGGCAACCACACCTACTTCACTGAGTGATATCGTCTATGAATCAACACAACATAATATGGATACAATATGGCAACCACACCTACTTCACTGAGTGATATCGTTTATTAATCAACACAACATAATATGGATACAATATGGCAACCACACCTACTTCACTGAGTGATATCGTCTATGAATCAAAAAAACATAATATGGATACAATATGGCAACTACACCTACTTCACTGAGTGATATCATCTATGAATCAACACAACATACTATGGATACAATATGGCAACAACACCTACTTCATCGAGTAATAACTTCAAAAATAAACTTAAATTAGTTATTTGATAAAATGATATATTTGTACAGTAACAAGGTGAAATATATTGCCATAATACGGAGATATCATGTAATAAAAATGGATGTTTCCATTAATTGATATAGTTTTATATTTGTACAATAACACTGTAAAAAATATTGCCATAATATGGAGATATCATGTTAATGAAAATGGATATATCCATTTATTGATATCTGTACAATAACACTGGTAAATACATTGTCATAATGTGGAGATATCGATATCATGTTATGAAAATGGATATATACATTAATTGATAAAATGATATATCTATGCAATAACACTGTAAAATATATTGCCCTAATAAGATTGTATCATGTAATGAAAATGGATATATCCGTTAATTGATAAAATGATATCACAGTGAAATATATTGCCAAAATATGGTAATATCATATAGTGATAATGGATATATCCATTATTTGATAAATATGGAATATTATAACAGTATGGAATCTGCAAGTTATTATTTTTCGAGTTGGGTATGTAAACAATATCACGCGAGACCGAAGGTCGAGCATGATGTGGTTTACATACGCAACGAGAAATAATACGAACCTACAGACTGCATACTGTCATAATGTTCCTTTTATTGTTGACCCTGCTCGCTCAAAACAAATTTAAATAAACTAAACAACAAAATTTTAGTCAACAACATGGTTAACGAAATTATAGTAGAAATAACTAGAAATGTGTCCATAGGACACCGGTGCCCCCGCTATGCATCGTTTTCAGATACTAAAGTACAATGATGGGATTAATAGCATTTCAAAGACAGTGATGTTCGAGTTATTATAAGAATATGCATAAACTTGATGATCAAGTAAATTATTTGTATTTGTGGCACTGTTGTCTTCTCATTACGGAAATGTCTGTGAAGAAGTTGGTGGTAATGCAATGCAATGTCATAGTGAACATTTGTGCCAAGTTATTTTGAAATCCCTTCATTCATAAAGAAGTTATAGCCCGAACAAGTAAATTCAAGTTTTAGTAACTGTGACCTTGACCTTGGACTTACAGGCATGGGTAATGTACGCAACACACCGCCTTGTCATGGTGAACATTTGCGCCAAGTTATTTTGAAAACCCTCCATTAAAAACAAAGTTATAGCCCGGACAAGAAAATTCTATTTTTAGTAACAGTGACCTTGACCTTGGACCTACAGGCATGGACATGGTACACGACTCACGACCTTGTCATGGTGAACATTTCTGCTAAGTTATTTTGAAATTACTCTATTCCAAACGTAGTTACAACCCTGACAAGAAAATTCTATTTTAGTAACAGTGACCTTGACCTTGGACCTACAGGCATGGGCATGGTACGGGACACACCATCTTGTCATGATGAACATTTGTGTCAAGTTATTTTGAAATCAATCTATTCCTAACAAAGTTATAGCCCAGACAAGAGAATTCTATTTTTAGAAACAGTGACCTTGACCTTGGACCTTCAGGCTCTGGTATTGTGCGGACACACTGCCTTGTCATAGTGAACATTTGTGCAAAGTTATTTTGAAATCCCTCCATTCATAACAATTTAACAGTCCGGACAAGAGAATTCTATTTTTAGTAACAGCGACCTTGACCTTTGACCTACAGGCATGTGCATGTTACGCGACACATCGCCCTGTCATGGTGAACATTTGTGCCAAGTTATTTTGGAATCCCTCCATTCATAACAAAGTAACAGCCCGGACAAGAAAATTCTATTTTTAGTAACAGTGAACCTTCGACCTAAAGGCTTGGGTATGTACGTGACATACCGTCTTGATATGGTGAACAATTATACCAAGTTATTTAAAAATCCAATAAGAAATAACAAAGTTACAGAGCGGACAAGATTTTGCAAGAAAATTCTATTTTTAGTAACAGTGACCTTGACCTTGGACCTACAGGCATGGATATTGTCACGACACACCGCCTTGTTATGGTGAACATTTGTGCCAAGTTATTTTGAAATCCCTTCATTCCAAATGAAGTTAAGGGCAAAGTGTATATTTTTCTTAACACAAAATGTAAGTGAAAAAGGGGCATAATTTGAAAAATATTGGAAGCAGGGTTATGGGTCTTGTTGGTTATGATGTAGATTTTGATGGTGAAAGTATATTTCAAGTTTCAAGGCAGTATCTCAAGTAGTTTTAAAGTTATCGGCAAAATGCATATTTTGCTTAACACAAAATATAAGAAACAAGATATATTCCTTTTAAAACTAATGTAAATAGAAATAACAAAGGGCCATAACTTCTGAACGGAACATGTAAGAGCAAAACCCCACCTTTATGCACAACAACATATCAGGCCAAGCATTGTGGTAAAGTTTCATCAAATTCCCAGCAGAGGTGTAGGAGGAGTTGCGTTCACAAGATATATTCCTATTGAAACTAATGTAAATGGAATTATCAAAGGGCCATAACTTCTGAACGGAACATGTAAGAGCAAAACCCCACCTTTATGCACAACAACATATCAGGCCAAGCATTGTGGTAAAGTTTCATTAAATTCCCACCAGTATTGTAGGAGGAGTTGCGTTCACGAGATATACTCCTATTAAAACTAATGTAAATGGAAGTATCAAAGGGCCATAACTTCTGAACGGAACATGTAAGAGCGAAACCCCACCTTTATGCACAACAACACATCAGGCCAAGCATTGTGGTCAAGTTTCATTAAATTCCCACCAGTAGTGTAGGAGGAGTTGCGTGCACGCGATATACTCCTATTAAAACTAATGTAAATAGAAGTATCAAAGGGCCATAACTTCTGAACGGAACATGTAAGAGCGAAACCCCACCTTTAAGCACAACAACATATCAGGCCAAGCATTGTGGTCAAGTTTCATAAAATTCCCACCAGTAGTGTAAGAGGGGTTGCGTTCACGAGAATATCGGACGGACGGACGGACGGACGGACGGACGAACGGACGGACAGGAGCAACTGTTAATGCCAGTCGCCATTTCATGGCGGGGGCATAAAAATAGTAACGCGATAGTAAATTTATGAATACGTAGAAAATTTATGAATGGCGTAAAAATATCATAACCGATGTAAAACATCATATTTCGGAGTTCGGTATGTGCCGGAAAATTACGAAAACATAGTTATGACGTCACATAGAACACCGAAAGCTGCAAACTTGAGAATTGGAAAAAGACTGTCCAATAAGAAAATTCTAATCTGACGAGTTGTATTAATCTTGCGGAATAACGCTGCACTATGCTAAAATCATGCATAGGTAAATAATACAATGATAAATATGTATAATAACACAGTGAAATATATTGCCATAATCATGGTAGTATGATGATATCATTTTTTGATAATAGACACCGTAATCGGTCTATGTCTTGGGAAATTTATTAAAACTTAAAGATTTCGTGTCCAAAATTAAGGGATGAAAGCATATTGTTTCTAAAAAGTGTACCTGAGTATAGGGACTCTGAAAAATAGCAATGTTTTAAGTGTCCCAAAATGTAGGGCGGTAAATAGTAAATAATATCCTGAAAACTAATGGTGTTCTTATATTAACACTGTCTTAAGACTTAGAGTAACTACGATATAGCTATTATAATAGTATAAGTTCACTTATTCACTAAAAGTGTCTGAAGCGAAAAACCGCGTCTATGAGATTTATTGAGTTTAAATACCTTGACAGATATTATCTTAAGTAGAAATACGTTAGGTTTTGAAGAATGATTTTTAATTTAAGAATACAAGCATGCTATTTATGTATTTATTGTTATAACATCTTGTAATCATCAAATGATATCACCATAGCAACGACGGAACCTCAAACTTAAAGGTATAACTATTATCAGATAAAACCTTTAACAATAGGACTTCAACTCTTGGTTGTGTTTAATAAGTATTACTTCATTAACTCTGTGATTTAAAATAATGATACAAATGATATCACAGAATGCCTTCAATACAAAACGTGTGTGTAAGTTTAGATTATGAATCCCTTCTAGAGGATATCTCGCTATTCTTGTCAATGATAAACGATTTGTATAGGTATTGTCCTGTCATTTCAGTCAATCGATGACTACTGTTGCAAACATGGTTGGCAGTCGAATAGAAAAGCTGATTCAGAAGTTATTTTAGTTTCACGTGTAGGTGTGTAGTAAACTGAGTTGTTTTGTTAATTTAAAATGTTTATATTTCTAGTTTTCTGGTATCATGTCTTTGATGAGATTGTAACACGTCAAGTTGCTTTAACCCAAAGATAAGAGACCGACCAACATCATTTCCGATTGCCACTTCCGCAACACATAGGATGGTTTTCATACATAGCAGTTTGGGAATTAAGTGCTCTTGAACCAGTCTCTGAAAGAAAAAAGTGTGAATATGCAATTTACGAATTTTTGCAAGTTAAGATGTATCCACGAAACTTGTAATATATGTAATTTATAATGAAATTTAAAGGCATATATTTAAAAGTGAAAAATGAATTAAATGAAATATAAAAGAAACTAACAAACCTTCAAATAAATGATTATCAATATCGCTATTTTTAAATAGCAAGATACTGCTAGCGGGAGTAAACCAGGACCAGCACAGAGAGCTGTAATGCGGTTCCCGATCGCCATCATCTGTCAGAACTCAGGTCCAGTCTTCAGTCCTTGCATTGGTGTTTGCCCTTTTTTTCTTATTGTTTCGCGCCATCTCCTCCAATATGAAAAAAGATATTAAAACATAAGAAAACGACAAAATATGCAGCTATTGCAGGCAAATTTTGATTAAGCTTGTTTCTTGAGCGGTATTAGAAATGCATATTGCTGTTCACAATCCATGGAAATAACAACTTATTAATTAAGTTTGTTTTGTAATAAATTGATTGAAATAAAGAAGTAGATATATAGTATGTATCAGTTATCTTATGGTTAATAAGTAAACCAGTAGATATCTATTGATATCATTTATATATGATGTTAACACAAGTATATATCTATAGATATCAATAACAAGTAGAAAATCTCTTGATTTTATTTCATGCACTCCTAGTGTATTTACACGTGGTTTAAATTAAATAATACTACATGTAACGCCTAAGCCGTACTTCTACACTATCCCTTCAGATAGATCGAGGAATTTGATGACTATACACTCTGACACTGATTTGAGCAGCTTGTGAATTCTAGAGTTGGTATTCCTAAAAACGCACTCGTCACGTAAACCAAAGGGTTTCAGCTTTCTCTGAAATTATAAAAAGTTGTTCAATGTGCTGCGAGATCTACATAAATTTTACATACGGAGTGAATAATCAGGATTAATCCACCACGATGTCTCATTCCATTCTTACCGACAGATCTGGCTGTGTTGTCAGGAATAAAGTGTACTATGATACATGGTTTAACTACGTATTCGTTTCAACGAGAGTCTTTATTTTGACGAGAATGTGTTAATATTTAAGTATATAAAAACAAACAAGAAGTGATAACTTACGATTACAAACCTTCAAACAGTTAATGAATGTTAATAGTTTAACATACCAGAGTCACTAAGAAGTTCGTGAAAATACTAGTAGCATCGAATCATGGTTCTTCATATAGGGAAACCTTGACTGGTCATTGATATAGGTGATCAAGCCATTTTCTGTTTCTTGGTAAGAATTCTGGCTGGCTCCGTTTCTGTTGACATCAGAATCGCTAACATTTATATGCTTTCCAAGCGTAGTTCTTACATGTATATGCTTCCAAAGCGTGGTTCTTACATGTATATGCTTCCCAAGCGTGGTTCTTACATGTATATGCTTCCCAAGCGTGGTTTTTACATGTATATGCTTCCCAAGCGTGGTTCTTACATATGTATGCTTTCCAGGCGTGGTTCTTACATATGTATGCTTCCCAAGCATGGTTCTTACATATGTATGTTTCCCAAGCGTGGTTCTTACATGTGTTTGCTTCCCAAGCGTGGTTGTTGGCACACTGCATTCCTGTGTAATCATTATTGTTTTTGACGGACAACCGGCTTCAGTTCACAACCGACATTTTGTCCTGACATCAAAGCGTAAATGAATTATTTGATAAGCAATGGGAAATAACTCGCAGTATTTCAGTCCAACAAGAGCATAATAAATACTACCCGTGACTTGTGTTGAAATTCCGTCAGCGTTTTTCTTCTTTAAATAAATGTTTAAAACACGTAAAAATACTACAGTGTACTAATTTAAAAACAAAAGTGTACATAAAAACAATGTTTTAAGTTTTAAAGTAAAGCAACGACACGGTACGCCTGTTTGATCAGTATTTTACAATCCTGCTGGTAATTTGAGCAAAATATCTTGAACAGGAACTTCAGAATATCACGTTTCATTATGAACTGCGCAAGTGCACTTTAAAGTGAACTTAGGTATCTCACGATTCATTAAGAACTGCGCATGATAACCGCTAAGTGGACTTGAAAAAAATGATATTATTTTTTTAATATTAATTTAAAACCTACTCACCTGTCTGAAGAAAGTTGTCTTCGTTGATTAAGTCGATCGTGTAGTTTCACGCGCTTGGCCTGCTTCTCCGTTCATTTACCACAGCATAGATCATTGCTTATCTGTTGTTCAACCATAACATGAATCATGCGTTTGGCCTGCTAATCCGTTCTAGAACCACAGCAAAGATTACGTGCCTGGCCTGCTTATCTGTTGTTAAAACCACAAAATGAATTTCACGCCTGGCTCGCCTATCCGTTCTTGAACCACAGCACGAACTACTTGCCTGGCATTCTAATCCGTTCTTTAACCACAACATGAATCACGTGCCTGGCCTGCTTATCCGTTGTTGAGCAACAAATTATATATGAAACACGTGCCTGCTTATCCGTTTTTGAACCACAGCATGAATCACGTGCCTGGCCTGATTTTCCGTTCTTGAACCACTGCATGAATCACGTGTCTTGCCTGCGAATCCGTTCTTCAACAACAGCATGAATCACGTGCCTGTCCTGCTTATCTGTTCTTGAACCACAGCATGAATTACGTGCCTGGCCCACTAACCGTTCTTTAACAACAACATGAACCACGTGCCTGGCCTGATTATCCGTTGTTGAGCCACAATATGAATCACGGGCCTGGTCTGCCTATCCGTTCTTGAGCCACAATATGAATCACGGGCCTGGCCTGCCTATCCGTTGTTGAGCCACAATATGAATCACGGGCATGGCCTGCTTATCCGTTGTTGAGCCACAATATGAATCACGGGCCTGGTCTACCTATCCGTTGTTGAGCTACAACATGAACCACGTGCCTGGCCTGATTATCCGTTGTTGAGCCACAATATGAATCACGGACCTGGTCTGCCTATCCGTTCTTGAGCCACAATATGAATCACGGGCCTGGCCTGCCTATCCGTTGTTGAGCCACAATATGAATCACGGGCATGGCCTGCTTATCCGTTGTTGAGCCACAATATGAATCACGGGCCTGGTCTGCCTATCCGTTCTTTAACCACAATATGAATCACGTGCCTGGCCTGCTTATCCGTTGTTTAGCCACAATATGAATCACGGGCCTTGCCTGCCTATCCGTTTTTGAACCACAGCATGAATCGCGCGGCTGGCCTGCTTATTCTTTCTTGAACCACAACATGAATTACGTGCCTGGCCTGCTTATTCTTTCTTGAACCACAGCATGAATCACGCGACTGGCCTGCTTATTCTTTCTTGAACCACAGCATGAATCATGCGGCTTGCCTGCTTATTCTTTCTTGAACCACAGCATGACTCACTCGACTGGCCTGCTCATCCGTTCTTGAATCACAATTTGAATTACGCCCCTGGCCTGATTATTCTTTAACCACAGCATAAATCACGTGCCTGGTCTGCTTATCCGTTTTTCATCCACAGCATAAACCACATGCCTGGTCTCCTAAATATCCGTTCTTGAACCACTGCACGAATCATGTTCATGGCCTGCTTATCCGTTCTTAAAAAACAACATGAAACACGAGCGTTGCCTGCTTATCCGTTCATCAACTATAGCATGAATCACGTGACTGGCCTGCTTATCCGTTCTCAATCCCCAGCATGAAACTCGAGCCTGGCCTGCTTATCCGTTCCGCTTATCAACTGCATGAATCACGTGACTGGCCTGCTTATCCGTACTTCAACAACAGCATGAATCACGTGCCTGTCCTGCTTATCTGTTCTTGAACCACAGCATGAATTACGTGCCTGGCCCACTAACCGTTCTTTAACCACAACATGAACCACGTGCCTGGCCTGATTATCCGTTGTTGAGCCACAATATGAATCACGGACCTGGTCTGCCTATCCGTTGTTGAGCCATAATATGAATCACGGGCATGGCCTGCCTATCCGTTGTTGAGCCAAAATATGAATCACGGGCCTGGCCTGCTTATCCGTTGTTGAGCCACAATATGAATCACGGGCCTGGTTTTCCTATCCGTTGTTGAGCCACAACATGAACCACGTGCCTGGCCTGCTTATCCGTTGTTGAGCCACAATATGAATCACGGGCCTGGTCTGCCTATCCGTTCTTTAACCACAATATGAATCACGTGCCTGGCCTGCTTATCCGTTGTTGAGCCACAACATAAATCACAGGCCTGGCCTGCGTATCCGTTTTTTGAACCACAGCATGAATCGCGCGGCTGGCCTGCTTATTCTTTCTTGAACCACAGCATGAATTATGTGCCTGGCCTGCTTATTCTTTCTTGAACCACAACATGAATTACGTGCCTGGCCTGCTTATTCTTTCTTGAACCACAGCATGAATCACGCGACTGGCCTGCTTATTCTTTCTTGAACCACAGCATGAATCATGCACCTTGCCTGCTTATTCTTTCTTGAACCACAGCATGACTCACGCGACTGGCCTGCTCATCCGTTCTTGAATCACAATTTGAATTACGCCCCTGGCCTGATTATTCGTTAACCACAGCATAAATCACGTGCCTGGTCTGCATATCCGTTTTTCAACCACAGCATAAATCACATGCCTGGTCTGCTAAATATCCGTTCTTGAACCACTGCACGAATCATGTTCCTGGCCTGCTTATCCGTTCTTAAAAAACAACATGAAAAACGCGCATTGCTTGCTTATCCGTTCATCAACTATAGCATGAATCACGTGACTGGCCTGCTTATCCGTTCTTAATCCACAGCATGAAACATGAGCTTGGCCTGCTTATCCGTTCCGCTTATCAACTGCATGAATCACGTGACTGGAATGCTTATCCGTTCTTTATCCACGAAACACGTGTGTGGTCTGCTTATCCGTTCTTGAACCACAGCATAAACCACGTATCTGACCTGCTTATCCATTCTTGAACCACTGCATGAATCACGTGCATGGGCAGCTTATCCGTTCTTGAACGACAGCATGAATCATGTGCCTGGCCTATTTATCTATGTTTAGAGGTCGTCGTTTTCCTGAATAGGTAGTCTCATTTCCCAGCTTGTCGAACGCTTTAAGGAGAGGTTTTCTATTTGAAGGTGGCCCCTTTCATAAAACGGTAGTCTCATTTCCCAGGTTGTCGAACGCTTTAATGCTTTAATTAGATGTTCTATATTTAAAGGTGGTCGCTTTCAACAATCGGAAGTCTCTATTCGCAGCTTGTCTCACGTTTAAGGAGATGTTCTATATTAGAAGGTGGTCGCTTTCAACAATCGGAAATCTCTATTCGCAGCTTGTCTCACGCTTTAGGAAGATGTTCTCTATTTGAAGGTGGTCGCTTTCAACAATCGAAAGTCTCTATTGCAACTTGTCTAACACTTCATTAATAAGGAGTTGTTCTGTAATTGAAGGTGGTCGTTTTCGTTTATTTGTAGTCTCTATTCGCAGCTTGTCGAACGCTTTAAGGAGAGGTTCTCTATTTGAAGGTGGTCGCTTTCAACAATCGGAAGTCTCTATCAGCAGCTTGTCTCACGTTTTAAGGAGATATTCTCTATTTGAAGGTGGTCGCTTTTAACAATCGGAAGTCTCTATTCGCAGCTTGTCTCACGTTTTAAAGAGATGTTCTCTATTTGAAGGTGGTCGCTTTCAACAATCGGAAGTCTCTACTCGCAGCTTGTCTAACACTTTATTAATAAGGAGTTGTTCTGTAGTTGAAGGAGGTCGTTTTCATAAATTTTTAGTCTCTATTCGCAGGTTGCTGAACACTTTAATGAGAGGTCCTATATTTGAAGGTGACCTCTTTCATTATTAGGTAGTTTCTATTCGCAGCTTGTCGAACGCTATAATAAGGTGTTCAATGTTTGGAGGTCGTCGTTTTCATTAATAGGTCGTCTCATTTCCCAGCTTGTCTAACGCTTTAATAAGATGTTGAACTTCTCTATTTGAAGGTGGCCGTTTTTGTTAGTCGAAAGTTCATATTTTCAGCATGTCAAACGCTTTAATCATATGTCCCCTATTTAAAGGTGGTCGTTTAGTTAAAAATAAGTTACTTTTCGCAGCTTGTCGAACGCTTTAATCGGATGTTCTCTATTTGAAGGTGGTCCCTTTCAACAAGCGGAAGTCTCTATTTGCAGCTTGTCTCACGTTTTAAGATGTTCTCTATAAAATTTTGAAGGTTGTCACTTTCAACAATCGGAAATCTCTATTCGCAGCTTGTCTCACGTTTTAGGATGTTCTCTTTTTGAAGGTGGTCGCTTTCAACAATCGGAAGTCTCTATTCGCAGCTTGTCTCACGTTTTCTTTGTGTGTTTTCTCTTGCTATAAATCACGGGTCCTTTTAAGTTTTATTAGAATAAAAACAGAATTCGGTCTGTCAATGAACTGTGCATTTGGCAAGATATAAATGGTTCGCAGGTGGGTAGTCCTTAATCAGGAGTGGTCTCTGTCCTGAGGTTGAATTTAATGGGGTCGACAGTTGTTCGCAAAAGTAATCCTATCTGATGACTTACTTGAAATGTCCGTTAATTTGGCACTGTTCCAGCTCTTACAATTACTGTAGAAATGTATACATGTATCTTTCACAAAACGGTGACTAACGTTAAAATAAACGAGCTCCATGAAGAGATATTCCCTGACAAATGGTCTTTGCTAATAGGTTCAAAATCACAGAATTATCCGTTTGTATAAGTATTTTTTTTTTAAATAAAATTGTATAAAGATGATTTCTATTATAACATAAATTTTAACACGTGTCGTCTGATGATTAAAAATGCTATAAAAATGCTATAATAAATTTTAATACTTTCGCTGTCCCGTGTAATTGTTAATAGTTCAACGCTGGTTGTTCACAGTATCATCAGTAAATTTACTTGTATTACATTTTACTTGACAGTTTTGAATATAAACTCTGAGTGTCCGTAAACATTAGATCCATCTCGGATTACTGTAAACGTCTCTGACTTCCTGAGCTCTTGTATCACTGTTTTATAATCAGACTCTGGTGTCACTGTACAGAGATACAACCGTACAGTGACTGACTGTCCCAGCCTACTGAGAGTCTTAGTCAGATCTCGGAGACAGGAGCTTGCCATTGATACTTTGTGTAGAAGCAATGTACTCAAGTTTTGTCATTTCGTTAGACAACCTGATACTTCTCTCACCGAGATCTGTGAAACGTATATATAGCTGTTCCAGCCGTAGTAGTGCCGGAAGGATTGTTATTATACTTGATAAGGCAACATGATCAAGCCTAGTAAGCCAAAGTGTCTTTAAGTGTTGAGCAGCTTGTAGGCTCGTAAAGCAGTTGTTTTGTCACACTTGAAGATAGTTCTCCTATCAAGCACTCTTCCAGATGTTCAGCGTTCACGTGTAGCTGTGATACGGGCACTCTGTCCAGACCAAAGTACTGTAAGTTAACATGTCGGGACATGTCTAACACAACACCACGACACACCTTGTGATCACTGCAGACGATATTCTCCATGTAGATCTCTGTCATTGTCACCCGTGATGTGATGAATGATGTTACTTTATTCAGCTGGTTGTGTGTGAGACTGAGACTGGTGAGACGGAGAGCTTGTAATAATGGCATGCTGAGAATGGTCTCTTCACATCTCTCTGATAACACTGTTATTTCATTATAATATATACCCTGTTTAAAATTCGCATAGCTTAATGACAAACATCGTAATGTATTCATCGACTGTGTAAGAAGCTGCTCCACATCCGGTTGCCTAGCAACAGCCCATAGTAACAGCTTGTCCAGGGAGTGAATATTATGTAGATCCAGCGTCTCAAGAATCTGTGTGACTTCCGCTGTAGTCTGGCATCGCTGTATGGATAGAGATTTCAAACTACCGTGGTTATCATGTATAATTGTTTGTAAAGCTGACATATATTCTTCATGATTTGTTGTCTTCATCAATCAGAATGTCCTCTAATGGTAAAGGTTCAAATTCTTCTCCGCACACCCCCATTTCCCTGGTACAGTCTTTTTGTAGCGTTTGATATTTTAATAAAATATCATAGTTAGAATCGCCTGGTTTTGTATTGTTTTTGCTCTGTAATTACACGTAATTTCTTCCGATGATACAACGTCCTTTATCTTGTGCGATATCTCGCTATACGCTTGTGGTCTGAATCCGCTTAGAAATATCAAAACATTTGAAACTTCCAGAATTGTCGACAGCGACGCACACTTTTGGAGAATAATTTCTTGAACCTTTGTTCTGCCTGCGGTAGTAGATTCCATGTTGGCCTGAATGTAGAATGCTGCGAAAAATTCTTGCAACGATTTATGCAAAAAAGAAACATTGCTTATTTTCTGTGAAACAGGGCCATATACTTTATTTTGCGACAAGAGTCCGAGCTTCAAGCAATAATCTAATTCTTCTGGTTCCAGGTATTTTCTCACGAATGTGACGTCAAGTACCAGACGCTGTATGTTTTCTACGTCAAACAGTGCAAAGAACGCTAACTCGCCGAGTTTAAACAACAAAGACAGATGTTGCATACAGTATGGTTTCTCCAACATACAGTTTGGAACGCTTATTTCACGGCCTGCTTGAAGGTATACTAGGGTGGATCCTGACTGAATTTTCATCGTTCCCCTGTTCAGTGTGAGTTCTACTATGTTTGTGAATATTTCGCATTTTGTTTCCCCAATCTTCTTACCGTCGAACCATAAGCACACACACTGTAAATAAATGAATGGGACATGTTGGACTTCACCGAGTTTAATTAACGAAATTGCCCGATTAAAATCTTCTACGGTTTTCTTGGATTTGTCCACGGATTTCTTGTTAAGCAAATTGACGGCATTTATAACCAGCTGGTTTGTTGCAGTTTTGTCGAGAATGTTAATTTCAACATGTCTGTCAATCTGCATTCCTGACGGTCGTATAACGTCGAATTTCCATGGACGCAATGTTGTAAGGATTGTCCAGTTGCTACGGGCCTTTCTATGAGGAACGTCATCGTCTTTATGGGGTCTTTTGCAGGAACTTGGATGCGACCACTCATCCATGCCCTCTAAAATAATCAGGCATGGTCTCTCAGCTAAAATCTCATCAAGCAGCTCGCGGTCGTAGCGTCTTCGTAGATTGTCGTTGAGTGAGGCTACAATTAATTCGTCTAAATCACAGATCGCGGTATCCATATCCCTCAAAGTAACCAGGAACAGAAAGTCGAATCTCTTTGTGGCAGCTAAATCTGGCTTGAATTGTTTGGATAGCGACGTAAACGCCTTGTGAGCTTGGCACCAAAGCATGCAGATATATTTGCTAAAACATGTCTTACCGATACCAGCGTCTGCGGTGACATATATATTTTTGTACGTGCTTCCGTCTTCTTGAATAAACAGTTCTCGGAGAGAAGTTAGCGGTGTCCTGGTTGGGTTACCGAACGGACGCCGAATATCAACCGCTGTCAATGGTGGTCGGACATAAAACTCCTCCACCGGAACTACGTCATCCTCCACTAATGGAGACACCGGGATTGTACTGTACCGATCTCGGTAAAAGTCTATCAGGTCTCTCTGCACTCCTGAAGTTAAAACCAAATGATTGTTTGTAAATTTTCTTTATCTATAAATGTTTTGTTACAAATGTTTTAATTGTTCCATTTTTCGTGTTTGTCAGGTGTATTGTACAGATAATGAAATATCACTCTTATAAAAGGTCCACCAGTATAAATGTTATTATTACATAGAATCATGCCAAACTCGGCAAAACAACGCTCTAGTTACAATATGTCACTTTACTTGTTATAAGCAGGTTAGCACACTGCAACACAATGCACCACATGAACACGACCAGTCTGTTTTGTGTTTATCTGACATATCAAATTCGTATTTTAACAAAAACGTATAATTGCGTTAACATACGCGAGGCCGTTGTTTATCAGACCTGTAGGCGTCCATTTTCAACCATAACTAATGATGGATAAGTAAACAGTCACGCGATTCTCTGTTTACAAAACCAAGGATGATCTCACTGCAGATACGGACGAATTAAATAATTTTCCACTAATCAGAACTCACCAAAAGAAATGAAATATAAAACATTGAAATATGCATATCCGGTATAGCCAAACAAAACACAGCCTACCCATGCAGCGAAAAAGAAGTGAGGAAGTGAAAGCAAGTTTGTTATAAGTATGTCAATTCAAATAAGACGCCACAAACAATTAACGAAAAAGAGAACCCTTGGGGATACCGCCTTGGAACGGTCATAGGCAAAACAAAACAAAACCAAATTTTATGATTTTATGTTTTTGTTTGTCACGTGACTGTCTAGTTATTGATGAATAAATAAAATTCAAACTGTTATGAAGTTGATACTGTATACTTCAAAGAAATTTACTTTTACTTTCGAGTTTAGCAACATAAAATAGAAATATAAAATTAACCAAAGTAGAACCTTTCTATAAAGCCGGTCAATTTTCTGTATTTATTTTCTGATTTTTTTTTTCAGTTTCGATCTTTTTGTCTTAACGCCTCGCAAGCTAAACCGGAACAACGTAAAAGTATCACAAGTATGCACTTAAGTATTGAAAGGAGATGAAACTTCGACATGTGCATAACAAAATGTAGTTAAGATCATAAAACTTTAGTAATCAATATAAAATCGTACGCCGAATACATGTACATCATTAACAACAATTATTATACATCTAAACTCGCTCTATAAGTTGTACGAGTCAGGGTCGTAGGAAGCGGAGAGGGTGGGGGGGGGGGGGCTGTCAAGGACTATTAGGCATAGAAATGGTATTAAGACCGGTAAACTACGCATTTCTCAACTCTGGCTGATCTTTTCTCTTGTTTCGGTATGGTTCACCATTGTACGAAACAACGATGGTACGATGGTGAAACAACGATGGCAAGATGGTGAAACATCGATGGCACGAAAGTGAAACAACGATGATACGGTGATGAACACGTGATTTTACATCGCGTTTTACCATCGTACCTTCGTGCCATCTTGGTTTTACTATCGTGTTTTCGCGTTTTCATCATCGTGTCATCGTACCATCGTGATTTCACCATCGTACCATCGCGATAAAGGGAGAGAAAAAATTAAGTTTGTCCATACGGAACACCGTAATTACATGTTGACGTCACGCGTTATGTGCCTTGTGAGCTTGCGCGACGTCCTCACATGTTTCATTCGTTTTTAACTTACGTGATTGCTCCTGTCCCATGTCTATAGTTGTCCGGATTCTGTTGCAGTGTTAAAGTTGAATAACCCTTGTTTGGCAGTGGAAGTCTGAAAGAGTGAAACCGTCTTATATTCAGTACATCACGGAGTAAAGATCCGTTCCCAAGGTTATGAAGCTGGGCATGGAAACCAGTCTTAAATCTCAAGCATTTGATTGGCTGAAATGGCGACCAGCCGCCAGTTCAGCCAATCAGATGCTTGAGATTTGAGAGACTGGTTTCCATTCTCAGTTTTATAACATTGGGCACCGATCTGGATTATGTTAGAATTGTGTTTTAGAAAGTTGATATCATTCATCAAAATGAAATAAATTTCCTATCTTCAAAAGCAGCCGGGAATATATCTTTTTGAATTACAGAAATTTAATGACTAGAAATGAATTGTCTTGCAAATTAAAAAAATGACGTTTCATATTCAATACGATGTTGAAAGATATTCTCCAGTTTCAAGAGACGCAAAGGTTGCTCATTATAAAAAATTGTGGTAAATACATGACGTATTCTTTACCTAAACAGAAAAAAATGACGAGATCACTTAGTAAGTTTCCTTTTTTATTTTTATCGATTTTGAATCGACATCCGAGAAACTAGCCGTAGAAATAAGCACTTAAAACACAAGATACGATTGAAAGCTTAATAATCATGTTTATTGATATTTTATTATTATGTTAATATATAATCTATATAGTTTCCAATTAAATATCCATGCCACTTTCATCACTGAGTTTCTTGTTTCATAAATTAATGCCACCTTTATATTAAGTAAGAATTAGTTTACATGTAAATATTCATGGCACTATCATAAATGATAGTTTTCCTATTTAAAATATTCACGAAGCCATACAAATTTATATAGATCTGTTTTAATTTAAATATTAATGCCGCTATCATTATTTATATATTTTTATTTAAATATTCATGACGCTGCAATAAATGATGTATTTTAAATTAAATATATCGCCCCTATCTTACGCCGCTATTTTATTTCATGTATTTTAATTTAAGGTGAACCGCGACACTGCGAATTTTTGAATGTCTTTATAAAATTTGGTATCAAATAGTTGTTTAGATATTTACCTTCAAAGTTAGCTATTATCGCCAATTTTCTGCAGTGACGTCAACAACGCTCGCCGAACACTTTTTCGGCTGAAAATTGGGGTTTCTAATTTCATTTATTCTTTCACTGATGAATTGGCGCTGAAAATACATTTTCGGTGATATTCCGAAGAATTAACATAATGTGACCAGGTTTGACAACGTTTTGTACCGTTAAACCCCGTTTTTGCGTTAAAAATGACGTCGAGGTTTGCCTTTTTTTCTGTCGACTTTTTCAAAGTTGTAAAAAATTCTCAAATTCTCAAACTAAATTTTTTGATTTTTTTTGCTTAAAAAGTCTGAAAAAAGCAATTCCAATTGAATAAGCGAATATTTGGGGGTCGCCGACTTCGATAATGCGCCATGGCCGTTTCCAGCACCCCTTCCTTAAAAAAAAAAAAAAAAAAAAAAACGTGTAAAGAAAATTGACGTCTCTGTAAATTTATGACTCTTTACACTAATTCAACAATATTACAGCAACTAGAATGACTTATGGTAATTTAAGAAGAACGAAAAAAAAAAACAAAACATGTTTTTACACAATATGCGCTGCTTTAAGGGCAGGCAAATTCGCACGATAATTTCACAAATTTTGGAGTTTTTCATTGTAAAGAAACGTTCCCTCTGGTGTTATTTTGTCATCGTGCCTTACATATGTTGCACAATTACTTTAAAGTAATATTATTAAACTCGCTTTTTGGCTAAATCCTCGTCATAAGGCTAACTGCTATGAGAAACCTCGGGAGATACTGTCATATCATTATATTTTACGTGTGTCTAATTTTCGCGTAATTCGCACTGTAAAACGTGCGCGAAATGAAAGTGCAGTGAAATTTAACCATGTGTTAGCTTATCATGAATGCTTCTGAATGTAATATACATGTAACTGTGCAACTTTATGGCACCGCAATGGCTTATGCGCGAAAACTGGTCCCCGAGAAATAAAATGCTACTACAGAAATAAAATACTAGAATGTTGTGTTCCGCGGAACACATGTGTCGCCTGCTTGCAAACAGTTGAAATGTGTGCCTATGTTTAATCATATATAATAAAAATATTTTATTTAAGTTGATTTCAATACTACACCACAGAACAAATGTGTCATCTAAATTGCATTTAAAAAGGGAATGACTAAAATAATGATGAAACCTCAGCAATCATCTTAAAAAATTGGTTTGTACACGCAGATGAGTTATTCAAGGTATAAAGTGAATTGAACACGCTGATGAGTTATTCAAAGTATTAAGTGAATTGAACAAGTACTTTCCATTTTACAGGCAACACTAAGTTTCATGTTAAAGTTGCATTTGAAAGGGACATAACTCAAATTATATTGAAACAGGAATTATAATTTTTGTTGTCGTCGATGGCACGTTTCATGTTGATGATACAATCCAAGCATTAAATGAATAGGACAAGTACTTTCAAATTATATGCAACATTAAGTTTCCTGGATATTTGCATTAGAAAAAATAGTCAAACAGGAGTTATAATTCTTGTTGTAACCAATGTTGTTGTTGTTCATGAAGATGATAATATTCGAAAGAGTGAATAGGACAATTGTTCTTCAATATGATGCTGTTCGTGAAGATGATTTATTTTGAATATTAAGTGAATAGGACAATTACTTTCAAAGTTATAGGCAACATTAAGTTTCAGGTTAAAGTTGCATTTTAAAGGGGCATAACCCAAAAATATTGAAACTGGAGTTATCATTCTTGTCGTTACAGATGTCACTGTTCATGCTGTGATGATAAATTCCAAGTGTGAAGTGAATAAGACAAGTACTTTTAAAGTTATAGGCAACATTAAGTTTAAGGTTAAAGTTGGGGGACTACCGGACGACGGTACCGACGACGACGACGAAAAGGATGACGACGACGCCGCCGGACAATAGGATCCCTATGTGTCTACCTGCTATCGCAGGCGACACAAAAAAGAGCAAAACTTGTCTTTGTACATGCAATTGTATTTGCTTCTTTTAGCTCGATGAACATTACGACTGACTCGTTATGAAAAGTTTGATGCCGCAAATCAAATTTATTGACACACTAGGTATTTTCCGGGCAGATGAAAACCAGTCTATAACCAATATGTGTAAAACTTTTACAACTAATTCATATTAGGCGAAATCTCAATTAATTAAGGGAAATAATGCAATGTTCAATTATTGCATTACAGTAGCTTCTGTTATAATACAAAACAAATATCACAGGACAACACAGACTGCGGTCTATATTCAATTTTTTTGCAGTGTTGTAAATTTTAATTTTTAAATTTTACTTAACGCCTTTTTCCTTATGGACGAACAGTGTAGGTTCCGAAGGATCTACACTGTTCGCTTTTTTTGATATTAAGGTTATTATTTGTCATCCCTTTAACTTTTTACAAGAAAAAATAAGGCCGTTAGCTAACTAGAATTGATAGATATTCCTTTTATGGATCTGCTGGTGCTACGAAATATATATTTTAATTATTTTGGGCGTCACCGCGCACAAATTTAGGCGCTACAGTATAACTATTACGTGCATAGACTAACGATTTCAACAGTTTTAATCAAATGTCTATAACTACACGGAAATATTGTGCGTTTCTTGAGTAATTAAGAACACTATTAAATAAATTTAGCACACCTTTGCGAAAATGCTTTGACAATATAAGAAAAAACAGCAGACTTTATGAAACTGTAAGTATAACATCGAAATATTTGATAATTATAAGTGTAACGTCCGAATGGAAATAATTGACGTAAGTATTATACGCATTTTGGAATGTTCGTGTTAGTAACGTTTCAAAAGATATTTCTGACAAATTAAAATCGATTAGATGTCATTTTCATATGATAATTCAATTCAACTTCTTCCGTGGTGTCTTTTGACGAAGTTTTTAATTATTAATGAACTATTTGTTTCTCTAAAATTTCCAAAAATAACGTATTTTTTCAAAAGGGGATAGGGTACTTAAAATGGTAATAGCACAATAACTAAGCCGGTGACCCCCAAATTTTATTCGCTTATTCAATTGGAATTGTTTTTTTTTTCAAACTTTTTAAACAAAAAAATCAAAAATTAAATTCGGGAATTTTTCACAATTTTGAAAAAGTCGACAGAAAAAGGCAAAACTCGGCATACCGTTTAACGCAAAAACGGCGTTTAATGGTATAGATCTACAACGTTGTCAAATCTGGTCACATTATGTTAAATCTTATATCACCGGAAAGGTATTTTCAGCGCAAATTCATCAGTGAAAGAATAAATAAAATTTGAAACATCAATGTTCAGCAAGCCCCGAAAAAATGTTCGGCGAGCGTCGTTGACGTCACCTCAGAAAACTGATGTTGATAGCTAACTTTAAAGGTTAATACCTAACAACTGTTTGATTAATCGAAAAACGGTTTGCGGATTCATGCTGGAATCATCGTCAAAAATACCATATCAAATTTCATAAAGAAATTCTAAAATTCGCAGTGTCGCGTTCCACCTTAAATGTTTATTCCGATATATAACACTTGATAGATTTTAAATTTAATTTAATTTACCACACACCTTTCGATGTGGGAGTGTAATAACACCCGTTATATACTTTTGATTAGTTATATATCGTAGCCGAATCACTATTCATCCGCGTTTTCGGCGATCGAAACAAATTTATGAAAATGACTTACGTTTACCATCTGACCACTTCAGACAAGCAATCAACGTCTATAAGGAACTTATTGATAATATTCACAGAAAATATAACTTTCTAACATCTTGTTTACTCCGTAAGATAGCAATCCGCCGAACGTTTATGATGAAAATTCAACAACAACATCAAGCCATTTTCATTTCGTTTAAATCGAAAACAAAATGACCCAGACGCTGACATAGTTTCCAGAACATCGTTGGTGTGATCTTACAACATCCCCGAAACAAAATAAAAACACTAGTAACACATTTTCAATCAAAGTTATGAGTTTAAATCCAGAATATTTCAATGTTGTCATACACCGCTATGAAAGTTTCCACAAATGACGTCATGCAGTAGATCGATTTATTTAATTAAACACAACTTCAGAAGCCTATAACTGGTAGATTCTTTTGTCTAGACTCTAGCGCAGTTAATTTTTTTTTATTTTTTGGCAAACGGGGAAACGGTAGGATAAATTCTTTGGAGACTATCTTATTATGTATCACCCGATACGACCGAATTACACACGTTTTAATTTCACTGAAGATACAAGGCGATAGAAGGGACAATTAATGGATTTTGTTTGTTTTTTTCAGGGTATGTGATAAATATAATACATCATTCGTGTTCATTTTATACTGAAATTATTAAACTCGTCATCTAAATCGATATAAAACTCGGCAAAGCCTCTTTTTGTACCGATTTATACGACTCGTTTAATAATTTCAGTATAAAATGATTACTCATCTTGTATCCTCTATGTTCATGCCGGTATCATATTTGATAGATTTTCGTTTTCAAATATTCACGCTTCTTTAAAAATGATAGATTGTAGATGATTTATAAAAAAATATTCTCTATCGCCGCTATCATAATTGATATATTGTATATTTTAAAAATTAACACAGCTATTTTAATTTATATATTTCAATTTTCATTGCACTAAAAGACTAAAACATTTACATTTAAAATTCTCGCCGTTACAATGTATCATAATTGATAGATTATCCATTTATAATATTTAAGCCACAAACATACTCGATAAAGGATTTTCTATTAACAATATTTAGGCCGCAATCATTATTAATAGATTTTGCATTTTATAATATTCACGCCACAAACATTCAGTACTTGATACAAGATGTTCTATTAACAATAATTAGGCCGCTATCATTAGTCATAGATTTTCGTTTTCAAATATTCACGCTTCTTTATTATTGATCGATATTTTATTTAAAATATTCTCGTCGCTATCATAACTGATAGATTTTCTATCGTAAAAATTCACGCCGCTATTATAATTTATAAATTTTAATTTAAATATTCATGCTGCTTTTTTTTTAAATTTAAACAATGTCATGATCGCATCGGTGAGTCACATTATTGTAAAATTTCTATTTAATAAACACGTTCTCTATTGATATATTATCTATTTAAATATTTATGCTGCTATCATACATGTACTGTAGTAAATTTGATTAATGTTCTGTTTCAATATTCATGCAACTTTCATACTTGGTAGATTTTATATTTAAATATGCATGCTTCTATACATTGACATTTTATAGCTTTTTGATGTAAATATTTATACTACTCTCATAAATAACATTGTTTCTATTAAGATTATTAATGCCATTTTCATGTGTGATATATTTAAATTTATTAAATGTGTGATATGTTTAAATTTATTAAATTTAATCACAACAACTTTTTACGTATGTCTGGTAAAGTTGAATGGTCAAGGATCTGTTCCGTTATTGTACAATGTATATTTATTATATCTTCTTAGTTTCGTAATGATTTGATAAAAGAATAGAAACAAGGTACTTATTAATAAGTTCCCCGTTTGTTCGCGGCTTCTTATAGTGTAGACTTGAGTCCAAGATTAAAAACCTGATATGGAATACCAGGCTCAAATCTAAAGCATCTGAATGGTTCAAATGGAGACGATTGAATTCGGCCAATCAGATGAGATTTTAGACTGGTCTTAAGACGGTCTCGGATGTAATAAATCTGATTGGTTAAAATTCTCCATGCGCAGTCTTCGAACTGACCAATGGAAAGTTAGAAACTTTTCCTGCACACAAAGCTAAACTTCAAACGCAATCTGATTGGATAAAATAAAATAAGTCTTCACACTGGCAAATGAAAAGCTAGAAATCAGGATCAAACTGTTCTATAAACTTTAAGATTAACTCAGTTCCACATTGGTGGGTGCACAAAGCAATACATCAAAATAACTTTGCTCATGAATAAAACGAATTACCCTTTCGCCAAATTTGTTAAGTGTACTATAGACAGAAAAAAATATTTCTGAGGTTTTTTTAAGCATTAACGTGTTATTTGTCACCAAGATTTTAAGGCAAAAAATTTCAAGTTTTTATGGAATGATAAGTTAAGAACATAATAATTTATTATGTTTGGAGATACGTTTTTTTTTCCTATAGTTCGATAGTTTTATCTTATATATCAAAAGGAAATAAATCCATTAAATTTGCATGCTCAAATTGAGTTGAGGATAAAAAAACGTACATAATCACGAGCCGCCTGAAAAGACAAGTCAACACATCGAGGGTTTATAACAAAACAATTATATCGACTCAATATTTCTATATATTATGTTAGAATAGTTTTGCATTCCGCCATCGACGTGCTGTTTTAAATTTTGTTTCCTTCAGTGTTCGTCCATTATTTTATGATGCTGTTAAAATAGTATTTTTCACACTGTACAGTCATGTCCGAGCAAAATATCGCATGGTAGTTATTTTAATAAATAATAAGATATGCCTAGACATATATGCAAAACAGTGGCGGATCTAGCAGGGGTACGGGGTGGTTCGAGGTTAGAAATTTGTGGGTGCCAATCACTATGACTGGTTAACTGAAAGAAACCGAAAACCATTTGGATGCTGGCTTGTTTAATTTGGCGACAACAAAAGCGGCCTCTGTGGTGGTCTGCGTGTCAAAACTTGGACTTGCATCTTGCGCGCTCTCAATTAAAACCTGTGTATTGCCTATAAACAACTTCGCGCTCTTGCACACTTGCTACTGTAGGTAGCCAATCAACTGTTAATCAAAACAGGAAATTGTTAATAAATAGAAAACTTAGTATTACATGATTCCTGTGTCTGCTTATCTCTCGTCAGGGGCATTTAATAAATCACAGAAAAAGTGACCTTTTGCAATCGACTTTACTGTCTGCGCTATAAAATTATACATTAATTCATATGATATATTCGCAATACAAGAAATAAATAAAGTTTGAATGTAAAAAGTATACATGCGTTTCGAGTTTTTGCCCCTGACGACGAATTATCAACGAGAAATGTTTTTCCTTATTGTTTCAAAATTAAGGACGAGATTACTTGATTAAAATACTTCTTATACACTAATTCAAAATGTTTAGCAAGTTTTAAGTTTATGTTAACAAGAGGTTTTATTAATTCTGACAATTTTGACCTGACTATCATTAAAGCTGAGCGGATTAATTGCCGAATTTCCTGATACCTAGTGCGGAAGATTCTAAATAGTTTATGGTAGTGGATCTGTTCAAAATACATGAACAACTTAAGTAACCGTCTTATTTCTTTACTTCTATAATGATTTTCAACGTTAGACACATAAAACAGTGAATATTACCAACATTAAAAGTGTATATATGTTATGTATTAGCTCAGTTACAAATAAAAGCTTTTAAAATTATGATTCGCCGTGTTGAACCCCCCTTGCCGAAATCCTGGATCCGCCCCTGCAAAAAATTAAATAATCAACAGAAAATGAAACTTTTTTATTAACTACTTTATACGTACCTTTACAAATACATTTCCCGCTGTCCTATAATATTGAACATCCTTCCATCTCAATAACAACGAATTAAAACACAGAGTTCGAGGTTCATTTCGTATCAGATTTGTTCACAGTTTCACACAGCATCCAACGAAAACACTATAACTTAACAACGTATACTATCCTACACTTTTAACCAAAGAATCTTATCACCCAGTCCGAGGATTTATGCCAAGAACACACAGTATGCCACGGGAACACAATAACTAGTCATGAAACTTCAGACACGATTATTTTGAAGTAAACATACTTACTTCCTAATTTATGAAGAAAATCCGGAATTGTTCACAAAATGTCTTGCAAATATATATCCAAACAGTTTTATAAAATCGAAGTTTATGCTTTTTACTGAACACATTATGGGATGTCTGTCAATATTTTTTTTCAACATTTACGGCATGAACAGTCAAAAATCTGTTCATTTAAAATAAATGTTACTCCTCACAGTGACTTAAACATGTCATAAGTTCCAAGACACAATGTATTGATGCAGCTTTAATATTTTGAAACAAATTGCCAAACACAAGCAACAAAGCGTAGTGAATAACTTATTGTGTATGACATGTTATAACATTGGCTTGGAAGTCAACACTTGACAAAAAATGGGGCGCGTCATGGGGAAAAATGAGGTTAATTTTTGAAATGACGTCATACAGTTAATCAGACGGCATTGCTGATAATGTATTTCGCAGTAAAAAAAAACATTCTTTAGTAAAATTGCGGAAAAAAATCGCGTCACTATGGGAAATTAACAGTTAAGAAGACGGCGTTGCTGAAAATGCATAAAAATAACATTCTTTTGTAACATGGTGGAAAAACTCGCATAGTAATTATAAAAAAAGAATAGATGCATTAAGTCCATTACAAAACATAACAACTAAAATGTCAAGACATTGTTGAACTTGCATTTTGCGGTAAAAAAAAAACAACAAAAGATTTCTTAGTCAAATTTAGGAACACAATCACATAGAATACATGCATGTAAGTGTAAGTTAATTTCAAATAATATCAACTAAAATGTCAAACATTTTACCGGATGACATTGCTTATTAAAATAACATTCTTATGTAAAATTGTGGAACTATTGTCATTTATTAATAAAAGGTAAATGCTGTAAATAATAACAAGCAATTGTCAAAAAAGTCACCCGGTGATCGAAGAAATAAATCCCGTGAGGTGCCCCACAAAACGAGCTTAAGTTAACAACTTGATGAGTATGAAGGGGAAGAAAGGGAAGTGAACTGTGAATCATGCAATCAACAGTTTGTTCGCAAAATGTATAATAGGAAATAGGTGAAGAGTGCTCATCAAATAAAGGACACTGATTTGCTGTAAAGATGATTTTTGGAAACAGACTCTTAAGGGCCGTCTACTGTCGCCATACATCGGCTAAAATACAAAACACTTTAAAGGCAAAATGTTCATTAAAACTTTGCAATAATAAATGTTAAACTTAGTAATGTACATGAATCTTTATTTTACATACGTTAAATATTAGAACAGTGAAGCAAACAAACTAGACAGAAACAATCAATATTCTACTATTGATATTCAAACAAAACCAAACCAAAACACACGATCAATGGTGATGTGTTGTTGCCCTCTGTAGGAAGCTATTTGAACTTTCCACAGAGGAGGGCACAACACAGTCTCCTGCAGGTTCGTTGTTGTTATGGTAGGGCAACAACAAATTCCGGTGAAGGGTTTTAATGGAACCCTTAAAGATCTGAAGTTGGACCCTATACAACGGAATGTCAGAGTTGGGCAAATCTAGCACGAAATAGACATCGGTGTCCCATTTGTCGGCTAGTTAGTTGGTTACATGCAGCCCAACTTTTCTGACCAGTGCATGATCGCCTACTTCAAGTTTGGATTGGTGGCAGTATCATGATACTCTTGTGGAAATGTTTCGTTTTTCTCTTGTTTTGAGTTGTTTAGTGTGTGTGTATAAAATATATTCTTATTTGAAGTTGTAGACTGTGTGTATAAAACATATTTTTATTTGAAGTTGTAGACTGTGTGTATAAATAATAATCTTATTTGAAGTTGTAGACTGTGTGTATAAATAATATTCTTATTTGAAGTTGTAGACTGTGTGTATAAATAATATTCTTATTTGAAGTTGTAGACTGTGTGTATAAAACATATTCTTATTTGAAGTTGTAGACTGTGTGTATAAAACATATTCTTATTTGAAGTTGTAGACTGTGTGTATAAAATATATTCTTATTTGAAGTTGTAGACTGTGTGTATAAAATATATTCTTATTTGAAGTTGTAGACTGTGTGTATAAAACATATTCTTATTTGAAGTTGTAGACTGTGTGTATAAAACATATTCTTATTTGAAGTTGATCATTTATAAACCCATGATCTCTACGTTTTTGCTCCCGGAGGAGGCTGTGTTTTCTGGGTGCGACGATTCCTGATATGCATATTTCACTTGTTTATTATCACCTTGTTTTAGATATGAGAAAATAAAAGATATTTGTAAGATCTTTCTAAATACAGGAACAACAAAATGTCAAAAATATTACTGAAGGAACTGTGCCTCGTAATATTCTGTATTGTATATTTTTTTAGAAATATTTGAATATTCCAGATATATGAGCCTCGCCATGCGAAATATTGTATTTGTCAATTTTTGACATTATTTGTTATTGATAAGTGATTGATATTTAAGCAAGGACGTCACACATGTCTTAAAGTTTTCAGAAATCTTTAGGTGGTAAAGTCGCTGAGCACGCACGTTTCGCAATGGGTTGCTGCAAAAAAGCGTTCCGCCGTTGGCCTTACCGTCAACTTTGCTGATATAACAGTCATTAAAAGCTATAATATTGCTGATTCTTCTCATAATTTCGGTAAACGTAAATGTAAAGTACATGCAATATATTTGACAGTGTTAATCTGGGTTGAAAAGCGTTTGGAAATTAAGTTTGAATGAATCCTTTCGAGCTTCAGATACTTTTCGCTAAACAAAATGTTGTCCTTTACCTAAGTAGAGTCGGATGCGCCAACTGTTACGGATCTACACTGTTCGGACATGCATTACCCGTATATTGCAAAATCTTGTCCTTTACCTAAATAGAGCACGGATGCGCCAGCTGTTACGGATCTACACTGTTCAGATAAGCATTAAACCCGTATATAATGAGAAAAGGGATTAATTATTCTGAAAACAATAACTAACGAATAAGTCACTTAATTTCACTTGAACATATCTATCCCAGAATATTAGTCATGAGGAGTGGTACACGTAATCTACCCAGCCAGAATCCGGTTTAAAAGTGTATGCATTTGATACTTATCAAAATCTAATTGTAATAGACAAATATATTTCCTGTTTATGATACAGATTTTAAGGACATACCATGTATAATACTTCATCAGTATTGTCCTCCTCTTCAAGGAAGTAATAAAACAACCAAACTCTACATTTCGTAGAACATCAATTTCAAATGAACTCGCACACATTCATATTGAAACATCGTGCATCAGGAGGACAAAAATATATAGTGTTTCAAATATCAAAATGTATATTATAAACAGTCAGAGATATGTAGACAACGTTAATTGTCGGTCATCAGGATGACCGACATATTATAATGGACCAAACTTGAACTTTGAAGGGTAACACCGGTTAACAGCGGCACCGGACGTGGTCACTTTAGACAAAGCCGCCCGTCTAGAGCTTGGGAATGCTATTCCGTTCCCCCTATTTGCAAGAAAAGTCTTCTAAATGTTGATGAAACAATATCTGGACGTTGTAGTAACATCAAATCAGAAATTGAGCCGATATATAACGACATGTTAAATTATATAAACATACGTGCGTTGTATTTTCTACAGGGTGTAGAAAAAATGTTATGCGTCTTTTTTTAGAAAGTCACGTGATGAAAACCTTCATAGCAAAATATTATTCGTGTATAAATTGAACTGTTACGTTATTTGATTCAAACAACTGTTCAGGATGATCCCATATATGAAATAGATTCAATCCGTTATATTGATTTTGTTGGTCAAAAGCAAGACATCGTTTATGTTTTTCTTAGAGACTAATGAATATCCGGGCGTGCTCGATTGGGCTGTCGGAACTGTGCCAGAATCAAATTCCGACTCTTCCACAGAATCTGCTTGACTGTTTCACTGCGCATGTCTGTACTTTCAGCAGACAGCGACAGTAGTAAACCAATTTTGTCTGGCGATTATAGTCGCCAGAGAATCCTTAGCGAGCTTCAGTTATCTTTCCTCGAGGTTTAAAATAGGCGGTATTCCCCAAGCTTGCAAGTAAAGTACATACTGCTGCTGGAGATTAACAACACCAGTTGGTGTTAGATTTAAAAATACAACGAACTCGGAGTCATATTACAAGATGTATGTTTACCGTTATCACAGCAGAGTTGCTGATAGCAATTTGATGCCACTTAAATGTCGGTCACTGATTTATTGCCATTCATATGTTTGGAATGCATATTAAGATGAGATCTGTATCTGTATTGTTACGACGCTTGTAACCACTGCTGGCGTAGTGCGTCGGGGGTTTAAATGTTAACCATTCGAGTTGCACAAATACTGCACACTGTTTGCCATATCCTGTCGTTCATGGCGACGTTTACACCTTCTAGATGCTGGTTTAATACAGTATAAGCTGTACCTCTTCTTTTCTTTTTTACAAATGGTTTATATTTACTCTTTAATCAAGTGTTATGTTGAATTATTGTAATGAGCAATAGGCTTAGTTGATAAGAAGCTGGAGAAATTTTTTTTTAAATAGATACAGAGAACAGGCTTGACGTAATCCAGAAGCCAATCAGAGGCATCTAGTTTTTTGGTTTACAACAGTCGTTTATTTTCTGATAACGACGGAGAAAGAGTCTAAGAATCTGCCAAACGAGTGAGATTGGAGGTCGGAACAGAATCATGATAGGTTTTTATAAAAAGTGTTACATAATTGCATGTTTATTATATCTTTTGAAGTCTAAAGAACTCCTAATGGTCTTAAAAAGCCATACTTCATAGTTCAACTAAGTTTTCCTAGTTTTTAGATCAGTCAACAAAAAGCAATATTTATAATTTACTGAAAATAACACTATTTCTGGTATTTATGTTCGTGAAATTCTTGGCATAGTACTGAAATGTAACCATTATCTTATTTTATGGCAAAAAAAACAGTATCTAAAATATTTCAGTTTGGTGCAGTATAAAACACTGACCGATTCACACCACCTATTTCGATGGAATGGGTAGAACGCTGCCAGAACACAGTTCCGACGCACTCGATTGGAGTTCTCCCTGTTCTAAATGTCGGAATTTCCAATCAAGCACGCTCCGACTTTTGCGGGAAAGGCTGTCTGTAAACAAAAGTTTACAAAAAGCTAGTCGGTCATTAGCATACACTTTCAACCAAAAATGTATTCCAAAATCTAGAGTTCAACAACAAAATTTCGTCACTGTCCTAGGGCGGGGGGATGAGCAGCCTGACAGGGACTCAAATTATTAAATTTACTATTCTGATCTTCAACAATTTCGTTAGAATGCTGAACTTAAACATGTAATATTGGTGGATCTCGCACAATTTACTGTTTTTGTTTGTTAGTTTTAATGATGTCAATTTCAGTGTATGCCATGTTAGATGACATTATGCGGCTTTCAAAAAAACTCATGTCCATGCATTGACTTTGAAAATTGATGAACACCTCTACCCATGTGTTACTTTAAAAATTTCTTTCTTGTGGTAGGAATCACCAAACATACGGTCGTGAAACAGTAGAGGCTTATAGTAAACGAGGAGATGTTTTAAACAAGCATTAAGGAGGAAACGAATGCTCAGAACTTGCGTAATTGTCAAAATATTGTCTTTTAAAGAGAGATTTTGCTTTTTGCGCTTTCCAGTGCAAATGTTGCGAATGTTCTCAGAAGTTAACGAAACTTTAGCGAAGTGAGGTGATCATTGTTTAAAGTAAAAAAAAGGGGGGGGGGGGTCTCAGCGATTTTGCCATTTGTTTGCGATTTCCAGTGCAAATTTGGTGAATGTTATCAGAAGATACCGGAGGTTTAGCGAATGTGACATGGCCATTGTTTAAAGTAAACATAGGAGATCAGCATGGGCAATATTTTTATCTAATATCGTAAGTGTAGTCAATTGGGCGGCGCTACGCTAAAAGACAGTCATCAATACGACCAATAAGCTGCGGACGAGAGAGGTAAACGACTAGGATGGCCACATGAGGTTATGATTACACATTCAGCGTGGAAGCATCAATAATGATTTTGTTTATTGAACTTGTCTGATATCAATTTATAGGATAAATGGCGACACGTTACCTCAGTTACAAGTACTTAGTTAGTCAAGTTTGTTGAAATATAATTTCAATCCATAATTACACACTTTTGCATTTCACGAGCGCACTATTGAAATAACCTGAGATGCGAGAGTTTAAACCTAGTTGGTTTGATGACTACCCATGTCTTCATTAGTTATGAACATTACATTTTATCTTTTATTCGCAATTACTCATTTAGAGGGACATTTATATACATGTATTATGCTCTTTCTCAAAGATTTGCATACATGTAAAAGTGCCTCGTTTTGAGCTTGTTGCACAAAAACTGCCATGTTTTTTTAGATCTATCTATTTCCCTGTCCTTTTGATATCCAAGTTGGAGCTCTAATTACGGTGCGGTATTTTATGTTTTTGATATGCTTTAAAGTCTTTAACAGGCTCAATGAAACCGAGCCTGTAATATTTTCACATTTTTCGTCTTCGGTGGTTTTCAAAGTGACCTTTTAATCTATTTTAAGAAAACAAAACTTAAACGATTGTTTTGAAATAGAAACTTGGTAACCATTCTTTACGTGCTTCTGTATTTTTATCATTTAAACTTTAACTATTTAATTTATGTTACAAAACTTTCGCCGCCATAAAGTTCAAAACTTGCCCTTGAATATATGCATTATTAACGAAATACCAATTGATTTATTTTGATTCCCATATTCCCTCTCAAAACCGCATATATCTATGCGTTCTCTTCTTGGGGTCTATAGTGAACGGTTGGACTCGTCGCAGTTGCAATCCAAATTGAGTTTTACTTGTAAAAGATTTCCGGGGATGCCCGTGACCCCAATGACTGCTTCCCCATACACATGCAATATAACGGATCTGATTTCGGTCTTGGGATACTAAACGATAACATTATTTTGACAAGTACAGTAAGGTAGACAACACAAGCACTATCATTTCTATGTAAGGGCCATCTACTAGAATATACTGCAAGGAATGCAAAACCAGCCTTTAAAGTAAAGAAAAAGTTGTTTTCAGAACAGTGGCATAACGACAATTTTTATGATGATAGATTAATTTAAATACAAATAGTGCTTCTTGAGTTCCTTTAATACTTTTACAGAAAATCGTTCAAACAAAAACAAAAGATAATAGCAGCATAAAGCTTAAGTGAAAGTAATAAATGCATCAGCATCCTAATGTTATTGTTTACTGTCTTTTAACGCTCGTCAACTTCAAGTTTGACGAGATCTGCTGAACCAACTAAAACTACATTTTATGAATGTTGGTAATGAATACTGAATATTATAAGCGTAGCTTTTCTCTCAATGTACAAATAAGTATCAACTGTGGAAAGTTCTATGGTTCCTCTTTGAGCATTCGCGTTAATGTAACATATTCATCAGATTCGCTGTTGCTTAAACAACGTAATTATTTCTACACGTCCTGAAAAAAAATACGTCTACTAAGGACATGATTATTTATATTGATGCCTTTATCCCGTACACGTATTCTTCATGTTTCAATAAATCAAACATCAGCCGTTCAACTTTGTTTGCATGCTTTAAAGTAACAGAATTGTACAATGTTTATATGTTCTCTTGTTTATGTTTGTACATAAAGAGAAATGTAAATGGAAATAAACTTGAAATTTGAAACATCAACTAAATTCACAAATAGTTTGTCAGATACAGTCTGTGTGACTTTGATCGACAGAAAACTGGCCATATCATTGCCTTACAATGGTCCAAAAGTAAATACATGAACGATTACATACCTACTTATTCTTTTAATTTATTTGCTAATGACCGACTAGCTTTTCGGAAAGCTAAAACTTGTGTGATACAATATTCTTACACAGTCAACAAACAACTTAATATATCTTACTTTAAAAGCCAAAGTTGTTAAGGCGTTATTAACGCAGTCAAATGCACTCGCAACCAATAAATAAATGTGCTGATTTGTCCACTATTTCGACACAATTTGCCCATTTTATTAAGTTCCAGGCATTATATAGTGGTGTAATTAACAATTAACCACAATACAATACAATACAATACAATAAGATTTATTTTGAGTCGGCAAGACAAGTACAATAGAATAACATAAGCTCTCAGGAGCTTTTTAACCGACTATAATAACAAATGTAAACAGGGTAAAAACAAGTGTAAAGAGGCTGTAATAAAAGCATAGTTAAATGTTAAACAGTGTGTCATAGTATAAAAAAAACAACACATTCTAAGTTAAATTCTGACAGTTAAAAGCTAATGAACATTAAATAGTTAAGATAATACATTCATTATATATATAGGATTTCTAAAATGTGACATGTCTTAATAGTTAATAAAAGTTTCATTTATCACAGAAGTTTTACTAAGATTTATTTAAAATTTTATCACACATGAGGAGGTTGGCTTCACTCGTGCCGGTGTTTGAATACCAGTTCTACCCAGGAGGTCAAAACATCCGCCTGAAAGTATCACTACTCCATTTAAGTCACCCCTGTCCAGGGGGTTAGACGTACCACCTGACAACAGAGGGTGACGGAGTGCATCGAGTATCTGCCACCCAGTCACGTTTTGATATAATAAATAAGATAATAAATAATAGTGACTCATTAAAAGATTTTTATGACTAGCCTAAAGTTTATACATTTCAGCTTGCATCTTAGTATAACTATAATTTTTATTTAGAACATATCATAATAATTATTACACTTTTGTTTCACGCGCTAGTCCTAGAGCCTGAGAGCACTCTTAACAAATTCCAGACATCAAGAACAAAACAGTCGTAAATATACAAGCATAGTTTTACAAATTGTAATAGTCAGTTTCACAAATATTAAGTCATATGTTATAAGTGACCATAGTAGCATGGTGAACAATTACCACTGAAAAGGAAGTTGACAAGACTTTGCACATTAATAAAGTTGATATGGTGCAATCGTTATTTTTACTAATTCACAGTTTACATGCAATACACCTGCAGTCTTTACCATTCCAAGATGCTATAAGATTTTTGAATTGACTGAAGTTTGTGGTGTTTCTGTATTCTTCTGGTAAAGAGTTCCAAAGCACAGGAGCAGCAAACCTAAATGAGTTTTTACCGAATTTGGTAGATTTAACGCTTGGAATTTGTAGGATGTTAGAGTATCTGAAGCTGTAGCTGACATACTTTTTTTGAACAATATTTTCCAAGACAACTGGAGCTAGACCATTTAAAATTTTAAAAGTTTCTAACGCCATTGTTCGCATGCGTCTAATGTGTAGGCTTGGGAGATTGATCTTAGCGAGAAGTTGGTCATAGGTTGATGTATAGTCTGAATATACAAAACGAAGTGCTCTTTCTTGTAATTTCTCCATCTTCATTGTATTTGTTGTAGAACAAAAATGCCATGCCATTGGACAGAAGTTAAAATTTGACAGTATAAAGGTGTGAAATATAGTTAACCTGTTAAGTTTACACAAGTTTTGCCCAATTCTTTTCATAATATTTAGTTGTCTACCTGCCTTTCTGCATAGATTACTTATATGAACATCAAAGTTTAAGTTGTAATCAATATCTATACCTAACAGTTTTACAACATCATCACATGACAGTTTTGATTGACCAATATTGAATTCAGGTTTCTTATCATGAGTTTTTCTTCCGACAGCTATAGCTTGGAATTTATCAGGATTTGCCTGCATACAGTTAAAACTGAACCAATCAATTAGAATTTTGCTTTCTTCTTCTAGTACGGATATAAGTTCGTTGTAATTTGGTGAGTGAAATGAAAGCGTGTTGTCATCAGCATAGTTATAAAGGTTACTTTTCTTAACAAAACAGAATATATCATTTATAAAGACATTAAAGAGAAGAGGGCCAAGAATAGACCCTTGAGGTACCCCCTTTTTAATGCTGTCCCATTTACTTACTACATTTCCAATTTTTATTTGTTGTTTCCTATCTGTAAGGTATGATTTTAGAAGAGAGACTGCCTTTTCAGAAAGACCATATGCATGTAATTTTGCAAGAAGTATGTCATGTGGGAGGCAGTCAAACGCCTTGGACAGATCCATTAGAATAGCAGCAACATATTCATTTTTGTCAAGTGCATATTTCCAATCTTCCAGTAATCTTAAAAGGGTTGTTTGACAGCCATGGCCCTTGCGAAAAGCACATAGGAAATTATTAAAAATCCTATCAAAATACTTGGATAGCTGTCCAGACAGAACTTTTTCAAATATTTTTGAGGGAATTGGTAGGATACTAACTGGTCTGTAGTTGGATTTATCCATTGGATCATTTTTCTTATATATGGGTGTGACTTGTGCTTGCTTAAGCTGGTCTGGAAAAATACCAGACTCAATAGAAATATTTATTAGATCTGTTATTGGTTGTAGGAGGGCAGGCTGACTAAATTTTAAAAGTTTTACCGAGATTTTATCAGCTCCAGTTGCCTTTTTGGCATTAAATTTTGTAATAATTTTGGACACTGTTTCTGTATTGGTATTCTGGAATGCAAAAGTATCTTGAGCAATCTGAAGTTTACCTATTTCTGTCAAGCTTGGATGATTTCTAGGATCAAAAAAATGATCTTTCCCAATATTTTCAGCAACATTGGTGAAAAAGTTATTAAAGATTTCAGCTACATTTTCATTTTCAGATATAATGTTTTCATTTTCATTTAAAATAATTTTTGACATTGCGGTTTTGTTTTTGTTTGATAAATATGGCTTGACAGTGTCCCAAAAATCTGCAGTTTTAGCCCCACCCACACATCTTTCTTGAAAATAATTATTATGTGATTTAATTTTTAATTTGTTAACTAGATTTCTTTGCTGCCTGTATTTTTCCCAATTTTTAGAAGTACTATATTTTTGAAATTTGTGTAAAAGCATTTTCTTTTTATAGATTTCCTTTCTTAATGCTCTATTCATACATGGTAATTGTTCATTTTTCCTATACATCTCTTTTAATGGAGCATATTTATTAAATATTTCAGTGACATCACTTTCAAAAGTTCTGTATTGTTCGTTTATAGTCACGTTTGATTGTTTACATATTTCTATTTTTCTAAGATCTTCATGTAGGGAAACCAAATCCAAGTTTTTGTAACTTCTGTATACAATTTTTTGTTTTTCATTTTTAGGTGTTGAACTGTTTATAGTTGTACATATCATATTATGACAATCACTTATTCCAGTAGGTATGTTTAATGTATTTATACATTTCTGTCTGGAGTTTGTCAGGAAAACATCAAGTAGAGAAGGTTTAGAGTTTTTCATAAAGCATGTTGGTGTTTTAATAAGATTAGCAAGGTCAAAAATGTCCATTAATTCTGTTAAACATTTGCTTTTTTGTTCATTTAATAAGTCAAAATTCAGATCCCCAGAAATTAAGTAGTGGTCATAGTATGTTATACATTTGTCAACCAAAAGGGTAAAAGATTTTGAAAAATCACTATCAGATATTTTTGGTGGTTTATACATACACATAATTAGCCATTTATTCTTACTTAGTGTTACCTCATAAGAAATGTTTTCAATGCTCTCAGACTCTAGATCTTTGCGTCTTCTGGCTGGAATTTCTGTCCTTATATATGATGCTACACCACCCCCATTAGCATCCCTATCCCTTCGTTCCAGTTTATAGCCCGGTACTTCATACAGACTGTCCCGGTATGTAGAATCCAGTTTTGTTTCTGAAATAAAAAGAAGGTCTACTAGTCTATTTGTAAGGATTTCTGAGATTTCAATAAATTTTCCTTTTAAGCTGTTAATGTTAAAATGGGCTATGAGAAATTTATTTGGTTGTTTTCTTCTTAAGATTTTTAGTTCTTCAAAATTTGAAAATTCTGTATCTGTTGACGATAAGGAGGAATCTAAATTTAAAGTGCTGCTATCTGGAGATGTTAAAAAATAAGAGTCAGTAAAGTGCCAGTTTTTGCAGGTTTCACATATCCAGGCATCCGTGCTGCTTTGGAGTAGTTCATATTCTTTAGGGAGTATCCCTGCACATTTAATATGACTCCAGTAGTTGCAGACCTCGCACAGTACAGCTCTGTGGTTTTTAGCAACAGGTTTAGAGCATGTGCCACATGGGAATTTTGTTGGGCCTGTGTTTAGTGCAATATCTCCTGATAAAATCAGTAGGAAGATTTTAACGCCTGCTCGTAGGTTTATTGCCTTCGATTTCACACGGCGAGTGTTCCAAATGTGGTAGAACAAGACAAATTGAGGGCTGTTCTGGTTTTGGGTTGTAATAATCAGAATGCCATTTTGCCTAGGTTCGATTTTATTGTCACTATTCAACAAGGTGTTTCTGGTTCCAATACAGTGAAAATGGCAAGGATTCGACGATGTTTTGATGTAATGAATGTTTATTGTATAAGTTACTTCTCTAGGTTTCTGAGTTTCTTCTTTCTGAGACATTGAAGTTTTCCATTCTGAACTGTGAATAGGCAGATTTAAGTGCGCACTTCAACAATCCAACTTATTTTGACTAGTATTGTTATAAATCAATTTTAAATAAATTTAAATTTTATTATTTTTACGTAATGAAATGTTAACATAATAAGTATATACATAATTGAATATAATTTTACTTACTAAGATGTTTTGCTACTAATACTTGATGTCATGTTTATTTAATACACTTTAAGTAAATTAAAAATAGTTAATTATGCATATCAGAAATAGTCACAACCAGAAAAGTATCCTTGCCACACAACCAGAAAAGTATTCTTGACACACAACCAGAAAAGTATCCTTGCCACACAACCAGAAAAGTATCCTTGACAAACAACCAGAAAAGTATCCTTGCCACACAACCAGAAAAGTATCCTTGCCACACAACCAGAAAAGTATCCTTGCCACACAACCAGAAAAGTAGCCTTGACACGCAACCAGAAAAGTATCCTTGACACACAACCAGAAAAGTATCCTTGCCACACAACCAGAAAAGTATCCTTGACACACAACCAGAAAAGTATCCTTGACACACAACCAGAAAAGTATCCTAGACACACAACCAGAAAAGTATCCTTGACACACAACCAGAAAAGTATCCTTGACACACAACCAGAAAAGTATCCTTGACACACAACCAGAAAAAGTATCCTAGACACACAACCAGAAAAGTATCCTTGACACACAACCAGAAAAGTATCATTGACACACAATCAGAAAAGTATCCTTGACACACAACCAGAAAAAGTATCCTTGACACACAACCAGAAAAGTATCCTTGACACACAACCAGAAAAGTATCCTTGACACACAACCAGAAAAAGTATCCTAGACACACAACCAGAAAAGTATCCTTGACACACAACCAGAAAAGTATCCTTGCCACACAACCAGAAAAGTAGCCTTGACACACAACCAGAAAAGTATCCTAGACACACAACCAGAAAAGTATCCTTGACACACAACCAGAAAAGTATCCTAGACACACAACCAGAAAAGTATCCTTGACACACAACCAGAAAAGTATCCTTGACACACAACCAGAAAAGTAGCCTTGACACACAACCAGAAAAGTATCCTTGACACACAACCAGAAAAGTATCCTAGACACACAACCAGAAAAGTATCCTTGACACACAACCAGAAAAGTATCCTTGACACACAACCAGAAAAGTATCCTTGACACACAACCAGAAAAAGTATCCTAGACACACAACCAGAAAAGTATCCTTGACACACAACCAGAAAAGTATCATTGACACACAATCAGAAAAGTATCCTTGACACACAACCAGAAAAAGTATCCTTGACACACAACCAGAAAAGTATCCTTGACACACAACCAGAAAAGTATCCTTGACACACAACCAGAAAAAGTATCCTAGACACACAACCAGAAAAGTAGCCTTGACACACAACCAGAAAAGTATCCTAGACACACAACCAGAAAAGTATCCTTGACACACAACCAGAAAAGTATCCTAGACACACAACCAGAAAAGTATCCTTGACACACAACCAGAAAAGTATCCTTGACACACAACCAGAAAAGTATCCTTGACACACAACCAGAAAAAGTATCCTTGACACACAACCAGAAAAGTAAAGTGGAAAAGGAGTGCTAGGATTTTAAAATAAAATAAATAAATTGAATTTATTCTTTAAAATTTATTCTTTTAAAATATAATGATTAATTTCATATTAGAAACTATATTAGACTAGTAGGGGTTACCGACTTGGAACCTTACAGCTTATAATTAGACTATAAAGAAAACATTTGTACTGGAGAATATTAATGACCGATATGAGTTAATGCACCATATAACGGGTTACAGTTGTAATAGTATAATGTAAATTTGTTTATAGACCACATGCAATTATGGTGTCAACTAGTAGGGTATTAGGCATAGTCAGATATTTACGTCAGTAAGCTGCTGTTCTGTGCCATATCATGTAAATAAATTACTTTTGATATGTGCCAATAACACTGTAGGCGGCATCTATTGCAGTAAGGAATACAAGCTACAGTAAACCATTCAAGTATTGAAGTAAGCTATATCTGATGCAGTAAGTCATATTACGTACATATTGTAGCAAGCTATATGTCCTGCAGTAAGCCATATGACATATTGTAGTTAGCTAAAATATCCGCTGAAGTAAGCCATATGGCATTTTGTTGTAAGCAAGATCTGCTGCAGTAAGTCATATGACATATTGAAATTAGCTATATCCGTTGCAGTAAGCCGTATGGCATATTGTTGTAAGCTATATATGCTGCAGTAAGACTTATGGCATATTGTTGTAAGCTATATCTGCTGCAGTAAGCCATTAAGGCATATTGTAGAAAGATATATCTGCTGCAGTAAGCAATATGGCATATTGTTGTAAGCTATATCTGCTGCAGTAAGCCATATGGCATATTGTTGTAAGCTATATCTGCTACAGTATGACATATGGCATATCGTTGTAAGCTATATCTGCTGCAGTAAGACATATGGCATATTGTTGTAAGCTATATCCTCTGCAGTAAGCCATTTGGCATATTGTTGTACGCTATATCTGCTGCAGTAAGACATATGACATATTGTTGTAAGCTATATTTGTTGCAGTAAGCCTTATGGCATATTGTTGTAAGCTATATCTGCTGCAGTAAGCCTTATGGCATATTGTTGTAAGCTATATCTGCTGCAGTAAGACATTTGGCATATTGTTGTACGCTATATCTGTTGCAGTAAGACATATGACATATTGTTGTAAGCTACATCTGCTGCAGTAAGTTATATTACATATTGTAGCAAGATGCCTCTGCTACAGTAATCATCAAGGCTTATTATTATCAAAGTACTGAAAGTACAGAAAACCAGTGAAGCGATTTTGCTTCTTGAGAATAACCAGTGCCATGATTCTCATACATACATCCATTTACGAAAAAGCAAAAGAACTTGTTTCACTCGCAAAGACCTTCATCTTGTCTATATGATATTGGAAATAAGTGTTTCCATGTATTATCTGGATGAAGGCGTCTGTTAACCCTTTACTCCATAGATATACCTTCATAGTTTGGGCGAACAGTTCAGATCCATATCAGCTGGCACATCTTTGCGATCTGATTTGGATTTAAAATGTTCGCTTTTAGAATCATTATTTTTTTCTGACCTGTAATTACAAATTTTAGATCCAGATCAGATGGCACTATTGTGCCAGCTGACTGAGACCTGAACTGGTCACCTATGTGATGAAAGACGTAAATATTGAGTAAAGGGTTTTCAGCAAGAAATTATAATAGTGAAATCTGTGTACTGACATCCCAAAGACAGAATGAACACGAAAAATGATATAAAAAGTGAGACCCGATCGATGGGAATGATTATGCATTTATTTGAAATAAGAAGTATATAATTGTTTCCTTCATTGTGAATAACATGTAAAGGAAATCATAAAATTGAGAATCCTACACATTAAGATAAAACAACCGAGAGTCATAACATTGCCGAAAGCATCGGAATTTAATGCTAACACACATGTAAAATTGAAGACAATTTCAGAGGAAAATGAATTACTATAGCTTAAACCATAAATTTCCACCGTCTTAAGTTGTATATAATAACTGAGTCGATGGTTTTTTTCATGTAGCATATTATTAGAAAAAGGTGCCAGATTTAAGACATTCGTAAACATATCATTGAGTTTTGGTTGTTAAGGATATGGGATAAATGTCCATTAGCTGACAATCCGTTCATATAACATCAGTTTCAGCAGACAGATGTGTCGTTTATAATTTTAGGCTTCATCATGGTTTGTCCTCTATATTCACACGTACGTTTACAGTTATTTGGCTTTCTTCAAAATTGTTACGTCACTGACATTTGCATATTCATTGTGTTACTGCGCCTATGATTTCATGTACTCTGAACAAAAATAATAGTCATCTCTAGCTTAATCGAAAACATAAACCTAGTAAACATCTTCACCTTTGAAAAATGTAAATTATCCATTATTCCTGAAACAAATCATAGTCCGTTCCTTGGACCACTGATGGCCTTATTGTCGACGTGTCTCCTGCCATGTACGTGATAGCCGGACACGTACCGCGCTTGCTCGTAGCATGTTTCTAATACATAGATCTGTAAATCTTACATGTCCCTATTTCTGTACGAATAATATCAGGTATACGTCTAGTTTTAGTATGTAACATTTTACACATCTCAATAGTTTACTGTTTACTGTTCACGCTTATATGTGGAAAGCCAATATATAAAAATATTCAGCAATGGTGATTGCTTTATGTTCAGTGATTTACAACAATCATGAACGCCTATCATCAAATAATAAACAAATGTTCGCAATATGTCTTGAAAATTTCAAGTGAAAGCATTTGCGCATTTATTTCATAAAGTGGACAATTGAAGAAAAATATGCTAAGATGGAAATTTATCATTATCGTTATTGTTAATGATAAAAATAAAAAAAAGTGAAACAAACAGTTTAGCAGCGAAACAAACGTCCAATATTGAAATGGTTTTTAAATGACAAAATAAAGAAACTGTTTTCACTGTTATTTTGAGCTTCGAATTAGCAGAAAAAGATATATTAAATATTTCGGAATTAATATTAAGCTATTGTAATATCCTAACATCGGGAATATCGTTTAATAATAAATATATCTCTTCCTAAAGGTAACACATCTGTGGCTCGCTAAAGAATCCCTGGCGGCTACAACCCCTAGATAAAATTGGTTTTCTGTTGTCGATTGTGTTCTGAACTAGGGACAGTGCAGTGAAGCAGTCAAGTATTCTTTTAGCGATACAAACGTGGCACGAGCCAACTTTAACACGTAACAGGAAACTGGGACTACTTTGCTTGCTCCGATTACTCTGAAATGCGTAAATCGCCGGTTGCCAGTGCCTCGTTTTGGTTTGATACCGATTTCAGAATTGTGATTAGTAAAACCAGCTTCGCTGGTTAAAAAGCTATATCTGCTGCAGTAATCCACGTGGGATAGGGTAGTAAGCATTATAGCTGCAGCAATCCATATCACTTTAATGTAATCAGTTATATTGTGCTGCCGTAAGCCATATACCATATTGCACGTTAGAGGATTATTATAATTGAAATTGCATCTTATTATACAGCTTAACCTGCCTTAGCAGCCATCTGCATTCAGAAACCACCTATCTTAAACAGCCAGTTTAAATATACCCCTAAAGTGACATTCTGTTATAATTTTTACCTGTGCGAAACATCCACCTAAGTTCTTCAGCACCTTTTTGTCACTGCCTTGGATAACTTCTTAATACAGGCTTGACTGTAGTCGAAAAGTGGGAATTTGAATAGAACCACGTACATTTTCCGAAGTAACGAGGTGTTTTAAAATTGACGCGTGGATTCTGATTATCCACCATTCAATGTGGTATGTCACGGGATAGAGTGTCAACAATTATATTTTTGACGTTTAAGTTTTACTATTATACTTGGAAAAAACTATCTATTTTTTGTTCTTTCTACTTAAAAATATGATATTGATACATGTATGGATTTGGACGGTATAATTATGAAACAATTTTACCGCGATTTGCATAATAAGCAATGTCGCACAGGGTATGCTCAAATGTATGACGTCATTTCAAAGAATAACGTCCATTCCCAGAAAGCAATTTTTCCTATGAGGCGCCCTAAGTAATAAGTCGGTATAATATGTTCTTCTTAAATTAGGAAACAATATGAGCAAGAATAAGCACCTAACGAAACTTCCTTGTTTCAATTAGTTAAACAAGCTAATTTTAGTTGAAAAGACTAGTGAACAATGTTAAGTTGTTGAACCTATAAAAGTTCTTGGCGTGAGCAGTGGGTGTAAAAGTTGAAATATTCAAAACACTACAGACCCTCTTCAGATATTAACCTCTAGACGGTTTCGTTACTGTGCTAATAACTCACTTATATTTAACATCCTTGTTACAAAAGATAAATATTGTGAATTTGATTAGATAATTAAACTTTTCCGGAGCTACTTCAATAAGCTGAAAGAAAAAATGTTTTTAGTTATTATAATCATACATGGATAAATATTAAAAGCTTTTCAAGTGTCGAAGTACAAACAGTGTTTTTGTTAGTTGTGATTTGTTAAGTTCAGTCATTTCGATTGGTGTTGTATTGTTGTTCAGTTAAATCTGTGTAAAACACTACACACACTAAAAGAAACAACAACAACAATGTGCTGTATGCTTGTTTGATTGATTTGTGTTTAACACCACACAATCCAAAAGAAATAACATAACAATGTGTTGTGTTGTTGTTTCGCTAGAAATGTGTAAAATACCACACAAACCAAAAGAAAAACATAGCAATTTGTTGTATTGTTGTTTCCTTTGATTTGTGTAAAACACCACACAATCCAAAAGACCAATATGTTGTATTGTTGTTTTATTTGGTTTTTGTATGACACAACACAAACCAAAGGAATCAACAACACAGCAATATGTTATAGTGCAATTTCGTTTGGTTTATGTGGTGTTTTACATCGACAATGTTTCAGTTATATGCGGCAGTTCAACTAATGTCTTTCTTGGGTTTCCTTTAGTACATGTATCACCAACAGCGCTGCCTTATTTCGTCTAGATTTAATTCTTCAAACAGTCAGTTTTGTTGGTTGATGTCAACATGCTAAAATCCATTCTTCATTACTTAATTTACTTTAGGTAAAATGTCTTTCAATAAAATTACTCAACAAAATAAGGTTCAAACAATCTTTATTACCCAATTTAGACTATAACAAGAAATATCTTTAAAAAAAAAGATAAACGGCGTTGATGGAAAAGATTTTTATATATAAGAAAGAAAGAAATAAAGAGCGTGCAAAAATTTCGTCTGATGATAATACGTCGATTAAAGAAGAATGTCTAATGTTAACTGTACATTTATTCAGTGTCAATAAAATACCTCTTGTAGAGTTAGTACTAATGACGAATAAATGTTATTAAAATACAATAAATGAAAATAATGACAACTTGTTACAAGAGCGAAATCTACCAACTTTTACGTAAATTATCTTTAAAAAAAAGTGTCCCTCCCGAGTATTGAACCCGGGGCATCCGCTTGAGAGGCGAGTGTGATAACCACTACACCAAGGCGATTTGAATGTCTGGACTTGAAATTAACAATCAGTATCAAAGGAACTGAAAAGGAACCAGTAAGAACCAGGAATATCTGCACTTCTCTGTCGTTTTACACTGTGTATTGTACTCGAGTGTTTACCTGATACCCATGAATATTCCATATAAAATCGTATTTAAGCCATCAATTGACTTAACTGGTTATTTATACCGTAAATACCTTTTTCTCCAATACAATTATCGCTTTTAAAAACGAAAATGCCCGATCATCTAAGTGCCATGTAAATACTAACACACAATATATAAATCGTTACGGTAATCATTAACGAGACCCACTAATAACCAATCAAAATAATCTATTTGATTTTCCCGCTGCATAATAAGTTTAATTTACAATATTTCATTGGTCGAAAAACTAGGTCAAAAGTGAGCTTAGACAGCTAACGCCGAAAAAATTCAAATCATCAACAGATTTTTAAAACCAATTTAAGTTCTGTTCATGCCAGAACGTTTAAACTGTAAATTGTATTCACTACCATAAGAAAATCATCGTCTGGGATAAATCTAAACTGATACTTTTTACTGGTGTTATTACTGAGTTCTGCTCATCTTAGGGCTGAGCGACGTTGGTTGGCATTGCATTACTATATAACGGTCCATGAATAGGCTAAATCAAACCGAGCCTGCAATATGTCTGTTGTTCGGTCGCTTTTAAAGTTCCGTTTTCATTTTTAAATCCAGTAACAACAACAGCGCTGCGAAGGAGTATGCTCCCATTGTTTGGCAAAAATTGAGTATAGTACAGTATAGTCCAGTTTTCAGTGCGTGCTTACATCTTGAATTTAAAAACAAATTACCGTGCAGAATGTAAAGGGAGGTAATGAAAATTTCATTATGAAATTGAGATGTACGACTTATTATTCTTTCTAAAGTGTGTGATCCCGGAAGTATATTTGGATGAGTAATTAGAAGAAAACAACATCCAAAACACAGTTTGGTAACTTTCATGATAGCGTTCAGAATTTAAAAGACGCCGATCTAGATAAAACCTCAATCTTTTAGGATTGGCGATTATGACAAAGAACAAAGAGACCATTGTAGAGGTTAATTGAATTTAATAAATTCCATTGATAGAAACACAGTGACAAGTGTAAAGGAGTAATTACTGTTGCGTTGAACAAGTACAGTTAAACCCCTCATTAAGGCCACCAAGAAAATAAGACTACATCTATATTTAGACATTCTTCAGAACTTTTAACAGATGGTTTGTATCCAGTGATCACGGGGTAAATTTGAGTCAGGTGAATATGTTAAATACAAGAGCCAGTCGGAAACGACTGCAAGCTCGACTATTCGAAAAGTCAGAATTATTAAGCACATTGTAACTGGGCTTCATTTAAACTGGGGAGTGATTCAGGAGTTTATGACACCTCCAACAAACACACATGAACAAAAGTTTCTTAATCCAAGTTAGGAAATAAATAAATTACACTTAATTTATTATTGTAGATTTTTTTAGGGTTAACACAACCCAGCCCATAAACCCCTGATCCGACACCCATCAACCTACTATCCCTGCCCACCTAAAGTGGTGTGGCGTGGTGAAGTACAGTATGGTATGCTGGTTGCTGGTGTTGTCATTGTTGGTGTTGTTACTGGCGGTGGTAGTGTTGTTGCTGGTGGTGGGGGTGTTGGTGTTGTTGTTGTTGGTGGTGGTGGTGGTGTTGATGTTGGTGGTGGTGTTAATGTTGTTGGTGGTGGTATTGGTGTTGCTGGTGTTGTAATAGTATAGTAATAGTAATAGCATAGTAATAGTATAGTAATAGTAATAGTATAGTTATAGTAATAGTAATAGAATAGTAATAGTATAGTATAGTAATAGTATAGTATAGTATAGTAATAGTATAGTATAGTAATAGTATAGTAATAGAATAGTAATAGTAATAGTAATAGTCTCGGTCTCGACTAGGTCTGGGTCTCGGTCTGAGTCTCGGTCTGGGTCTTGGTCTCGGTCTGAGTCTCGGTCAGGGTCTCGGTTGAGGTATCGGTCACGGTTTGGGTCTCGGACTCGGTTTGGGTCTCGGTCTCAATCTCGGTTTGGGTCTCGGTCTCGGTTTGGGTCTCGGTCTCGGTTTGTGTCTCGGTCTCGGTTTGTGTCTCGATCTCGGTTTGTGTCTCGGTCTCGGTTTGTGTCTCGATTTGGGTCTCGGTCTCGGTCTCGGTTTGGGTCTCGGTCTCGATTTGGGTCTCGGTCTCGATTTGGGTCTCGGTCTCGATTTGGGTCTCGGTCACGGTTTGGGTCTCGGTCTGGGTTTGGGTCTCGGTCTGGGTTTGGGTCTCGGTCTGGGTTTGGGTCTCGGTCTGGGTTTGGGTCTCGGTCTCGGTTTGGGTCTCGGTCTCGGTTTGGGTCTCGGTCTCAGTCTCGGTTTTGGTCTCGGTCTCGGTTTTGGCCTCGGTTTGTGTCTCGGTCTCGGTTTGTATCTCGGTCTCGGTTTGTGTCTCGGTCTCGGTTTGTGTCTCGGTCTCGGTTTGGGTCTCTGTCTCGGTTTGGGTCTCGGTCTCCGTTTGGGTCTCGGTCTCGGTTTGGGTCTCGGTCTCAGTCTCGGTTTTGGTCTCGATCTCGGTTTTGGTCTCGGTCTCGGTTTGTGTCTCGGTCTCGGTTTGGGTCTCGGTCTCGGTTTGGGTCTCGGTCTCGGTTTGGGTCTCGGTCTCGGTTTGGGTCTCGGTCTGGTATGGTCTAGTATAGTATAGTATAGTATAGTATAGTATAGTATAGTATAGTATAGTATAGTATAGTATAGTATATGCCCCCACCCACCCCACAATTTCTCAACACTTTCAACCAAAGTATGTAAAGTACATCTGTTTTAAACATTTTCTAAAGCATTACATATGAAAAACACTAACATTGAACCTTTAACAATTATTTATAAGTCTTAATTCTAATTTCAAGTGAAAAGGGGCAAAAACCAAAAATTCTAAGTCGAAAAAGGGCAATAATTTGAACAAAATTGAAGTTAGAGTTATGGTTCTTGGCATACAAACTTCAAATATGATGATGAACAAGTGTTGAAAGTTTTAAAGCTGTAGTATAAGTTGTATGGAAGCTATGGGTTTGTACAGTAGCTTGCATGCAAACTTTAACCTGAAATTCTAAGTCAAAAAGGGGCATAATTTGAACAAAATAGAAGTTAGAGTTATGGTTCTTAGCATACACACTTGGGATATGATGATGATCAAGTGTTGAAAGTTTCAAAGCTGTAGTGTAAGTAGTATTGAAGTTATTAGTTTGTATAGTAGCTTGCACGCAAACTTTAACCTGTAATTCTAAGTCGAAAAAAGGGCCATAATTTGAACAAAAGTAAAGTCAGAGTTATGGTTCTTGGTATACACACTCGGGACATGATGATGAACAAGTGTGCCAAGTTTTAAAGCTGTACTATTAGTAGTATTGAAGTTATGAGTTTGTACAGTAGCTTGCACGCAAACTTTAACCTGAAATTATAAGTCAAAAAAGGGACATAATTTGATCAAAATGAAAGTTAGAGTTATGGTTCTTGGCATACACACTCCAGACATGATGACGAAGAAGTGTGCCAAGTTTAAAAGATGTAGCTATAGTAGTTTTTAAGATATAGGTAGGTTGCACGTAAACTTTAACCAAAGCGGGACGCCGACGGCGACGGCGACGCCGACGCCGACGCCGACGCCCAAGTGAGTACAATAGCTCGACATATTCTTCGAATAGTCGAGCTAAAAATACAAGACTATTTTCCCATACCTTTACCTTAAGAATACTTTTTGAATGTTTTGCACTATTTTCTACCCAGGAATTAAGACCACCCTATAATACAGACAATGTTTCGTCAGCAAAGGTGGTCGTAACCGCGGGGTTTTACTGTAATCGGCATTGAAATAAATACTTGCACATTCAACATGATTTGGCACGCGGGGTTTCACTGTAATCGGCATTGAAATAAATACTTGCACATTCAACATGATCTGGCACGCGAGGTTTCACTGTAATCGGCACTGAATAAAATACTTGCACATTCAACATGATTTGGCACGCGGGGTTTCACTGTAATCGGCATTGAAATAAATACTTGCACATTCAACACGATTTGGCACACAGTTAAAACATAAAAGTTATCAATTTAAAAATTTACAGCTTTGAGTTAAATTATTTTCATAGAGGGATCATTTCAAAGAGCACAATTGAACACTTAATTTGTTTATTACTGTAAAATTCCTTAAAGTTTGTGTTTTTTGCTTGCTTATGAACACGACTGTTACTGTAAAAGACTCCAATAAATATTCATGTGTTTTATCCAGAAGATTTATACATGTATTTTTTTAAAGAACCATGCGAACAGATTTTTCCTTGACACAACTGACATTTACTGGACCAATCAAAGACATGCATATACATGATATAATCATAATATCAACATTAACCATTGACATGTAATATTAATATATAAAGCATATTATAAATAAGTCAAACTATGGTTTCTTTTATCAGATCCAGTCGTATTCTTGACACGAAGAAGATGACAGCAGTACAATGAATATTAATCACACCTATTATGTATTTCAATAGGCAGCTTTAACTCATTATTCAAAGATAATCTGATTTAGTTAAATGGGATAAACGGACCACTCCAGCCAAATATTCATACTACTAAATAAGTAAATAAACCCCTTATGTGGACAAAATGATAATAGATATTCCACCCTGAGGTGTAAACAGGCAGCTTTAACCCGTTGTTTTTCTTCTGGGAAGCACTTTCAGCAGAATTCCATTTTCAGCTTTTATAACAACGCTCATCTTTCTCTTATATTCATGCCCTGGAACAAGTTCAACCCGATATCTGTAAAGTAAGTAACATAAAGTACAGAAAATTGTAATCAGCTCCTGAATGTCTATCATAATTATATAGTACATTTTCATTTTAAAATCCCTACAAATAAGAAAAAAACAAACAAAACGAAGTCTCATTTGAAAATATCCATACTAGGGAGCGAACACGCACGGCGACAGCGCCTATGCATGCAACAGGTACGGCGACAGCGCCTATGCTGTCAAACTTGGGATGAACAGGTACGGCGACAGCGCCTATGCATGCTGTCAAACTTGGGATGAACAGGTACGCCGACAGCGCCTATGTCAAACTTGGGATGAACAGGTACGGCGACAGCGCCTATGCATGCTGTCAAACTTGGGATGAACAGGTACGCCGACAGCGCCTATGTCAAACTTGGGATGAACAGGTACTGCAACAGCGCCCATGCATGCTGTCAAACTTGGGATTAACAGGTACGGCATCAACGCCTATGTCAAACTTGAGATGAACAGGTAGGACGACAGCGCCTATGCATGCTGTCAAACTTTGGATTAACAGGTACGGTGACAGCGCCTATGCATGCTGTCAAACTTGGGATGAACAGGTACGGCGACAGCGCCTATGTCAAACTTGGGATGAACAGGTACGGCGACAGCGCCTATGTCGAACTTGGGGTGAACAGGTACGGCGACAGCGCCTATGTCAAACTTGGGATGAACAGGTACGGCGACAGCGCCTATGTCAAACTTCGGATGAACAGGAAACTTGGGATGAACAGGTACGGCGACAGCGCCTATGTCAAACTTGGGATTAACAGGTACGGCGACAGCGCCTATGCTGTCAAACTTGGGATGAACGTGTACGGCGAGCGCCTATGTATGCAACAGGTACGGCGACAGCGCCTATGCATGCAGCAGGTACGGCGGCAGCGCCTATGTATGTCACAGGTACGGCGACAGCGCCTATGCATGCAACAGGTACGGCGACAGCGCCTATGCATGCAACAGGTACGGCGACAGCGCCTATACATGCAGCAGGTACGGCGACAGCGCCTATGCATGCAGCAGGTACGGCGACAGCGCCTATGCATGCAGCAGGAACGGCGACAGCGCCTATGCATGCAGCAGGTACGGCGACAGCGCCTATGCATGCAACAGGTACGGCGACAGCGCCTATGCATGCAACAGGTACGGCGACAGCGCCTATGCATGCAACAGGTACGGCGACAGCGCCAATGCATGCAGCAGGTACGGCGACAGCGCCTTTGCAGGCAACAGCTACGGCGACAGCGCCTATGCATGCAGAAGATACGGCGAAAGCGCCTATGCATGCAACAAGTACGGCGACAGCGCCTATGCATGCAACAGGTACGGCGACAGCGCCTATGCAGGCAACAGGTACGGCGACAGCGCCTATGCATGCAACAGGTACGGCGACAGCGCCTACAATGTATGCATGCAGCAGGTACGGCGACAGCGCCTATGCATGCAACAGGTACGTCTTCAGCGCCTATGCATGCAGCAGGTACGGCGACAGCGCCTATGCATGCAACAGGTACGGCGACAGCGCCTATGCATGCAACAGGTACGGCGACAGCGCCTATGTATGCAGCAGGTACGGCGACAGCGCCTAGGCATGCAGCAGGTACGGCGACAGCGCCTATGCATGCCAATCCAATTACGCTACCGATTGAGCTAGCCGGGAAAACCCAAAAATAGGATGATCGGATAACCCTGATAAACGTAATCATCACTGTATGACATCTGTAACCGATAACCTACCGATAACAGTAATGACAATATATACGGGGAGACCGCCACACAGCACAAATAGCGATACTGTGAATTTCAAATTAAATTGCTAAAAGTCACACAAATAAGCCATTTTAACAAAATCTCATTTAAAGGTGTATAAAAGTCACTCAATCCTCAAACTCCAAGGTATTTGTAGTAATATGAAATATGTTAAGAGGTTGTCTTAAACAACCTACCTTGTTCAAGTGTCAGACCTACCTGTGTATAATCCTTGCTATCACGATCTTCATTTCCATCATCGCAAACTGCTGCCCAATACAATTTCTGGGACAATATATGAAATATTTTATCAATTTATAATAAATTGATTTATACAGACTACAATAAACATTATTTTATATACTTTCGTTTAATAGCTGATATTTCTTGTATTTTCGAACAAAGGATCTAATGGACAACATACACTTTTTTAATTAAAACTTTTAAGAAACACTTCCTATTTCTGAACACTTTTTATTTCTGGAATTTGTTTAGTTTGAATGTAGAAATCTATCTTTCCGATTCTTTTTTGTAGAGTGTATTTTTAAAATTGTGTTTTTACCCACGACCCGGGTCAATCTCGCAAGGACATGTATTTCAACAGTAACATAAATGTACATAAAAATATTCAATCGAACGAGTCCTGCAATATTGTAAAGTGTTTTTCGACGGCATTTAAATTTTCCATTTTTATTTCAAATACTAATGTCTGAGCAGTTATCTTACCTGGGTCCACCAGAAAAAGGCACAAAAGCAAACGAATCAATATCTTGCATATTTTCCGATAAGAATCGGTCTGGTTTATATTCATTCCAGCTCTCTCCCCAAACTGCTGGATTATGGTGGAGATTAAACAAACTGACGACTATATTTGTACCTGAAAAGTCCATAAGATATTTTAAGCTTCAATTATTTACAAGTGGAGTATAAATAGCAACTTAAGGAGTAGACAAAAACAATGACAGTTTAAACTTAAGGAGTAGACACATAACAATGTTTAAACCTAAACAGAAGGTAAAGTAAAAGCGCAAACAGTAGAAGATTCTTGTTCAAAATTGATGTACATGTCTGAAATAACAAGGCTTCTCAACATGATCCCTTTTCTGTTCCAATAAATGCTTAATAGTTTTATATTGAATGTGATGAAATATACGTTAATGCCTTTACTTGAAGCAAAAATCACAGAAATGGATAATCTAAAGAAATTATTGCTAAGCTTTCATTTTTTACTATTAGTGTACATGTAATTAAATTATAAAATGCTTGCCGACGCGTATGAAAAACGTTCATTAAAGTTAAGTTAATTAAGATGTTAAGATGTTATCGTCGTTCTAGATCCAATTATATATTTTTTCAAATCATTGCAATTTAGTTATAATACTTGCCGAAGCATATGCAAAATAACAGTTAAAATTTATACGTTTAGGTACAACTGCCGCTCTAGATTCAGTCATATAATTTTGTGTTGTTTCTTGTATTCTTGCTAGTTAATCATTTATTTTTTAGGAGAAATAAAAGTTGTGTTCCACTCCAAGCACGGAATATCTTTTGTATGCTCACTCATTTTCATATTGGTATCCGTATGCATATAACAGTCTGAATATAAATAAAAGTGTAATATGTACAAGAGGAAATGCCGCTTTCAAAAGACACAGCCTCCCCATACAGCCAATAAGAATAGAGGGAGAGAGAACATGTTTTAATGACCGATTTCAAAACAGACACTACAAACAATTAACAAAAATAAGAACCCGAGGGGTTACCTTAATTGAACAGCGACTGGCAAAACATTTTGCCACTGGGAGTTTAAACCAGGTTCTAGGGTTCACTAACCTCACACTCGTCTCAACAGGTTCTCATATGATTAAACAAGTACGGGTTGTCTTCGTATGCATATTACAGTCTGAATATGAATATAAGTGAAATATGTACAACAGGAAATGCCGCATGCAAAGATACAGCCTCCCCACAAAGCAGAAAAGAAAATAGGAAGAGAGAGCATGTTTTTAATGACCGATTTCAAAACAGACACTACAAACAATTAACAAAAAAGAACCCGAGGGGTTATCTTCTTTGAACAGCCACTGGCAAAACAAATTGCCACGTGGAGTTTAAACCAGGTTCTAGGGTTCACTAACCTCACACTTGCCTCAACAGGTTCTCATATCATTAAACAAGTACGGGTTGTTTTCGTAAAATAACCAACCTACCCATCAGTTTGACAATGTGGCAAAAGCAGACAAGCATATAAAACATTAAAAGCTAATAGCATTGTAAAGTGAAAGGGTGGGTACTTAATTACCTAACGAAGACCAGAACACATGGAGTTTAATCATCAAGAACACAATAAAAGTAAAAAAAGAAACAGATTGAGCTTTAAGGTTCTTTTACAAGATGAATGTTTAGAAAAGGGGTTCAAGTTTGACCTAATAGTCATGGAAAATACCTTTTGGTATTGTATAAGTTTCAATCTTGAGCTCCTCCGACGTTTCCCTTTGAATAACATGTACAGGGCTATAGAGTCTCAACCCTTCTTTGATACACAATGTCAGATATTCAAGTTTAGAGAGATCGCTCCTGCAGAGAAACATTTGTTATATACAATACGTATATTTGTATTTTATAAGGGAAAACATTTAAATCTAATCAAATATTTTGTTTCAAATTATTTGAGACGAAACATTTATATACGTGTCTTTATCAATTGCAGTAAATCCATTAGAAAGGTCACCCCGAAATTAAAACTCTAAATTAAAACTACTAGCTAAATGCCCCTTTTTAATTATTTCTACCGAAAAACTAAGATAACCGCAGAATTAACATCTTTTTTGTTCAGAGCCAGAGGCGATCTTAACAGAGAGTTTTAATTGTATTTGAAAGGAATAAAATATGTTGTATACTTGTTAATATTAGACAAGATAAACAATATTACAGGTGAAGCATCAACAATATCCTATTTTTGATGAACGGATATTGATAAAAACTGTGACATCGATATTTCGCTTGTTCTGAATATTGAATTGTAGAATCCGTTAAGACTTCCATTGCATTTCCATTACTGCCCATGAACAGGCTCAATCAAACCGAGCAATATTTTCTCATGTTCGGTGGGTTTTAAACCTCATCAACATGTATTTAATATTATAATGTGAAAATGTGAAAATCAAGTGAATTCATTTTGGATGTGTTATTTGGCTAAGGTTAGTCATATAGGGGTGAAGTCGAAAATAATTGTGTTAACAAACAGTAAAGAAACATCTAACTCATGTGATGACCAAACTCGGGAACATACGTGTATAGCTGGGCCAATACGATAATAATGGACCAATAAGAGAATTGATGGACCAATATGAGATAATTAATTAAGTATGCTAAGTATTACCAGTTGATATAATCTTTATCACCGTCTAGCACACAATCAACTTCTTCCCTCACTCGTTCCTGGATGTCTTGATTTCTGGCCAAACATAAGAGAATGTTTGAAATACCAGAGGTAGTTGTGTCATGACCTGAAAATGTAGGAGGCAGAGTCAAAGCATTAAATTGGTCTTATCTCGATGGAAAAAAATATATATAGATATCTAACCTGAGGTCGATATTTCTTCGACAGGTCGATAAACCACCATGTTGGCCGAAACTGAAATGCAACAAATGCTTTATTATTAAATCTTAATTTTAAAATTATTCTTATTTCCAAAATTGTCACACCATTGTGCCTGATAATACAGTATGTTTTGTCCGTTTCGTTGCTGCAACTGGCGACATTACTTTACCATGAAGCATTGCCTGATATAATTACAGAGTGCAACACCTAACTATCATAAATTGAGCCAGTTATGTCTTCTAACAGTGCTTTTAGCAGCAGTTTTACTTTTCTGTCTTCCGCAATCGGCGCCATTTGTTTACAACGGTTGTATTCATTATGACGTAACAGCGCTGTGACGTATTTCGTACCTAAGCCGATTCGCGCGTAAAAATATTGCAACCAGGTCAATATTTGATTTAGACTCCGCCTACCAGTCATTATTAATTAACTAAAACAATATTGACACAATATGTACAATTCAATCCACCTTTTATGGGTTGCACTCAATTCATATGAAATCTCAACTAGGCCAATACGAGATAACCTGGGCCAATACGGGTTTTACTGAGCCAATATGAGATCGCATGATTCTGATTGGATAATGAACTGGTCCAATATGGATTGAATCACTTCCTTTTAAAAACAAAAATGCCGCCATTTTGGAATTTCTAAGTCGAATATTTATGGATAAAAATGATAATAGATAGTGTGACTTTGGACACGAGGTGCATTTAAGCAAAGCGGCAGAGGATAAGTCTTTGTTGCCCCTTTGGGTGGTTTCTTTCTGTGTAATAAAAATCTTTGAGTTTATCTAACTCGTTACAACAACAACGCGGGTGTCTGCAGCAAGAATTCTTGAAACTAAAAAGACAGTGAATTTTAGTGGATTATTCAACATTTGAGAAAGTTTATTGAGCGCAGCATTGCAAAAAGGATCAAAACTTAGTTTGGATAGCTTACAGACATGTTAAATTCAGTATTTACATGTGGAAATCGTGGATGGAATGAGCCAGAAAGTGAACTTATTTTGGATATATCTGAAAAAAAAACTAAATTCAGACTGGATAAACAAGAAACTTGGCTGCCACAGTGTGTAGTAATGTTCAGGCTGTTTTTGTATTCAAAACAAAACAACCTTCATATCTGCATCTCCTTGGTAGGTTATATCAGCCAAGTCACTAGCGAAGATTGAAGATTGAACATTTAAATCAGAGCTGACACTTCATCTCTTCAGACCGGTAAATTAGTAATTTTAAATTCTAGAACTATGGATATTTTGTTAATTAATAAAATTGTCATTAATCAAGTGAATTCATATTGGCATTGTTATTGGGCCTCGGGCAGTCATATTAGCCCTCGGCCAACGGCCTCGGGCCAATATGACTTCCCTTGGCCCAATAACAATGCCAATATGAATTCACTTGATTAATAACATTATAATATCGAAATGTATCGCATATCATGTGAACACGTTTAATCAAATGGGAAACTTCAAACCAATATGATTTAACAATGAATATAAATATATGCGTTAAAACATATACAAATGATATGTGATAATGATTGTTACATTCAAACGAGAACGCGTTGAGCTCTGATATATGTCATGATTTTAGATGATACGTTACCTTCGAACAGGAATGTGTCGACCTCACATCTGATGTCATAGTCATTCAGTCCTTCGTTATCTTCATCTTTAGCTGTTAGAAGTATGTCCAAGAAATCGACACAACCTCTTTTTCGACATGTAGCTCTTGTAGCACCCTTTATTTGCTATAGGAGAAAACAAGAGCTGTAAAAAATTATAGTTACTAAATATTATAGAAAATAATAGTAGGCTACGTTACATGATGCCAGTTTGGTTTGTCTCTGAATGTCTCGTACCTCTTCTTTCAATTTAGTTACGACATGTGTGCATGCAATCCCCGTGTTAATCAACACATGTCCAACACAATTAAGATGAACATAGTAAAACGCAAAACCCAGAGCACCGCCTTATATTCAGCAATTTAAGATTCACCTACTGCAAATTAAATTTAGTTTTAATGTTTTTAGGTTTGAAGAAAAAAGCTTTGTGTTTTTTTTTGTCTCCGACCATATGATCTGACTGTGAACAACCAAATTATGATGTAAATATTATTAATTTAATTTCACAGAAGCTTTATTTTAGAATAATAAGAGGTGGCTGTAGGGAAATAAAAGTGCTAAATTTCAATAAATATTAAACATAAAAATAAAAGGATTCGTTAAAAAAGCTGAAAAAGAAATGTCATTGTGCTGAATAAACACAAGTGAAACATGTTGTAGGCTTATGTATTGATTTTGTTTAAAATGCCAAGCAAAAATGTCGACGCGATTTCCATACAATCAACTTGGTTTGGCAAACTATTTACAGACTTCCATTCCATTGTACAAAATAATGTAGCTGTACTTACCAATGTCTGTCTTCTATTCTGTATGATATCTTCAGCGACTTTGTGCACATAATTGCACAATTTGGCAAACTCTCTGCCATCTTTGGTGAAATTAAAGTAAACCAGGTCAAAAATGTGAAAAATATTCCTGAAAATTAATACAATATATAATGATATCAGTTATAAAAATCGCTTATATCCAAAACCATAAAGTGTCGTGAATGAAAACATGAACATCGTAATTCATTACATGTACTTTGTTAAACATTTGTTTATTTATTTTATTCATTTAATGTTCTAAGATTAACTCATTGTTTGCTAGGTATCGTTTTTTTCATGCAAAAGTATCTTAATGTTATAAACACGTACGCTAGAGTTTAGAATACCAGTGTTTTTATCAATACAGAGTATAACAGTAAATATCAGTGCTAACTATTTTAAGCATGTACAATAAAACACCAAGTACATGTATCCGAACTGAACACTTTTAGTAAACTGAATAAAAGAGCAAGTATATGTGATGGCTATTTCAAACATGCATAATAACAACCTGTACCTACAATGATCGCTTTACCCACAATTCTGTTAGTCTGTGTACAGCTTTCACATATGGATGATTATCTCTAAAAATAGACTAAGAATATCAATCACAGCATAAAGCATACTGACGGTTGTTTTATACGTGGGTG